>JAVJGI010000063.1:17686734-17704764 GCA_035590275.1 Ibycter americanus
CTGCCCATGGGAAGTAGTGAACGAATTTCTTCCTTTGCTTTGCTTGCACGCGCAGCTTTTGCTTTACCTATTAAATTATTCTTATCTCAACCCTTGACTTTTACATTCTTTTCCAGTCCTTCTCCCCATCCCTCTGGGTGAGGGGGAGTGAGCGGGTGGCTGTGTGTTGCTTGGTTGCCGGCTGGGGTTAAACCAGCACATCTTTCAGGGGTTAAACCAGCACATCCTTTCAAAATACCAAATCATGTATGTTTAAGGGGAAAAAAAATATTAGTTAGGAAGTCCTTTTGCTTTGCTTTTTCATTGGCCAAATTGATTCCAGCCACCATGCATTCTCCTCCAAAAATATCTGAGATTACAACACAAATACTACGCAAGACTTGAAACAATAGAAAATCTAGACCTATAAACTTTCTGATATTCTGATTCTGGAATAGAAGGGGCTTTTACAGCTCTGGAGTTCTTCCACGTTGTTCACTGTTGATATGCCTTGAGAGTTTACCTAGCTTCTGCATGTACAAAAAGTACACAGATATTCCATTCAGGTCTTCTTTCTTCCCATTGTTCAGGAACTAATCACAATTTCCCAGAGCAACTGACCCCACGGAGCGTAAATCAATGACAAATGTCTAAATCAAACTGCCTAACTGTGTTTAATTGTGATTCGACACTGGTTGAAACTGGGCTGTGTTTGACAGCTAAGCTTTCGACAGTTTCACAAGTAAGAAAAGAATGTTTGCTTTGAAAATCTAATATTATAAAAGTATACTGTGCAGTGTTAATATGATTTCTGGTGGTGAGTTTTCAGAAATGTACAAAGAATATCCTTGTGGGTAGTTTCTTCAATAAGTGCAAATAGCTTCTGTTAACTGGACTATAACAAAAGCAGGTATGCTTTCATAATGTCAGTTCCTGTTCACTCTTAATGAATAATTGTCCCATTTCATTCTATGTATATGTTAAAACTAGCTAAAAATAATTAATTGCACATCAGCCCATTGATCTCTCTGGTTTAGGTAGTCTTTTGACACCCTAGTTTTGCTGGGAATCACCAGGAATTACCTGGACTTAGAGGAATGAAATCATGAAAATGAGTTAAAATGATGAGCTTGTACTTCTGTTGGCAACAGGATATGTGCAAGTGACTTGCCAACTAACTGCTCATTAAGTTGATGAAGGAAGTAGAAATAGCTTTCCTAAATTAATCTCTCCCCTTATGCACATCTTGTTTAGCACTGTTTGTGTACAGGTGGAAGAAAACATGGAGAAGGGGCACTGAACTGATTCTGATATTCTCAAAAATGGAATTTGTCTTGTAGGAGGGTCTTGAAGCAAATCTGTATTGATCACAGTGAATCTAATTGAAGCTCACTCTCTGCACATTCGTCAAGGAGTTGGGCTATTGCTGGATTTTGAGCTACTTTGCTAGGACTCTCATTTGCTGCTCTCTGAAAATGCTGATGTATTCTGTGGCAAAGAAATAACTATCAAGTGTTCTATACAGTATTATATGTAATTATGTAATTACATGCATAATGGTCTAGAAATCGAATCATAGAATCATTAAGGTTGGAAAAGACCTTTGAGATCAAATCCAACCATTAACATGACTGCCAAGTCTGTCACTAAACCATATAGCTAAATGCCACATCCACACGATTCTACCACCTCCCTGGGCAGCTTGTTCCAATGCTTGACCACCCTTTCAGTAAAGAAATTTTTCCGAATATCCAATCTAAACCTTCCCCATCTTAACTTGAGGCCTTTTCCTCTTGTTCTGTCACTTGTTATCTGGGAGAATAGACCTACCCCAACTGCTTACAACCCCCTTTCCGTTAGGTGTAGAGAGCGATAAGGTGCCCCCAGGCCACCCTTTCTACTACAGGCTGAACACCTCCAGGTCCCTCAGCCGCTCCCCATGGGGCTTGTGCCCCAGCCCCTTCCCCAGCCCCGCTGCCCGTCTCTGGACACGCTCCAGCCCCTCAATGTCCCTCCTGCAGTGAGGGGCCCAAACCTGAACCCGGGATTCGAGGTGCCGCCACACCAGTGCCGAGTGCAGGAAAACAATCACTTTTCTTGTCCTGCTGGCCACACTGTTTTGGATGCAAGCCAGGATGCTGTTGGCCTGCTTGGCCACCTAGGCACACAGCTGGCTCATGTTCAGCCGGCCATCAGCCAGCATCCCCAGGTCCTTTCCCGACGGGCAGCTTTCCAGCTGCTCTTCCCCCAGCCTGGAGCATTACGTGGGGCTGTTGTGACCCAAGTGCAGGACCCGGCACTGAGCCTTGTTGAACCTCATACAACTGGCCTCGGCCCATCAGTCCAGGCTGGCCCAGATCCCTCTGCAGAGCCTCCTGCCCTCCAGCAGATCAACACTGCCCCACAGCTTGGTGTCATCTGCAAACTTACTGAAGGTGCACTCAATCCCCTTGTCCAGATAGTCGGTAAAGATATTAAACAGGACTGGCCCCAGCACTGAGCCCTGGGGAGCACCACTTGTAGCCAGCTGGATGTAACTCCATTCACTACCACTCTTTGGGCCCACTCGTCCAGCCAACTTTTTACCCAGCGAAGGGTATGCAAATCTTTTTGAGCATCCTGTCATATTTTTTGCAACAGATTAATTGTTCAGTGAGTTTTAATGTTATACTGCTTTGAAAAAGATGTTCATGTGCTTTGTTTCATTTATGTTAAAAATACTCCACGTTCCACTGAAAAAATGAATTGAGCAGTGCAGTTGGTTAAATCTCTTTCTAAGAGATATCTAAGAGATAAATCTGTTTCTAAGAAAACTGATGCTAACAGTATCAGGAAGTGAAATGTGTGTGGTTCACTGTGGTTATGTTTATCACAGTCATCCTTTTGGCTATCTCATAATCACTAGGACATACTGGTCTCCAAGCATCTGTGATTTTATTTTTTTTATATGTAATGATTGCTAACCTAGGCTGCAGAAAATTAACATCTTAAGCTCTTTAAGGTCAATACCTAAACTTGTTCTAAATTAGGTTTAAAAAAAATCAGTAGTACTTTCATTAGACCTCTCATCTTCAACAAGATATCCCTTTCCTAGTAGTAGGTGCAATATTAAATCAGAATTGATTCCAATCTTGTTGAGTTTGTATCCCATCCCTAGGGTAAAAGGGGCTTATTAACTTCCCATGCAATATAAGTTACGATACTGTCTTAATTAGTCTGATCAATACTGCATGAAAAGAGCTGTTGATAGACTGTCAGCAATAGAGTAGGTAAAAATAGCCACAATAAATAATTTAGGATAAATAGAAGGCTATGCTGATTTTTCAGTAAAACTTAAAGGAAGCTGTGTTTTAACACGTATTCCAATTTTATCTGTACTGTCTCAAAAGTCAGCAAGTTTTTCAACAGGAATACATTATTGCCATTCAGATTGTGTCCATAGTTTATCACTTGGTTATGATGTTGTATCTGTTAAGGAAGGGCAGGAAACAGAAAATTAAAAATGTTGCTTTTCTGCACCTTGCAGGAGCCACCTGTCATGCTTTCCAGGCAGCTCAACATTCATCTCTTTTGTGATAAAATCGCTAGAGAATTCTTTAACTGGTATTTGGTTTCATGGTAGCATTTAATTCTTTTTCTACTAATTTGTAATTTTGTAGCATGGAAAATCCTTAATCCCTAGAACTTTGTTCTTCTGCATTCAAAAAATTAGATACTCAGGCTGAGATTATCAGGATTTCTCAAGATTTAGTAGCCATGGAAAACAACTTGAAGAAGCCATGTAATTCAGCCTTTTGACAATCTGGAATCATTGGTATCTGGTATCTCACCTCATGCTTTTCCAATCTTATGACATTATGCCTTACATCTATGCCTTATATCTCCCTTTTTCATCCTCCAATGTGCTAAGAAACCTTCAGACAATAAAAAAAAGTTAAGAAACCAAAGCATAAAATATTTGTTCTGTAAGACTTCACTGAGATCTTAAGCTGAAAGATAACCCTTTCCAGCTCTATAGATGTGTTGATAATTTCTTCCTTAGTCATTGCAAGCTTAGAGTGCCTCAACAAGAAAATGCCATTAAAAGAACACAATGGTGTTAGATGGCATTGTAAAGAAGGAACTATGTTCCTCTTCGATATTGAGATATCTGAATTCTAATTGCCTAGCAAATTGTTCAGCATAATTTTAACTTAATTTTACTATCCATCTAAAGGGAACAATAATACTTTGATCCTCCCAGGAGTTGAGGATGGCTAGTTGGATGAGGTTTTCACAACCTTTTGGAAGGGTAAGGTACTTACTGCTGCTAGTGATAATGATGATGACGATTGTCGCACTCTGTTCCTTGAACCCTTGAGTAGTATTTAACAACATAAGCTAAAATTTAGCAATATCTATAGGAAGTGTTAATGTGTCATTGATTATAAAATTTGTAGTATTCTTGCATCTTGCTTTATATGTCAGTCTCATCAAAAGATAAAATGGCCTGTTTAGCACTGCAGGAGTTTAAATTTTTGCTTTCAGCATTTGTAACAGCATTCTGACTAGACAAGAGTTTCCCTTCTACCACCCAGCTGCAAGATGGACATTTGTGGTTTTTCTTCAAGACTACACTTAGGTTATTCCAATACAACATGTATTGTAGAGACATTGATCAGAAACACTTTCCTCTGACAGACAAAGGACATTTTATAAGAAGAACTTCACTTTGGCTTTTCAAGGGCCTCTGAGACCAGGTATGATTTTTTAGAGAGAGAAAAATCTCTTCAGAGCTCTCCTGGGAAGAACCATGAATACAACCTGTGACAGCACGGTCTCCTTATACTCTTCTTTTCTTTTTTTTTCTTTTCTTTTTTTTTTCTTTTCTTTTTTTTTTTTTTTAAACCAGTAAAAGCTGTAGTGGTTTTGATGTTCCAGACAAATCAGCAAATCCCCTGAGTATTTTCTTTGTTTTCTAAAGTTATTTTATAGGATAGACCTGACATACCGCCTCAGGTTAATACAGTCTAGAAGTTATTCTCACATAGATAATATCTTTTGATCTCTTCTACCATCCTCATATACTTACTGAAATTATCAGTAATGACAATTTTACTGGAGAAAGAAATCTGTCTGTTCCATACCTGTGATATATTATTTTCTTGGGTGGTGGCTCAAGAGGCCCTGAAGTTTAATACTACTCAAGCACAGGTGTGGTGTCTAATGATTGAGTTTTAATACCACAATTTCGTGATTTCTTCCTTTTTTTCCTTTTTTTTCTTCTTCTTTTTTTTTTTTTTTTAAACACTGACATTTGGTAGTAATGTGAAAACAAAGCGTGCAGTCATTTTATGCTCGGGGCAGCTTGTGGATCATTGCCAGTGTATCAGCAAAAGAGAGCAAGTGTTGCTGCATCTCAGAACTGACCCTGCAATAGCTGTCTTCTGTCATTAGGTTCCCATCTGCATGACACAAGCCTTTGTAGCAAAGCAATGTACTTCTTTCTTGAAAATACATTTGGTTTAGTTAGATGGTTTTCTATTATCTACTGCCACAATATCTGCATCTTTCTATTTCATAAGAGGAAGGAGACTACTGTTCTCTCCCTTGATTCCTATCCCTGGCCTGCAGCTCTTATGAGAAGGGTAATGCAGGTTCACATCACTCTTAACACAATGAATCTGCAAAATTAAATTTCAGAAGATTCTCTATCCCCATCGCACTCTTTCCAGAACCTTCTTTGCATCTACTAGACACAGTATTCCTTGCAGAAATTCCCTGGGTGGTTCCAGTGTTAGAATTCTTGGAAAAGCATTCCCTTTAATCTATTCAGCTGAAGCCTGAGTATAATGTCATGTCTACTCTTTAGGAGCCTAGGCATAGGAGAGCAGCTTAAATAGCCATCAGAAGATTCCACTGTTAACATGGAGCTTTGTGAAGCACTCCTTTGTTCGTGCACGATGTTTAAAGAAGGGATTGAGTGCACTACTGATCCAGAGTGAGGATGTTGTCAGTGTTACAGAACTGTTTGACAGTTAGGGTAGTCCCAAACTAATCTAAATGCTTAAATCCAGTGAATGTTTACATTCAGGAGATTTTTTAATGCTTCATTAAATGGGTTTATGTGATAATTAACTTTTTTTTTTTTTATGAATAATGTTCCAGGAAGGAATGAAAAACTTTCCATGAGTGCAGACAGCATCAGCAAATATTGAGATATATCTTTAAGCAGTCAAGAAATTGTCTGAAGCTGCTATGCACATTTCTTTCTACTATTCATTGAATCTCCACTGTGAGAGAGCATGGCAAGAGTCTGGATTAATGCCTTACTGTCAAACAAAAAATTCTCTGAAAAATGAGGTGGAAACATCTGGCTTAAATATTGTTTCTACTGATTTGGGGGTGGATGGGGTGGGGTGGTTGTCCTAACGAACCAGGTATGGTTTCTTGTACCATCCTACTCCAAAAGGAGAGAAAGCAAGCAGTGAAAACACTGTTATATTATGATGACTTAGAAAAAAACTAAGAAATATTCTTACATATATATATATTCTATTATTTTATATATATAATATATATATTATGTATTACATATTCTAGTAACAGAGGCAAAGGACAGAGCAGACAGGCCCAGATACTGCACAATTCTACACACCTTTCTGGAAGAATCAGTATGCCTAATTATATAAAAAAAGTTACATATTCAGATGTTTTCACAGTACTGATCAGTACTGAATAGTACTGATTCAATAAATATTTCTAGGTATAACACATACTTGATTGAAGTTGAATATCAACCTGTCATGTTAAACTAAATCAATTGATAATTTTACATATCACAAGGAGTAAATATAAGAGGATTTATATTATCCTGATGAAACACATATCTTCTTTGAGTACTGCAGTACCGAGAATTGGCTGGAGACTCTAGGGGGAAAAAAGGGCTAAAATAGCAACTTTTTAATAAAGGTATTGGCCTTTTCTCTCATTTCAGGAGCTGCTGAGAAAAGTTCCAAACATGGTGCAGAAGATAAAACACAGAATATTATTAGTGCTATGAAGGAGAGAATGAAGATTAGAGAAAAAAATAGACCAGAGGTGTTTGAAGTGATCCAGGAAATGTTTAATATTTCCAAAGATGATTTTGTACAGTATACAAAAGCAGCAAAACAAAGTGTTTTGGATGGAACATCCAAATGGTCGGCAAAAATAACCATCACAGGTAAATTTTCTTCTGAACTGTTTGCTTTAGGAGCTCTTTCTTTCCTAGTCCTCTTGTTCAGGAATAAGATTTATTATAATTAGAGCTGGAACTGTGTGTTCATTTGCGTACTTGGTGCATCTATAAATAGTTGAATTTATAGCATGCTAATTGGAAGAGGTTTAAGCTACAGCTGTTGACAAAACTATTTTATGTTCCACTGCTCTAGGAAGGAAGGTAAGTAAATGGTCTTGTGGTGTCTCCTCTACCTCCTACCAGTATCTCCTGTGCTAGTGCTTAACTTTTTGTCACCAACTGCAAGAGTTGAAGTCCACAACTGCGTTTATGGGTTTTTAATGGCTGTGATGCTAAGAGCATTGCAGCTTGCAATTCCAGACCCCATTAGTTTGAAACTCATCATCCATTCTTTCAGTTTAGTGATGCTGAGCCAAGGAAACCTGCACACCCAGAACATACTCAAGATTGCTTACAACTGCATTAGCCTGGTTGCTCATAAAGATTTCCAGGCCATCTGACTGACATTTCAGTTTTTGAATTAAAACCTCAGCACAGAAAATCTAAATAAAAGCTCAGCCGACTACACAGGTCAACCTGACTATGTGATATTGGATTAGAGACAAATAGAGATTAAGCTAAAAGACCAAAGAATTGAAAGGCAGTAATGTGAAACATTAAAGGACTGATTAGATTTCACATCTAAATTAGCCTCAATTTTGTTCTGATGTAATGATATTAAAAGTAAATCAAATATTTTCCCTTTCTCCAGGATTTGTATCATTCTTGTTACGTGGGATAAGGAGATGAACTTCAGGAGCTTATTCTTAGCTTTTACTAGTCAGTTTTTCTAAAAATGAGTGAAACAAAAGCTATATTTTTCAAATAAATAATAGTGTATGCTTAAGTAACATACACATTTTTCTCACTACTTAACAGCAACTTGCATAAAAGGTATGTTTAAGTCACTTCTTGGTGCCCAGTGTTTCACGCCCTGTACGTATGGTAATTTTCATGACATATTTTACAAGATATTTTCCATATACCCTCTGTAAGATCAAACACATGCACTCTGTAAAAAAGTTAATACAAAACTCAGGTATTGCTGAATGGCTTGGTTCTTCTCTTTTAGAAGTAAAACTCATACTGACTTGAGTTCTTCAGAATTGTGACCTGATAAATGAATCATAGAATAATTTAGGAAGTGATGCTGGAAGGGATTTCTGCAGTATATTCAAACCACCTGCTAAAAGCAGGGTTAACTTCAAAGTTAGATTAGCTTGCTCAGGGCTTTGTCCAGACTAGATCTGAAACCCTCCAAGGATGGAGATTCACATTCTGTTTGGGAAACCTGTCCTGCTTGCTGGACAAGCTGTTTCAGTTATTAACCACTCACACTGTAAAACTGTTTTCCTTATATCCAGCTGTGATATCTCTTGCTGCAGCTTACAGGTGTTACATCTTATTTCACTGTGTGTGTTTGAGAATAGTCCAGCTTCATAGAATCATAGAACAGTTTGAACTGGAAGGGACCTTTAAATGTTATCTAGTCCAACCCTTCTGCAATGAGCATGGACATCCTCAACTAGAGGGGCTTGTCTGGGAGCTCATTGTCTCTGTCACATGCTCTTCAGGTAGTTGAGGACTGCAGCTTGATCTCCTCTTAGTCTTCCTTTTCTCTAGGGTAAGCAAACAAAACACCCTTAGCCTTTTCTCATATGTTATGTGCCCCAACCCCCTAACAAACTGACAACTCTCCACTGGACTTTCTCCAGTTTGTCAGTCTCTTTTACTGGGGACCTTCAAAGTGCAGAAGAAATATTTCATCTCTGTGTGGCCTCACAGGTTCCAAACAGGTGCAAGTGAACGCTTCCTTCAGTTTGCCGACTATACCCTGAGCAGAATTTCCCACACCAAGTGAAGAAACGTAGAGGCAAACCTAAGCTAATTGTTGGATCTTAGAGAAAGATGGAAAGGGAACCCAGGCTTCCTGAGGAGCAAAATATTAATAAGTTGGAAAGGCAATAGCAGTAGTCTTTCCTGCTGGTGTTTCAGAGATATGTACTTCCACATAAATAGCTTAGCATATCTTGGGTCCTAAGTTATAGAAGACTGCAAATTCCTTCCCTGACTGGCATCATGTTCTACCCATCAATAAAGAAAAATAAATAATAAGTCAGAGTTTTGTCTGCATTTACCCCTTACCCCAAACTTTCGAAGCCAGGTTTCAAGCCATTTGCTGCAGTCAGACTTGATGGCTTTTGTGAAGTCTTTCTTCTTTACAGTCCTTACAATATTTAGTGATGAGATGGAGAGTGACCATAAAAACCCTCTGTACTGCACAGAGGTTTGCTGGTTATCTCACAGCAAAGTGTTAAAAGGGTTTTCAAAGATAAGTAACGCATTTTTCTCTTACAAAAAGAGAAACGTTTCAAATTTCCTGACTCTGTAATGACAGCTGGCTGTCAGTAGTATGTTACCTAGCAGATACTTTTGAAAAAGTAAATGTGTTTAAACTGTCTTTTCAAGGTAAAGGTGACGTTATAACAAGGAGTAAGAAAGTAACTGCTTTTTGAAAGAAACTCATGCTATGGTGAGAACATTATGAAAATGGATGTTTGGAAATGTTTCCATTGTTCTGTGATTTTGCTGCCAAAACCGATGTGTGTCACCTACAAAAACTCTAACCTGTAGATTTAAAAAACTTGGATATGGAATTTTCTACCTTGTTTAAAAATCTTCCAAATGAGGAGTTCCAGTGGGTTTTGAACCTATTTGTTGAAAATATAGATCTGCCACGCTTTCCAATTAGTTTGCAAGAACTGGTTGACATCAGGCAAGACAGAAATTTACCAGCTGAATTTCAACAAACACCTTTGTGTAATTGGTGGATGGAATTTAAAAATGAGTGTACTAATTTTAGGGTGGTGGTGGTTATTATTTATAAATAATATAAATAAAAATAATAAGTATTTATTATTTTAGTAAGTTCAGCCAGTGATACACTTCTTCCATTTGGATCTACGTGTCCTTGTGACATATCTTTTTCAGCTATGGCAGCCATTAAAACTGAGTATAAAAATAAACTGGACTTACACTCAGATCTTCAAATCACTGTATCACAAAGTGTTAAAACAATATTTTCAAAAATAATGACACATATTCAATCAGATTGCTCTCACTAAAAATATTACTATTAGTAATATGCTTTTTGTAAGAACCAAAGGTTTTTTGTGACATTAATAATGTTTTTAAAAAATTAAATATTTCATCTTAATCTTACATTTTTTTTATTTCTGGTTTTGTGTGTGGTTTTGAATGTACATAATGTATTAATACAGTGGTATGTGTATCTAATTTGGAAACAATAAATATATTTGGGCTACATGCTCAAAAAATTTTACTATAGTACTTTTAGATTCCATGGCGACTTTTTTCATACATCAAGGAAGGGTCACTGAGAGGTGGAATTGCTATTTCCAGTCCTGAAATGTAAAGCTGGCGTTCAGGAGGGGAAGAAGAAAAGCATTGGTCAAGTGGACCATAAATTAATTACTCTGTGAGGGTTTGTAGGTGTGTTGGTAGCTACACATAGCTCTGTAGTCCAAACTAAAGCCCAATCACATTTGGGTCAGTATGTAAACTGTACGTGGAGCTGAAGAATAGCAGATATGTGCCAGAAGAAATCTAGGGAAGATCTCAGGTTGTGAGTCAGATGGTTTAGGAAAAAGAGAGGCTATTCTGAAGGTTGTGGGACAGTGCACAAAACTCAAAGAATAGTTGTTGAATTTTGGGACTGTCACCAAACCTCTAAAGGATACTCAAGGCTGCCTTGTATTCAGGCCACTATTATAGTTAAATGTTCTGGAAGACATTTTCTAAGCTGGCACTTAAATCTTCTGCATACATAGGAGAGGCATACTTCCTTGCCTTCTAAAAATTTTCCTTTGGATCTGCAATGAATGGGGAAGACAAAATATGCTCTAGTACTTTCCTAAGAGTTAGTCTTTTCAGGAATGAGGTGTGTAAAAAAAGCAACAGAAACTTACTTTTTTCACTGAAGTCAGCAGATATGACTGAACCCACACTGGGAGCTGATCTGCTGAGTAAGGAGGTGCCACTTTATGTAATCATTTTTCTGAGTGAACTAGGGGAGACTCATTATTCAAAATGATTGACATAAGAAAATGTCAACTAAATGTTACCACTTGAGAGGGTTTAAGTAATATGTGCAAAACAATAAAATCAAGCTCTGCTGATGCTAAGAGCCATGGCAGGTGTTTTAGCTGCAGCTCTCTGGGTTTGATAGGCTGCTATTTGATGGTCTGCTTTTTCCTGAGATTTCCAGTTTTATGAATTATGACGGAAAATCAAATTGTGTGTATTTAATTTGCCACAAAATACATACACATTAATTATGCACCAACATTAACAGTTGGAAAGACTGATGAATACATAAACAGTTAATTATAATTGATCTGAACTGTCACCCTGGCTGTGACAGAATAGGAAGTATTCCGAAAATCCTCATGGGTCATCTCTCACATGAGGAAAACCAATTACAGAGTCATAATCATACCCCTCAGGTTTAGTTCCATAATCCACAGTGCAGATTTTTGAAAATTGGAGGGGGTTTTTTGGAAATTTTAGTTTGGATCTTTGGAGAAATTTTTTAAATTATTATTTATTTATTTATTTGGGGAAAATTGAAATTCTAGGGAATTATTAGACTCAATCCAAGTTATACAACAACATTCTGTTACTTTCCATGTTGATTAAACCAAAGTTTGAGAAGAGTATCTGAATTATGCATGGTAAGAAAAGTATTTGTTTTGCATTCTGTAGTGAATCTTTAAACGTATTACTCTACTAAACCATATTTGCAAATTTTATAAGTCCAGAAGGGTAGTTAGACAACCCTTGTCTATCTCCAGAGTAACAGACGTTGGGAAAATTCATCCGGAAAGCTTTGTTTCAGGAGCCCTCAGTCTGAGGCCTTGGTTTCCTGTTGCTGTTGTCACTGTCTCATTTATTTCTTGGCAATGAAAGGCTATGAGGGCTAAAGCACATTTCCCTCCTTTTGTTGCAGTTCTTTGTGCTCAGGGATTACAGGCTAAGGACAAAACTGGCTCAAGTGACCCATATGTTACTGTGCAAGTTGGCAAAAACAAGCGGAGAACAAAGACTATTTTTGGAAACTTGAATCCAGTATGGGATGAAAAATTCTATTTGTAAGTATAGAAGATACTGTAGTTTCTTGGTTTTTTAATTTACATCTAGGTAAAATAATGCTACCAAGTGAAATAATTACTTTAATTTGAAAATATTTGTCGTCTATACTATGCATATTCATAGCATTAATAAATTAGCAAGTTCTGAATGGAGAGAGCATAGAAATTTATTGTGACTTTGTCATACAGTAGTCATACAGCTCATAATTATGTCTTTTGGGGCATCTACTGGTGGTGTCTATTCTAATTTTTTAGGGAACTTAAGTAACAGTTTCAGACTTTGACTGTGCATACCAAGAGTTTGCATTATAAATGCCTTCCTATGTCTCAGATACTGACCGTGCAAGTTAAAAGCATTTTTATTCAATGTTGCAACTCTCCCAGGTGAGAGTAAGGAATCTGAAAGTAACTGGTATACTTCAGGATTTGGGCAGGGCTGTTTGTAATATCTCTCCTTTCCAAGACTGAGTGTTGTCAGGAAGTCTGTTGTGGAGAGGGTATTGTGCAATCCTGTCTCCTTCCTTTGGCCACAGCCTCTGAACTGGATACGGTATCGTTTGTTGTCAGCATATCACAGAAGTTGAACCTGGACTGCAAAGTAGATGTTTCAGTCTGTACTGCATTGACTAAGGTTTGAGTGTGATTTCATGCCAGTTTTAGTTCCTAGAACTTCTTTCAGAAAGACATGTTACAGTACAGGAAATCCCAGTTCACAGGTACTCTACTGTTCCTTTCCTGAAAATACTGCCTTAGGATACAACACATACCTGACTGAGAATAGTATCAATTTGCTCAGTGTTATTCCTCTACATGTAGCAAAAGTATTTCAGCATTTATTCTTTTCTCAGCTTGATTGTATGTGCCACAGTATATGACGTGCACTTAACTGCTATTGTTAAAGCCAGTTAGGGATTCTGAAAAGCTAATGTAAACCTTAGGCTTCCTTTGGAAAATTTTAAGTGAAAGAGAACTGTTTATTTAGGCAGACTTTTAAAATTGTTCAGAAAAGTTCCAGTCTATCCTGAAATCATCTACCACAGTATTATCACACAAAGTTCTTATGTATTCCATGGAAGCTGTGTGAAAACCCTGGTATAGTAAATTATACAAATAAGAGATTATAATAAAAAATAATAAAAAAGGATATACAATTTCAGTGTTTCTAAAATACAGAGGGTTTTTGCATTTTTACTGAGAATATATGCAAACTGCTGACACGTTATAATAGTGGTATTATAATAGCTAATGTAAACCTTAGGCTTCCTTTGGAAAATTTTAAGTGAAAGAGAACTGTTTATTTAGGCAGACTTTTTAAATTGTTCAGAAAAGTTCCAGTCTGTCCTGAAATTGATAAACTTTTTGTTATTATGTTATAGAAGTCTAATATGTTTATGCCTGATAGTACTATTCAAAATCGGATGTTAATTTGATACAACTTGATGAAATCCTGTATCAGTGATGGTAAAAATTATGTGTCATTTTTTTAGGCAACCTTAAATTTACAAAGCAGCAGAACAACAGCTCAGGATCCCTGTGCAACAGACAATTTCAAAATAACCACTCAGCACAATGTAAAATAACTGTCTTCAGGCTATAATATTGTTTAGTTTCTTCCTACATTTCTTTCCTCCTGTACAGAAGACATCAGTTGTCATTATTCCTACCTACATAAGCCACAGAAAAAATTTCTGTTAGGGTTCAGGCATTTGAAATAGTGGTCTCTTTTCTTCAAGAAGGTGCAATGTCATAACATGAGGCGTTACCTTCTTGTCATAGAATCATTTAGCTTGGAAAAGACCTTTAAGATCATCAAGTCCAACCGTTAACCCAGGACTGCCAAGTCCACCACTAAACAATATCCCTAAGCACTGCATGTAGCACAGCAGCTATTTTCTTTTCTCTGTTTTTTTGACTAAAATCTGCTACCTTATTGTTGGGGAGGTTATTATTTCACTAGTGAGTTTGACAGAGGTATGGCCCAATATGCCGCCTCTGTTTGTCTGGAAGTGGTACTAGGTAATCCAACTATATTAAACAATGTACCCCGTTCCTTTCACAGATTCGAATGCCAGTACTAAAGATGAATAGTTAATTCAGAGAAAACACACACTCAGAAAGTTTTTACAGGCTTCCACTATACAGATCATGTTTTCAAGTTATTTGTGTTACTCCATAACAGTTGAAGTGTCATAGCTCATTGAATGACTGTGAGTAACCAAATACAGGAGATTAATTACTTTCTCGCATTTAATTGCATGAGTTGCATAGTGTTAAAAGTTGCATGAGCAATTCAGCAAATTTGGCACAAAGCTGTAAATGTGCTTTCTCAAAGATGTGAGCAAAGCTACCATAAAATCCCTGGAAACTTGAAAATACTACATATTTTTTTCACCCAGCATTAAGTATTACTATCACCTGCTGCTCCAGCAATAACATTAAAAAAAAAACCACCACCAATCCTTACTATAATGTAAATCTGAGTAACTGCTTTGAACCGAATACATTTTCAGTCATATTTATAGCACTTGTACTTTCTAAAATAGTTATCTCCCTGACTTATTTAATGCATTGGATATCAATTGAAAGTAAATGAGAATTTCTAAAGTGTATTAAGTAAACTATAGATGTTTAACCACAAGATTAAATCTAAAGTAGATCGATATAACTATTTCATTGACTCAGGAAGTTTCATTAGGCTCTACTGGTGATATTTGAGAGCCCTATTTAAAATCAAATACTAATCATCATTATAACTCCTAAATGATAAATTGCAGAAATAAAATGTATCTCAAAATCTTGTAATCATATATTTTCTCATAATACCAAAACATGCATTTAAATCTCCTCATCTGTTCCAAAACAGGGACTTGGAAAAAAGACTGGCTCCCCACTGTGCATTTGCTCTGTCATAGCAGATAGAGTGAGGGCAGTGTTCTAGTTTGCAGAATCACACATAAACCTAATATGATTGTATGGTAAGCAGAGAGTGAATATTTCTCACATAACATAATGTAACGCTCTGCTAAATGACCATGGGATATTGGTGTAGATTTTAACATGGGAACTCGTAAACCATAATTAAAGTAAAGCTTACATACAGCTGCATGCATCTCAGTAGAAAAACAAGACTATCAGAGCAAGAATATTTCTTTCCTTGGAATGTATATTTTTTTATACACAAGATAGAGAAGTAAATAGGCCAGCAGATGCTCCTTAATGAATGTAATATAGGTGGTAAGGGCTTTGATCTTTTCTATTGGCATTATTAGAGAGGAGATAACAGGGCAGTTTTTATTTTTTCAATAAAACATCAGTGGTAGGAGAGGTGTTTCAGTGCCAGAGCAAAGGAAGAGTCTTGCAGCTGTCATCTTCCCTCTACTGGTTTGGTGTGGCATCTGATACAGGAAAAGGGGCTGCATTTTTGTTTTTTAGTTACAAGGAAGAGATATTTTGGTGGTACAGTTTTCAGCTTTGTACAAACTTCTGGGTCTACACTCTATAATAAAACTGTTCTCCACTCTCATTCTTTTCTTGACTGTTTTCAATGGTTGCTGAAATATGGAAATCTGCTTTTTCTGGCAGTGTTGTCTAGCAAGCACACATCTCCAAATTCTTGTAAGAATTATTGAAACAGCTTAAGGATTGTTTCATAAGCAAGAGTATGTAACAGAGAATTATATTACGCAAAACCAGTTGGGTAATAGAAAACTACAAATTAGTTTACTGGATTTATCCATTCTAAGAATTCTTCAATAAGTAGCAAAGTCTCTGAAAGACATCCTGCTAATTAAAATAACGTATCTTACAGCCTCAGCCCAAAACAACAGAGCAGAACACTGCTAAGAACCAATTCAAATGATAAATTGTTTGTTCAGCAATAATGTTTTTCAGTTTCACAGTACAGCGTGTTTGGTCTGAGTCTTTTTTTTCAAACTGCTATCAATCCAGGTTAATTTTATACAACTATTTTTGTTATGACAGAGTAAGCTAATGCAAGAAAAGGCATAATTAGTCTCGTTCTGCTTTAGCAGAAAGCATGGCCTGTGACCACACTGTTAAAGAATTGGGACTGTCCAGACTAGAGAAAGGTAGTGAAAGTAAGGATGTCTTTAAACGCATCCTTTCTCCTGTGAAGGCAAAAGGAATAATCTATTTTCCTTGCTTACTATTACAGTAGAACAAGAAGTAATAGGCACAAATTCTGTTTAGAGAGGCTTAAATCAGACTTCAGAAAAAGTTTGCCAGCAGTGGGGCTACTGAAGTACTGGAATAGACAGATTTCCTGAGACACTATGGAACTATCTCTGAACACTTATCAACAGTGGACAGACTTCTTACAGCAATGCCATGGGTGTATCTGGTTCTGGCTTGCCATAATGGCAATAATAAACATGAGGGTAATACCTGAACTTCATTCTCCTACTGTCTTCCAGGACTGTGTGGTTTCTTTCTACTTTTAGGACAAAATCGCTGTTATCACCTTCCATTCTCTGTCTAGACTGTATGGCATCCAAGATATTTTAGTATAAGGGAATAAAATTGAGTAAAGATTTTAGCAAGGTTCAACTCTTGTATTGTTTTATGTGCATTACCTGCTATACAGAATGTATTTCTTATGCTTGTTTGTAAAGGGGTTTACAAAACACAGTGATCCGTCATTTGCTATGTTTTTTTGATCTGCTACATTTTGAGCTACTTATTCACGTAGATAGTTCAAGCAGCCAAGTGGCACCTTGATTTTTATCTGTTTTCCTATTACATCAGTGTTGACTCACTGAATGAATATAGCACTTAAAAGAACAAAATTTTGTCTTCCAAAATCTATTCCTTTAGTTTGTGGAAGACATCTTAGGTATATGTAATGGTCTACAGCTAAAGCAACATCCATCTGGAATAACAATATGAGTGAGTGTATCTATGGTTAGTATCACAAAGTGGTATATGGCATGTTTTATTTAAATGGCTTAAGAGTATATGTCCAAAAAGAATTCAAGTACTTTTGTAACAGACTACAAATAAATAGAAGCTACCAGAAAAAGAAACTGGAAACAAAATACAGCAAAAACCAAAGGCTGTGTACTTCAGTTACAGTAGACCACAGTGATTCTTCACCAAATGCTTTTACATAGGCAGGGTGGCAGTCTTCAGCTGAAGTAGCCTGTTGAAGACAAATTAAAAGATCTTCAGGTTTGTCCATCAGCAACCAGAGTCACTTCTCTGGAAGTTCAGCAAGTCATGCTGGCTCTGGATTTGACGTTTCTGGAAAGTTACGTAGGTAAATATTATTGGGATGTTGGAAATCCTTATTGGAGAGCAGAGAGAATGTTTCTATTATAGAAGAAACTTATCTCACACTTTACAGGTTTTTTTTTCACCACTGTTGTAAATAAAAATGGATGCTAATTCTTCAGGAGAAAAAAAAATATGCTAAATACATTTTGAAAAGGAGGAATGGGCACTATGAGAGAGAAGTAAGGAAGATAGTTGTAGAGTGATTGAATTTGTCTGTGAATCATTATGCCACCTGTAAAATTGGAGTAAGAATAGTATAATGCTTCCCTTTTTTACATTTCTTGGTTCTGTCACATTTGAGAATATTTTTTAGAAAGAACCCGGTCATCA
>JAVJGI010000063.1:17713278-17731178 GCA_035590275.1 Ibycter americanus
GGCGGGGGGGGGGGGGGGGGTATCAAATGATGACTAGTTAGTGCCAGTCTTCAGCAAATTTAAAAGAAACAAAACCAAGAAACTAAAAAACCCAAACAGTCAACAATGAACATATTGATGACTATTATATAGGATATCCTTTCAGACTGCTACTTTAAAGCTGAAAATTCCTATTTGAAATATTTCTTACATTTAGAATCTGTTCCATTACTTGACGGAAGTTAAATCTAATGGTGTTGTAAAAATCCCTGAAGTGAGAGGCGATGAAGCCTGGAAGGTGTACTTTGATGATGCTGCACAAGAAATTGTGGATGAATTTGCAATGCGCTATGGAATTGAAGATATTTATCAAGCTATGACGTAAGTATAATCATGTTTGGTTTTTTGCTCTACTGTCAAGAATGTGTTTGAGGGAAGTGATGAGTTTCAAGCCTTCATGCTTTTGTTCTCCATTTCACTCCCATTCCTGATCTAAAATTCTTGTTATCGTTTTTGTCCATCTCATTCTCATTGAAGTGCTTCTCGTCTGCAATAGAATTAAGGTAATTTGTAAGCTGTTACTAGTATTACCACTAATGCATTTCTTAATCCTTATGATCCTGATATGTGGCAAGGATCAGAAAGACTCCCACTGTTTCAGATGGGATTAGAATGGTAGAACAGGGTTTCACAAGCTCTGTACTCCTTTCTAAGAGTACAGAAATCATCACAGAAAACCACCAATGGCTATTGTAAACTTCCATAGTGTATGTAAATAATTCATGCAAACCGTTTTTGGTGGTATTAGAGCCTGTTACCACATTATCTGTAGGTATAATCTGTACATTACCATAACATAATGTTACCACATTATCTGTAGGTAAGGTAGCTGTCTGATTGCTTTAGAACACAGCACCACTGAGCTTAGAAGCCTGGGGATGCAAAAGCTCCATCATGTATTCTTAATTTGTCCATCGAAAAGTTTGCCAGTAAAAAGGACTATATTCTGCTTCTGCAGCAGCCATAGGAAAGTAGAGGACTCCCAGTGAGTCCTCTAAAGAAGAAATACAGACTTTTTTCCCTTTAGAAAGCTGATACTGTGGAATTTTTAATCAGAACATGTATCTTGTTTCCTCCATCTCTTTACAGTACATACTAAAAAAAATTATCTTAAGTATAAAGGCACATAAACATGTGAAGATTTCTTTTTATTGCAGGATATGACGACACCATCTGCTATTGCAATGGACATGTTTATGTAGTTCATTGTCAATTATTGTACTGTACATCTATCTAATAGAAAGGTAGAGCATGTATTTGTAATCTATAAGTTTTTAATGCTCTTCGTCCAAGGACCTTAAACAACATTGCACAGAATAATTAATTAAGCTTAAGTTCTCTTGTGGTATTGTGTATCTATCTATACTACCTATGGAGGAACTCGTGCATTGAGTTTCATGAATATTTGGGGGTTTGTGTTTTGCTTCTCTTTTGCCATGTATATCTTTACATCTTGATTAAGTGATCAAGTATTCACAGTATTATAATTTAATCATAGTAAAATGATTATACACATAAATCAAGTATCACAGTATTATAATTTAAATCGGTGTGCCATTTTTACCAAAATGTGAATCTCTAAAATGATAGGGTTGTTCCTGCTGTATGTATCAAAATTAATTCAGGGTTTTATATGAGATGAATTCTCAAGAGCTATTGATGCCAAGGGAGGGCTGTTACTACTGTTTTGCTTAGGAAATAAAGCAGGACTGATTTAGCATTAGTGTTTCCTCTTAACTATAACCCCAGTAGTTGGTTAGCTCAATACAACATGTCTGTATTTTTTATGGACAACCTCAACTGAAAAATTATTTTGAAGTTTCTTTTCCTTCGTCTCTTGATGAATGCTAGTACTCTGAAATTTTCCAGAGAAAGTTTGAAACTGATTTTAGAAATTCAAAGTCAGCATTACAAAAATAGCAATATAATGGACATGTGAGTGTTTAAAGAGCTTTTTTATTTAACAGTGTTAGAAATGGACAAGTTATATTTTCATATAAAGATGCTTTATTCTTACATCTTTATTCTTACATAACATAACATACGAGATATTCATGAAGAGGAAGTACATTTAGTCTGAACATCTAACATGCAGCTGAGCATGTACTGCAACACATTTTTCAGAAATGCTTACTCAAAAATTCTAACAAGCCATTTTACATTAAATGACCTACTTTGGCTTGTCCTCTTTTTGTTCTTGCTTTCTTCTGTTCCTTTTCCACCAAAATTCCTTGCTGTTAACTGCAAACCAGGCATTTGAAGGCAGGTGTAATAAGAAAGCGATTTCAGTATTGGTAGTCACAGGTAATTTACGCAGGAAATAAAAGCTAAGATTTCATTGCCCTGATACGCATGTCCATTTATGTTTTAAAATGTTGCATGTTAATAATGAGCAACCCCTATTTGAGGGGTAGGCCACTTCCCATTTAAGTTAGGAGTAAAATCAATAATCAATGTAATCTCAAATAATACTTGGAGAAGAATACATATCCAGGTACATTGTTTTCCTGATTAATCTGCAGACATGTCTCTCAGAGCATGCAGACTTTAGGGACAAGAGTGGTGAAGACACTGGTTCTGCCATGGGGAATTTTCTTTTGGACTATTATCTGTTGGGTTTGTGTTTTATGAGATCACCTTATTCTCCTGGAACAACATTAAAGGCTGGAAGAAAAAGTACAGCTTCTTGATTTGGAGAATAGAATAATCTGTTTCCATTTGGTAACGATGTGCTTCTAGTAAAGCAAAAGCAATTTTCTACCATACAACAGAGAGAGAATTTGAATGTAATCACTTGGCCCAAAGGAATATTGTGTAAGCATTTTATGCTTGAGAATCTAGTTGCAGAATATTTCTATTGCATTTCTCATAATAACATTGTAAATTAAAATGTTTGCATTTGTAAATTCAAAACTGACTGTGCTCTGATAGCCCATGATCCAGACCCCAGAGAGTATCCACGTGCTTCTTATGCACTGTACCAGGCTCAAGTGAGTTTTAGGGTGTTGCTAATGAGGTGTTCTTTTTGTCTGAATGTAATTTTTTAAATTCATATTTGTTTGCAGTTTTTAAATTACCTATTATATAAAGTTTTACCGCCACTTAATGATAGGCAGTCTTGACCCTTTTAGATGTGGATAGACAGCATATGCTGGAGTAGGAACATATGCCATTCTGCATTTCTGAACACAACGTAAATCTAATTAAGCCTCCCTACAGTACCACTTCCTAGAATAATTTGGCGTTCTGTTCTGCTATGGTAATAAACAACCCCACTTGTCTATAGTTTCAGGTTCAGGCTGGTGGCTTTGTTATCTATGACCCTCTTAGTAAACCCCAATGATTTGTTTCTGGCTCTCACATTAATATTAATTCTTATTTATTCCTTTAGAACACAGAAATATTTCAAAAGGATAGCCTTGATTTTCCAAATACACCAAATATACTCATCAACCACAATTGTGGCAGCTCATCAAAGATGAACAATAATTTAGATCAGTTGATTGTTTCAGTGCCTGACTGCTTCATGGAAAATCGGTCCAATAGGTGACCGACTGAAAGTCCTGAAAACATAAAGCTCAAGCTCTTTTCCTCTCTCAACCAGCATCAGCAAAGAAATTCTGCATTTTCTGTGATTTAAAACATGCCACTTGTGAGTCAGTGTTTGGTTCTAGATCAGAGGGAGATTACCTGTACACCATCAAAGATCTACTGGAATGTGTGTATCAGCCCAAAAGATATCATATAGATGGTTACTTTTCTGCTTTTAGTCATTGTCCCCAGTGAGACCTTTTTCATTAAACTTATAAAGAGAATGAATTCAAGTGCGATTGCACCTGTTATTGGAGACATCTACATTTTTATGAGACTAAATACAGACAGTTCTTCCCTAAGGAATGCCTGCTTAGATGGGATGCCTTACTCTCAAGATATGGATTCTAACTGCCCAGTTCCCAAGCACAGAAATCTGCTTTTAGGTTACCAGATGTGAAATTCATATGAATATAAAATCAGCCATTGACCCAAATCCAAAATACAACAAAAAGCCTGCATTTGTTGCAGTAACTGCAGCTCTTTGAAAAGTCTTGACTGTATAGATTCCATAATCCTCTCTTCTTTCTTATAATTGTTATATTCCTCCAGTCCTCATGGAGTCTGTATTGGAAAAAGAATCAAAGACAATTACAGCAATTCTTATATGGGTCAGAAGAGGTGGGGGTTTTTTGATGAACAGCAGCCAAACAGACCCTGTTAGCTACACAAATGGTATGTGTATATTCCCAAAAGTCAAAGCACGTATGTGTGAGAGAATAGAAAGGAAAATAGATATGACAGAAAACTGATTAAAAAAAACAGAACAGCAGCTCAGTGATCCAGCAGGCCTTTATTTTGATGACTGTATTGATGGATGGTGATTTATGCTGTAAATTCAATGTCTTGAAGGAATCGTACTGGAAGTTTATTTATCTACATATATTAAGCCACCCCTCCACCACCAAGAAAAAATAATTTTCTTCCTTTCATTAATTTGTCAACATAATTTATTTCTCTTTAGAAGGCAAAAAGCAGAGCACGTATCGAAACAGTATTTGACTAGACACTGACATTTTACAAGATGTCAGCATCCTGGATTTACTGTGTAGTACAGTCAAGTGCAATAAAAGCTCTATTAAGATCTCCACTTCTTACTGGCAAGAGTCACCACAGGTAGAACCTAATGCTTCTAAATCAGTGACATAGTTCTCACTCCAGCAGGTTAACGGGCATTAACTATGCCATCTTGTTCTTCTGCTAGTCTTCAGTTAATGTGGCTGCATTGCAAAAAGCACACAAATCACCCATTAAAGTAATTTTCATTGATAGCATTTGCTTACTGAGTACAGCGCATTAATTAGCCTTCTTTGCCGAGTCACACTAGCAGAAAAATTGGAAGAATCACAGGCACTGCATGTTGGTCAGGAAGTTGCATGGTAAGAAAGTTGAGGCAGGCAGGCCTAGTTTTAGACACATGAGTCTAGCTTAAACAATGCATATTACTCTGAAATATGTGAGACTTAGCAATGGTTGCTGTGATGTCATATGCCCATTAGAAATTGTTAATAACTCCTGCCACTGGCTGCTGTTTTCAGACACCTACAAAAACAAGGACGTTTCCTCTTTCATTTATTTTAGCAAGCAGAAGGAAGCCAGGTGGCTTGCAGGTGGGTTATCAGCACTCTCAGGGTCATGACCCATATTGCCTGTGATAAACTTAATAGGTTCTGTGAATTTTACAGATCTTAATTAAATGAAGGAGAGAAGCAAAAATTCACATAACCTGTCACATGACACAGATGTTTTAGCATCAATTTCACTAACCAAATTACAGGTAGAACAGTTTAGTAATATAATAAGGACATAAATTACATCAATAGGTTTAAATTTTCCTTACAACAATTTAGTACAATTTGGGTCTGTTTTCTTGACAAGAGCTCAGTCCAGGCCTTGAGTAGCTCAATGTGAAGTCATTAGAAGAACCTGCATAAGACAACTTGCTGAACGTAAAATGTTGACCCCAGCTATTTTTCCACGGTTTGTCATGTTCCCTGAAGGCAACTGGTACAGTCTCAATGGCTTCTCACACAGTGACTGCTGCTGACTGCCCCTTTTGTCTGCACCCTCCCTTCAGCAGAGCGTATGTTACAGGTGTGACTCTAAGGCAAGTGGGGTTATTAGTGCCTTATCTCCAGCTTGGGGTTCTTCATGCACTAAGGATGTTTAGGTCCACTAGAAGATTTTTGGAAATTAAAGGTGAAAGGTAAAAGTATATCTTAATTATTTTGGTGTCAATTAAAAAAAAAATTTCTGATAAACTCTAAATACGTTTCTCAAAATGCATGTGATGAATAGATCAGGTGAGATTTCTATTAACTTTAAAGGTTACCTGAAACTGGTGAGAATCACCTGACATTGCTATTGTAGTTTATACAAAGGAAATTGTTCTTCTACTTGGTAATCAACGTGATATATAATGAAAGATTTTCCTAAGGAGCAGGTAGCTGCATTACACTTGTTTGCATCGCAGTATTTAAAAGCACTTCTGAAAAATACTGGCAATGAATGAAAGGTTTGATGGTATTGTCCCTGTGACCCACATAGCTGGCAATGCTGAGTTCAAGTCCTGGCCCATGTGATTGATTTGCTGTGTTGATTTGAGCAGTTTCTCTTAATTTTGTAAAATAGAGATAGTAACACTTAATAATCTATCTTACAGGAACACTGAGAAGTATTTGCAAAGCACTTTGAACGTGTCTACCATGATATAAATTTTAAGTGTCACTATATATCAGTGCAAGGCTATGTGATATATAAACCCAGCTTGAAAATACTTTAAAGAGAGTCTAATGCTAGCGTGGGTCTCCTGGCTTGGTCTGGAAAGGCTGCAAATACAAGGACACCCCATATATGAAGACTGTAGCCCTAGAACCTCTTTAATATGAGCCTGCCTCTCCTGCCACCCATCCCCAGTTGGATCCCTTCTTTTCCAGTCTCCTCACCCAGTCAGGTAAACTAGAAAATCCAACAATTATTCAGCTCCTCAGCTTAATTTTGGAGTAGGATTAAGGGCTTGATTCATAGCAGTATCCACTCCTGTTGAAATCTTAACACTTCAAAGACTTTGGATGATACTTAAAAGTAGTAAAATATGAATATGTGTTGGGATTTTCTTTAGGTATTTCTACATGCATAATTAATGACTTGGTTTTTTTCTTGGGAATTATGACTTAAATTATAAGAGGATTTATCTTGAGTGAGATGTAAAAGAGTTAGAAAATTACAATTTTAGAAGTTTTCCAGCCAACTACTTTTCAGTTACAGGATCAGTTGTTATACATCTCTTCTGCTTTATCTTTTTAGAAAAGAAAAATAGTTTAATTTATGGATCACATGCATGTTTTGAGCACTCAGTGGTAATTAAAACACACTTTACGCCTAGGATGAGTCCAAAACTTTTGTCCTGTGTTGACCATAGTGATCACCTAACTGTAGGTGGGTGTGTTTACTATCAAGCAAGTAGCTTGATAATCAGTGAGTAGCTGATTCTATTTCAAATGTCTTACAGGTTCTCTAGTCTGTTTCATTGACTAAGGCTGTTGAGGAGAGCGGTTTGGCCAATAATTTTGTGATGTCCATTTCTGATACCTAGGTTATCTGATACCTGAATGGTTATCAGGTACGTTAATGAAGACTGATTCCTGAGCCTGGACACTGGGGAGTTTGGGAATTTTCTTCCTTTTTAACATATATGTGACCTGACAGAGATTTCTGGAGTAAACATTACAATTTAGATGTCTCATTTGCAAAGTAAATGAAAGTTGGAGAGGTTTGGAGTGATGTGAGGTACTGACAGCCCAGAGCAATGTTTTAGCCCTATTTCTGAATCTATAGATGAGCTTCTATAGTAAGAGTCTGTGCACCGAGAGGGGACTACTGGAAAAGCAGAAGCAAGACAGACCTTACGTGCTGCCTTCTACTGGCTTACTCCATTCCCCCAATTTCCCTTTTAAAAGCTATAGGCTAGCAGAAGTGAGAGTTGTTTGGCAGTCGTGAAATTGTGGATCGCCTCAAAGGGTTATGAAAAAGCCATCAGCAAATATACAAAGTCTGTGGCATGGGAGACCCTAGGAAAGAATATCCGTGCGCAGGAATATGATGAGCAGGGTCAGTGACAAGAGCACGAGGCAGGCCTCAGAGTGAAGGAATTTAGGGGACTGCTGAGACAGTAGGAGGATATCAGAAAGTATGATGTAGGTAGTGTGAGCTTGTGTGCAGGCTTGCAAGAAAGTATAAAGAGCTCATTTTTAATAACTCTATCCAAATATATATGTATATGTTATATCCAAATATATATCCAAACTCTATCAAGATACAAAAAATCTTGAATGACATTGCTGGGAGATTGTCTGAGCAGTGGCACCGTTTGAGGGTATGTGGGTTAAGCTCAGCAGGACTCAGTTCAGTTGTACCTTGTGTTAATTTTTCTCTTGGATGGGTACTAGGGCCCAGGTGGTTCAGGCCCAGCACACTGCTCTGCCTTATGCTCCCAAGGAGAAACAGCAGAGAGGAGCCAGAGACTCCAGCGAAGAGGAGCGTGTTGCCAAAATCAGGGCCTTCAGACATGCGGGGAGCTCCAGTTACTGGAGTTTCTTCATCGTCTTCTCTTTGTATATTCATTTTCACCATCATCATCTTTGCTTAATCCCCCTCAATCTCTTTTGTATCTCTATACAGTAACTCTTTATCCCATTATCTTCCTCCCAGTCCTGCCTAACTATAAATCTTGAAATTGACTTTATGTTTTGCAATGATGTTCACTCTTACGTGTTAGATCTTTTATCCATCTTATTTATCTCATGGTTTTTAATGTTATAAGCTCTTTGTATGTTGTAAGCGGGCATCTCCTGTTGTTTTAAACAGGTAAACAGTGCTGTTACATTGCAGCTCTGGTTTCGGCTGGTTCCAGTTTAACAGACTGATTACCTGAATTTCACTGGCCTGAATCAGAGTGGAACAGTTTCTGATATGGCCTAAATCAAATCAAGGTGAACACAGAAGTTGCTTGGTGCCTCACCGTTCGTTAATAATGTAGCCTAAAATACAAGCCACATTAAAATGCTGGTTTGAGTCTTTTTGTTGGCATCAGTTAAATCCTTCCTGTGGCCTTTTATGACTATAAGTTCATGTTTGATTTTAAGTTTGTGTTCAGTAATAAATGTTTTGCTTAACAGCAATTAAGGTAGTTAAACCATGGGTTTGTATTTAGGATTAACAGAGTAAGAAGCAAATGTGCATCTTTTTGTGTTCAATGTGAAAATACCAGTGTGCAACAAGTGGCAATTTTATCAAGTATGTCTGGATTTTCCTCAAAAATTTCCGCACAGTTATCCATGAGGTAGTTTGAAAGTTACATCATTGGAGCCGAAAAGAAATTGTGGTGAGAGAAAGAGCAGAATCTTTGCCATTTTTAATAACTGCCAATCTGTTTGAATTGTAGGCACTTTTCCTGTCTGTCTTCTAAATATATGTGCCCTGGTGTTCCAGCAGTTATGAGTACATTGTTGGCCAATATAAATGCTTTCTACGCTCATACTACGGCAGCAACTAATGTATCTGCCTCAGATCGGTTTGCTGCTACTAACTTTGGGGTAAGTAGACTTTTTTTAATAAAATATCTAGTTCTCATTCTTTTTTTCTAATATATGAAACCATATTAACTTTTAAATTCAACATTTTTTAAAAGTTGGTCTCTTTTAAAGAATAAGAGTTGCTGTTAGCTTTTGAAAATTTTACCCTGAGTTTCTAAAATCAATCATTATAAAAGCTGGAGAAGATACTGTTCAGCTCTTTACATAGTGAAATGTAAGGCATATAGTGTAGAAATTACTGGCACACATGCATAGTACTAAAATCTTCAACAATCAGTTTTTGTTTTTATTGCAGCGGGGCTTGCAAATTAACTGCACTAGACTAAGTATCAGTTGCAATTGCTTTCTTGGGGTGTGTCATCAGTGAGCTCATATTAACCTAATGGATCTAGCCATAAGTACTATTCGTCTTCTCAAAACAGCCTATAACGATGGACTCTTTATTTTTGCTGAAATAATGGTGCACTGTCCAAACCTGGATTTAGCTGTCAGAGATTGTGGGAGGAATACCAGGATGTGGTAGTACTTTTTTTGTTGTTGCTAACTTTCCTTCTGTGGGTAAGTATCTCACAGTGTACACTTCCTAGTCTTTGAACGTGATAAAAAATAAAGACTCGTTCACTCTGTATTCTAATCTTTTCACCTACACTCACTGGGGAGCTGAGAGCAATAATTCAAAGAGATTGCTTTCATATCACTGCTATTACACGTGATACAGTCAGAGATAAGGGTATAAACACAATTTGAAGCTGAAAAATGCATTCATTCCTCTTTTTTGTATGGCTGTTATTTGTATGGCCAATATCAAAGCTTTTTTTCATTTAACAGTACCTATGAAAACATGATAATATTTTGTAAAATATCATTTATTGACACAAAATAAAATATCAAACAATTAGAATTTATTAAATACAAATTATAGTTATTTGAAGTAGTGTTAGAGGTAATAATGCTTTTCTCTAGTATTAAGAATAGTAGAAACATTATGAATTTCAGGATTTTCAAGACAACATTATGAAATTATACATTTGGACTAGTAAACCAAGAAAGACTGAATTCTGGTTTTGCTTTTGTCTTCCCATCAGAAGTCAGAAACACATTTGTCAGACTATGCTCAGTAAAGTAATTCAGTTCATGCCTGGAAAAAAGTATAAATGTTTAGTTTTGTAAAGAAAATTTGCTCTGTATGCTAAGACAAATTTGATTTGTAGCAAACAGTATATTAAGTAAAGCATTCCTGTATAATTTTTTAATACAGGGCCTCAGATAGTTGAAGATAAATATTAGCTTGCATTTCATACACAAGTACCTTTGAGATAGAACTTGTATCTGGAAAACTCACCTTGTGTAGCAATAATACCAAAGATTAATTTTTCGTAGTATTGCTAAGTCCTGAATGTTCTTAGGATCTGATGCTGCTGCTTACAGCAGTAGATAGTCAACCATTAGTTCTAAATACTCCTAAAGTAGTATAAACATTAATGTATTTTCAAATTTAAGGACTGTTGTAAGTCTGTAAAAAATGTTAAAAATCCATTAAGTCATTGTTTGCACATCCATTCAGTATTATATTTTTTTTTTTGAGAAGTATTTACTCTAAATTCCAATATATTTTTTTCTTTTAAATGTTAAATCTGGTGGAAGTACGCACATATAAATGTACCCAGGGATGGGTCTTTAGTTTGGAGACAGCGTGTTCTTGAACAGGAACTTTATCTCCTGCTGCTAGAGGTTTGTTTTGAAAGAGGAAAATTAACATTGCTCCATTACTATAAGGTAAAAAAGTTTTATAGATGAAAAGCACTATCAGAATATTTATGATCTAATTATTGTATTACCATTGCAGCACAATATTGCTCTGTTCTTATTTAGGTTTTCTTTTATAAGCTAGTCAATGGTTTATTATGGAATCACTCTACATCTGTGTTGATACAAGGCTACTCTCAATGTTCAAGCTCTATTAGACTTTTGAGTTTGATCTAGCTTTTGAAATTTAGAATGTTTTACTGGAATTTCTATTATTTTTTTCTCCATTTTTCTAACAATCGGAACTACTTTATCCTCAGATTGGACAGAGATTAAGTCCTCTCTCTGATGTTAATGCCAGTTTACCTTTGACGCAAATTCCAATCCAATTCAGAGTTCAACAGATGGATGGAAAGACAGTAGTAAGCATCGCTAATAGAGATTTGGAGCTCTTTTTTCAAACAATTGATTTATAGGCAAAATATTAGATTATTTTTCTCTCTTGGGTAAAAAGGCATTTGTTAGTGGATAGCTGCACATCATTCATCAAAAAGAATGTCTCACATTCAAGTCCTCAGGCTACAGTTGGGCTGAATAGTTCAGTACAGATTTATAAAATGACAAAAAAGTTCCCTTTTGATTGATCCTTTCAGGGAACTGTGCCAAATTAGTGCCTTTTGGTGTAGGTTAGTGCCCCAGTGATGAGAGACAGTGCCCAAAGAACTCTGTTTTCATATTAGTGCCGAACGTATTTCAGGGATGGTGTGAATACAGTCACGCAGACTGAGAGCTATCAGATCTTGCTGCTTCCACATAGGCTGGTGAGGATTACTGCAGTTCTGTGCAGTGGACTACGGAGTATGTTCTAACTTGAAGATTGTAATTGGAAACTCTCATTAGTATTACTTGAGGATGGCACGACTCATCTGGGTGTCTCACAGCAAAATACTTCCACTGCACCTTCAGCTGTCCAGAAAACAAGTTAATCTTCACATTTGAAAGGGAAAACTAACTGCATAGTACTACTTAGCTTATTCCTACAGAAGCCACCATTTCTGAAGCATAATTTTCATTCAGACTTTTATACCAAATTCTGCTGTAAATGAGCATAGTTTCTTACACGTTAGAGGGAGGGGGAAGTGCTTTCTCTAAGAGTGTAAGCAATTACAATGCAAATATAAAAATTTAACAAGCTTATCTGTTTTAATAAGCTTAGCTAACACAACCTAACACTTTGGACTTTATACTGAATTGATGCTGTTATTGCATTTTTGGTCAGAGACATCAGGCAATGCTTTTCAATTTCTAGATATTTTGAGTTATTTAACAATGCATCATTTGTTAAGAAAGTAAACTGCTGCACAGGAAAGTCAATGTCACCTCACTAATGTTTTGCACAGCTGCACAGTGTTGAATGTGTACCAGGTAAATCACAATATAGGACAGAAATGGAAAATAAAGTGAACATTTCCTTGAAACACAGATATCTCAGACAAGCGCTTTTATATGAAACAATAGAAAACAATCAATTTTCCAAATGAAGAATGGAAAGCAGATTTCTAAAAACCCACCAATTACAAGAACTGCAAATTCTTATGCAACATATTATTGTTTTCTTTTTACAGAGGGAAAAGTTCATAAAACTGCTGGATCAGTTGCACAATTCTCTGAGGATTGATTTATCTAAATACAGGGTATGTGTAACATTCTATCTAGAGGACAACTTAAATGTTTTTTGTGTGAATATCGCTGTGGTGTTTATCTGCTTAAAGAAGTTTGAGAGATTAATCCCTTTTGTGGCATAGAAGCTGAAAATATTGAGTGCTGACATAAGGCCCCAAATTGTTTGGAACAAAAATTTACAGAATTTAAGCAGTTTAACAACAATATTTTTCCAATTTGAAAAAAGTTATTCTTTTCATTCCAAAAGCTAAGAATGGGTCAAGGGTTGAGCAGACATTCAAGAAAGAGTACAATTGAACAACTTCGGTTAAATTAATCCATAATTTGATTAAGTTAATTCATCTGGGAATTACGTTCACTGACTCATGTGGTACAAATTGCAGTCACTGCTGTATTTATTCTGAGAGACTGACATCTTTGCTGCAACTTCCATGCAAAGATCCTAGGAATGTTGAAAGAGTCTTGACTCCTCATTTTTCTACATGATAGGAATTCCAGTTTCATTTCTGCCTTGTGGAAGCTCTTTCCACTGAGGTATGCTCCAAACCCAGCCTTTCAGGAAAGAAGCATGCACTGAGTACCTGCCAGTTATCATACTGTTCTGAACTCCCTCTCCTTTTCCATTCCACTGGATCACGAAACTTTCGGATGATACATAAGCAATTAGGGCTCCATCAGCTATGACGCTCCTTTCAGCTTCCAGGAACGGCAGCCTCCAACTCAAGGATTTCTGTGTTCATCTCGTCTGCTTTCTAAAACTGAAGGAGAAAGGGAATATGTAAAAGAACCCTAAGGCTTTAGAGGTAGTAGAAGTTGCACATACTCAGTTTTTAAATCCATATCCTTTGTGCAACAGATATGTTAATCCTAGGAACTTTTAATTTTGAAGAATGTTATCGAGATAATATTGGAGCATGAGGATATTTGGCTGATGTTTCATTAGTATGAAACCACGATCATAACACTGCTTCCCATCAGTCTTCCTGTTAACCTAGAGATCATAGCAAATGTTTCTGCATTTAAGCCTACAAGTAGTTTATGTACCATGGAGAACCCATAAATGATTTTTATTAGCAATGTTTTCCAGTCTTTTTGTAGTATTTTTTACTCCATTAATATTTTGGAGTTATCATAATATTTTAAATCATTCATATTACAAATACAGGAGCATTATCCAGAAGTATTCCTATTCATGTCGAAGGGATACTTATCACTAACTCCCTCACAGGCTTCAGGTAACAGGTGAATGTTTCTAATCCTTCCAAGCAGCATCTTTGTTTTCCCAGGGGTTATTTCCTAGCTGTTCAAGGATCTTACCTGTAACTCCAGTTTTGCCTGATTCCTCTCTTCCTAATTCACAGGATAATTTTCCTGCCAGTAATACTGAAAGACTCCAAGATCTGAAATCAACTGTGGACCTGCTTACCAGCATTACTTTTTTTCGAATGAAGGTATTGTCCTTTATTTGCACAATGAGTCAAAAAAATAAAAATGCTGTTGCCTTTTATTTTCCAGGAAAATCATACTCTAGTTAATGCTCTTAATCAGTTCATCTCCTTCAGTTTTAAATTTGATCTCTCAGCTTACTGAAGATCATTGAGGTAAAGTCATCTTATTCATGCTTTGTATTAATAATGTGGTAAAAGCCATTATCTTTGCACATTAAACAACTATCTTTTCCTTTTTTAACAATGAGTTTTACACGTCCTGAAGGAAACAAAAAAATTACCTTTTTATTTAGTTTAAAGTCAAGTCACATAAAGCAAACTCAGTTGAACTCCTTAGGAACATGTGTCATAGAATAATGTTTTCCTAGTAGTTATAACTCTGCTTGCTTTAGTTACTCCAGATGATGATATCTAGGTGGTCAAGTTCTAAAATATTTTTAGAATGGAATTGTACACATTAATATTGCTGGATGAAAATACAGAAACAGAAAGCAACATTTGTTGCAAGAGCATGTGATTTCACTGCATTAGGCACTACATAAGAAGAATTAAAATAATCCATTAAGTTGAAGTTCAAATTAGTGTATCCTAAAGTGGAATAAAAAGCTGAACCCTTTGCTTTAAAAAGTGAAGAGCTATTTGGCTGATATTCTTATTCAGAGGAAATTATATGGTTTAATTATTTCCTAAATAATAGAAAAACCTTTAGGTTTTCCACTAGAGGTGAAAAACCTTGGACACATGCTTCTTTCATCATACAAATACTTTCATTCAAATAAAACTTAGTGATACGAGCTACGTGCTTAACTTAGTATGTGTTTTAAGGCATCTTTAAACTAAGATCACCTTAAATCAACACAATTGTAAATATTTTTATCGTTATTGTATTTCAACGCTTTTCATCCTGTATTACAGAACTTTATTCATTGTAACACTTAGATTTTTTTGTGTTCAATCTAATTCTGACAGTCTACCATTTATGAAATATTTTATTAGGTCCTTGAACTGCAGAGCCCACCTCGAGCCAGTACTGTGGTGAAAGACTGTGTAAGAGCTTGCCTGGACTCAACTTACAAATACATTTTTGACAATTGCTGTGATCTCTACTCCCAGTTAGTTGATCAGGTAAGGCCAGTATGAACTTGTTTCATGCTGTTGCTCATTTATTATTGTTAGTTTACCAAAAGTAAATACAAAGCATTCCAGTGTTCCTTCATATTGAAGCACTCAGGTTATTTTCATTTCATTTATGTTAGAAGGAGCAATATATCATAAATAAACCTACAGATGGCTATGAACTCTGAAATGTTTAACAAGATGAGTTTCAAAATGAACATGTTAACTCATAACTTAGTCATCACATTGGACATGACTGTAAAATTGTCCAGTGGCTTTAGGGAATATGACATTAAATTGATTACTGTTCATTTAAGATCTGTAATTGGAAAATAATGTTTAAAAATCTATTATTTCACTTCAGTAGCTTTAGAAAAGAAGCATTACAATTTGCTGAAAATTATATACTGCCTTTCCAGCCTTATATTTTAACACCTGTGGTGCATACTTGGATCCAGCCTTTAGTAACTGCTTCCAGGAAGTAAAGGAAAATTCTGTAACACTTCTTAAAATTAGTCCGTAAGGCTGAGCTATCAGTGCAAAACAATTACAGCATTTGTTGTATTCCAAATGCATGCAAAAGCCTGGATAATGCTTTTTTTTTTTTTTTTCTATAATATGGCCAGAGTTTATTCTGTAAGTAATGTTAAAATTAAGAAATTTGTATCTGCAAAATTATACAACTGTCTAAAATGAGCATCACTGCTTTATCACATTGCCTGTTGTTCCTTACTTTTGCCTTCTGGGTGGTACACTGGAAAATGGTATTTCAGTGACTATTCCAGCCTTAAAAAGGGTGAATTAAGGTTTTTCGGCAAATGCACATTTGCTGTGTCGTATATAATAGATGAGAACAGTCATAGTACATGATATAAGACATCAAATTTTATCTGAAATCACATTTCACTAGAATCCAAAATATTAATTCCTGTATCTCAGGAGAGGCAGTACATGCTATGCATTCAACTTTTCTGAAGTAAGAATTTATTTTCTAATGTTGGATTCCTGTCACATCAGAAAACTTATCTCTAGCTCCCAAGCTTTGAACATAAAAATTTCTCACCAGCACCCATAGACACTCCACACTCTGAGTGCTTGTGTATGTTTATTCTCCAACAGATGACACTGTAAACTGAGAAGCAATATAAATTAGCAGCAGCTTTAAACATCACATCTATTTGCCTTATGAAGTGTTCTGTTTTCTTGCTAGCAGTTACTCTGCAGCAATTTGATCTTGTCTTTTAAATATATTACGAGCTGTTGCTAGATGATTGCATAAGTCTGCGGAGTTTATCAGCAGATGCTAGCTGTTTTAGTAAACAGTTAAAAGTGAAGTAATCTTACTTCTGCAAAGCATTGTGACATCTGCAAAAGTTAATCTGTATTTTTAAATTTTCAAAATTTTCTGTGAAGTCATAAAGTAGTTTAACGCATGTATTTTAGTAGATAGTTTAAAAATGCAGTGATATTGTAGCCTATTTGGTAGAGAACGTAAAACAAATTTAAAGCGATGCCTCTCTCCAATTTATTTTTTTGGGGGGCAATGTCATTGCATTACTTTTCTCTTACACAGCTCAACTTAATGATATAGCAATGTGAAGTCCTGAAATGAATAAAAAAATCCACAAATATTCACTCAGCTGGAAGACTTCATTAACTGCATTTCACTGTATTTGTATGCCTTTTCTGTTCTCTTTTCAGCAAGATTTCTAGCAGGTGAGTTTGTATGTAGAAACTTGAAGCAGACAAGTGTCTATAGAGTTACAATCACTAGCAAGTACAAGAAATTTTAGTGAAAATGTGCAATAAGCAAAATTTAAAATTAAGATAACTAATCCACATTCAAACTAACTCATTGGTAACAGTAATCAAATGACAATCACATATAATCTTAATAACAGATTGCAAAACTTTGTTTCACAGCAGGTGGGATGCAATTCTAAGAAATACAATCGAACTAATATAGCTTAATAGATATGAGTAAAATAAGTGAAATTACTACCTAAATTTTGCATCAGCTCTAGAGTTGTACAAGAAAACTGCCTTCTGCATTATCATCTTAGAGTTTGCTACCAGTATATCTACATGTGCGTTTAATTTTAGGAACAGCTAAGTATACAGCTTGTTGGAACCTATAGCACAGGAGGTTCATGTTTTAGCTGCACAGCTGAGATTTGAGCTGTGAGTAGTGAGAACTGGAATCGATGAACCCCAAAGCAAGAAGAAATGGTTCATATGTAGGTCACCACCTGCTCTCACTCAGGGGAAAGACTGGCAGCTGTTCTCCTGCTGAGGCCCACTGCAGGTTCAGGGGTTTACCATGGTTCATTTCGTGCCTGAATCATATTGTGGATGATATTATGAAAAAGTGGAAGCTAGACAGTCTACTTAAGGAGTAGTATTTCCATCTGGCCAGCAGTAGTAGGTTCCTGCATGTCAGTATGTACTATCTCTGTATATAACTCATGTTAACCACCTTCTGCGTTTGCTTTTTGTCTTCAAACTAAAATTGTTAAAGATGCCTGCCACAGTATTTCTAGAAAATATGTGTGTGCTGGTTTAAAAGTAAACCGGCAGGAGAAATGAACCCAACTCAAAAGAGTCTGGAAGTCAGAACTACAATTCAATAAAAAGATTACAATAGATACACTGATACACAGGAAAATTGGTTTTAGCCCACAAA
>JAVJGI010000063.1:17731278-17824573 GCA_035590275.1 Ibycter americanus
GAGAGGGTATAGAATACACAGTTCCAGTTACACCCACACAGTGATAAACTGGTCCCAGCCACTATAACTAGGACAATGTGTAATGTCTGAATGTGTGTAATTGTCTGATTTTAGGGTGAAAATAAAACAATGAATGATGAAATTGAGGGTGCTTAAGCTGTAGTTTGGGGAAATTTATCACTGTAAGAAGCATAAGAAGTGAACCGTAAAATAGGCTCAGCAATCCCCACTGCCTCTTCTTATTACTCGCTACCTTCATGCCAGAGAGACAATCACTGTTATAAAGCAAATACCTTGCAGCACTCTGTCACCCCTGGGGAACAGCAATATTTCCTGGGGTAAAGCATGGTAAATGTTAACAGTATGCAAAACGTCATACAACAGTCTCATACCAGAATACAAAGAACAGCTGATGACATAAAACAAATGAGTACTACAGATAGTAAAACATGTGTTTTACTTGGCGGTCTTTCTGACACATATATTACTGTCCTCATTATTTGAGACAAAGCACTCTGATGAGGAATTACCTAATTCCTTATGCAGCAGATGTAGTCTTTTCTCTTTTTAATTAACACTGATCCGAGTGGAGAGCTAGCTGCCTTATGCTGAAAAAAAGAATGCCTGGAAATAGTAGTTTAGGAAGCACTTTGATAACCTTCTGACTCAATTTACCAATATGTCACTGTTGTTTTCTTAAGACAACAAAAAAATTTTGAAAACTTGGCTGACACTCAGAATGACTGAAGTCTCTTCAATAATTCTTTTTGCAGTCTTCTCCACTGAGTGAAACCAATAAAATGCAAATCAAACTCTTCCTGTTCTCTGAAGAGCCCTTGATCACTACAAATCCTTTCATGACTGATATCACCAGTATACTGGAGAAAAACACTAGCATACTCTACATTTGACACCTGCTCAGCAGAATAGTGTTGAAAGTCTACCTGATTTTGGAGACCTTTTCCTTTTGTCTGTTACTTAGCTCTGTGTGTTGTCACAGCGAGGCATGGTGCAGAAGCAGGAGCTAGCAACATCTTAACTAGTTCTAGAACCAGGTGTTATACAGCTGTAGCAGCACAGTGCTCTTCCCTTGTGATTTGTCTCTGCTTAGACATATAGCATCATAGGTCAGGTCAATAATGTACAATATCCTAGCTTTTGGGAATCAGAGTTTTGGTATTAACATGATGCTGTAGATCAGCATGTGGATGGACCTATGCTTTGAGAGCTGGCTCAGTCTTGCAGTACCCATCAGTGACTCCCTGGTCACTTTTCCATTTGGGATGTGCTTATTTTTCTTTAATAAAAATGACAAAAGAATAGTAGATTATTAATTTCTTATAGAAATACTATAAGAATTGAATCATGAAGTATGTGGTCTGTGATGTCCAAACACATTCAAACGTATGAAGTGGGAAATAAAGTTGTGCAGTAGTGAAAGCTGTTTACACCAGGGAGTCCTATTTTTCAGGCATGCATATTTCAGTGCCAAGTAATATTTGTTGTGAGGCTCTTTGTTATATTCACATGCTGCTGTAGATGCACTGAAAAGGTTCTAATGTTTTCAAGTCTGGCATGCAGAGGGTACTTGGAGACCCCTCCTTTTGCAGTAGTATGCATTTTTTTTGATGGGCAGCATGTCAGCCAATGTAATAGAAAAACCTTTGAGAAGGTACTTTAGAATGGCAGAAAGATGCATTTTTGCTGTGATATTCCAAACCCCATGCTGAGAGTTCTCTGTCAGAGACAGACCAATTCTTACAGATAAAATTGCTTGTTAGAAGCTTGCTTGAGAGCACTGGTTAGAAAGTCAAGAGAATAGCTCCTCATCCAAGGGCAGCAGAGATCTGGTAAAAGGGAAGGTAGGAAAAGCCATAGACCTTCAGCCTTGAAGTAAGGAAGGGTGGTAGTATTGTCATCAGAAGAGATGAACGAACAAACAAACTGGTTTGTTATCCAAAGCCTTATACTCTTCAACTGTTTATGTTAACTCTAGGTGCATAGCAGTGAACTGTTGTCAGTTAATGTTAGATCTCAAAATATCCAAATACTTTTCAGGGCTGAAATCTGAATGCTGGTAAAGGTTAGTTATTAATTAAGAACAATGAGCAAAAGAAGCCTGAACTTTACCCAGAGCTTAAATACAGATTATCTCATAAGCAACAAAAGTCTAATCAATATTTATTTTTTTGAGATTGCAGTTAATTCACAATCCAGCCCCTTTAGTTGTGAATGTACTCAGTGTTTTTAAAAGTAGCTCAGATTATAGCTCTTTGCAAACAGTTTCCTTTGTTTATTTATTGATCGTTATTATTTAGTTATTTATACTATGTGATTGGGCTATCTTAATATCCCCAGAGAACAATATAAGCTGGAGTGGAATGCCCAGCATTAGGATTCCTGTGTTATTGAGTCCTGTAGCTATGAATGTATGAAAACGTAAACATTTGTATGCAGTTGCTTCAAGTCCAATTTGTGTCTGAATACTGGCAAAAGCAATTGCACATTGAAATCTGACCTTCCATAATACAGCTCCAAAGTGATTATCTAAACATTGACTTGGAATTGAGTGAAACAGAAACACTGACAATTCTGAGAAATATGCACGCAGAGATTTCTGCGTCTAAGTTTGTAACATGCTTCCTGTAGGTTGATGATTATGGGGTAATTAGTAGTACAGCAATCACAGGACAGGCATCAATTCAGGTATGCAAAACCATCTGGCCTCCTGATTACACACTTGAGCTGAAGCCAAAGTACTTCAGCCTCCGTTCTATCTAGGTTAACGTGACCATGCATGTATTCATCCGTGCTGTAAACAGACTTCTGTTTCCAAATAGAATATTCTAATAGTAACGTCCTTACTACTGCATTTCATTTCCATCCTCCCCCTGTTTCACCTCACATTTCTGATCACATTGTGGCCAAAAGATTAAGAGCATGAGACTGGCCATGCTACGTGAGACAAAAGATTCATCTGGCTCAGCATCTTGTCTCTGATAGTGGGCAAAGCAGATGTCTTGAGAAACTTCTAGCCGAGGAAAAGTTTATAAACTATATAAACTTTAGCTCATAAATTCATTCTTTAATGGAACTAATTCTGTATCGTTCATAAACCTTGCTGTCCTTTTCTGAGTATTTTCCAGTTCTGCTACATTATTTTCAGGATGAGGAGAAGGGGAAGGTCCAGATTTGCACATAACATTCAAAATACCATCACCCCATAGAAAGAGAAAGTAGAATAAGGATGTTCTTTGTTGAGCGCTCTGTTCTGATAATTCTTCACGGCTGATTTGCTGTCTTTGCTGTTTTATCATTGCACTGATGTTTTCATGGAAATATCTATCATAACCTTAAGAAGTCTCTCCTGTGGCAATGGTAAGCTCAGAGTCCCAGTGTAATATGCAGGAGACAAAGCGTGTGGGACATACAGTGATCTTGACTGCTGTGTCCTTAGATTAGGAAACAGCCTGTGAGACAGTGTTAGGGAGAACTACCCTTCTGCCCACTGGGTCAGAAAATTGATTTACCTTACTGGAGCTGTACATGACTGGTCTAAAACATCATTGTTTCTTCTTTGTTTAGCAAGCAGATTTGAATTCAAAACCTTGTAAGCAATAATGTTTGAGCCATAGTCCTTCGTAAACTGTTCTGGCGTTACAAACTTCGGAGTGTTAAGTGTGCACGTTACACAGTTAAAGAGCAAGGGGCCTACAGTGGCTGATAGATTATCTTACAGTTTTGCAAAGAGCAACATTTCTATCCTTCCAATTTGTAATATTTATTATATACTATATATATCATATATATATATGATATATATAGTATATAACAAATAAATTTTTAAAGATGCATGATGTTACTGTGAATCCTTTCTTTCCCACAGTTTTCCTTTAATCTAGATATGTTGCAGAGAGCAGGGTATTATTACAATTAGACCTCCACATTCTTAAATATATTGTAGTGTAGATATTTCAGGACAGTATGAAGGTTACACTGGTTGCTGCAAAGAGCTTTCAATAAGTGAGGGGCTCACCTGGGTCTTTCTCCACTTATTCCCTGCATAAGCACAGTGCTTTTGGGTAGGTGGGGCAAACCAAACCAGGGTATCACTTGTCTTGCCACTCCAGAGGAGCTGTGCATGTTGCACTGTCTGAATGGGCAGAGCAATTAGATAGCTCCTTTCACATCCCATTCCTAAAAAAAAAAAAAGAGTGAAGAATCTTAATTAGAATCTATCTAAAAGGTTTCCATTTCAGTTCAGTTAGTACTGGAGAAGGATACATGGAATATAGTTTCTGTTTCAAATATGAAAACAGTTTAGGAGTTACTATACAATATCACCGCATAGGGGGTACTGTTTCAGTGAAATCCCTCACGTTTTGAATGCATTTTGAGTGCCTGCAAATGGTTTCTGTGTTTAGCCTTTCTAAGTAAATGCTGTAAAGCCAAATTTTCATTCTTTACCTACATAAAAATATAAAAAGTATAAAAAATATATAAAATTATAAAAATAGGTGTGTGTAATACATATCAATGTCTATCTGTGTATGTTATGTATCTATAGTGCATATTGTGTATTGCCTAATGATTCTTAACCTCATCCAAATTGAATAGTATTAACTGAGCAGTTTAAAAATACAGAAGTACCATTAAAAGTAATATTTCATTATCTAAGACTGGTCTATAAAATTGCAGTCTGTAGCCTCACACTAATCAGGGCTACTGTGTTGGTTTCCATTCAGCTTCCAGTCTGTCATTATTTATATAGAAAATATCATATTCTGAAACTTAGCTTGGGGCTTGCATTGGACATAGTCTTTGTGCAGATTAGTTTCTGAAATCATAGGATTGCATTTATCAAAGTTACACCCATACAGATGTCGTGTATTGATTGCACAGAACATAATAAATGAAAAACAAAGCAAAATAAAACCAGACATTTGTCATACAAACAGGTAAAATCGATGATGAGAGAAGTTGAAAGCCCTATGTTCCTCAGACAGACCAGCCTTTACAGATTTGTCCCAGAGTAATACAGATGTAGATTGTAATCCTGCTTCACACTGCTGAGATTGCGTTCTCCACCCTCAGACAGTTTTCCGGAGTGCAAAATATGTTTGCTTGTCAACAGTTTAGGTTTTTTTTTTTTTTTTTTTTTTTTCTTGAACGTAGAGGGAAAAATCCCTCTACATTTTCTCTTCTTCTTTAAGACAATATCAAAATTCCAGCAACTGCCTCTGTGCCACAGGATCCATTGTTTGCATTTGAGCTCAGGTTACTAGGAAATCAATAGTAAAATAAAATTGAGAAAAACATGGTTCAGTGTAAGTAAAGAATTTATTTTGATACATAATATATGAAAACTTGCTCTTACTCCCTCTTTCTGATTTTGATGTATTCTATGGCAAAAGACAAACAGTTATAAATCACCTCATTTGGATCTTGCATTAAAAAAACCCACAGAATCCGCAGGATTTCCTGTGTTTGTAAATCTTCAGTGAATAATATGACTTCTCTTTAAAGCTACTTTACTTATACGGTGTTTGCAATTATCTAGTTTTCCAAGGAAATTACGATGCTCTCAATAAAATTAAATATCCTGTAACAAAATATATTACAAAATACATGAAGAAACATCCATTAGGTTATCTGTCAGCTGGATTCCTAAAATGACCAAAACTGAGTTAGGACAGCTTTGCTTAGGCAAGCACGCCTAACTGTAGCTCTATAAAATAATTGGAACTTCTTTCCTCTGGAACTGACTGAAATTTTATTCAAAACAGCTTGGGACACTTGATAGAAAGTGAGGAACTAGTTGTATTTTACATTAGTCCTATGATGCTCTTCAGGATTTTCTCTTCCAACACATGTGGGATCACCGCTGAAGCCAATGTCATTCTTGGCGTTGACTGCTGTTATTACCCTATTTCATGTGGTCCAAGTAAGTTTTCACGTCTTTTAAGTAGTTTTAATATACTGTTGTAGGAATTTACTTAGAACTGTCTATTAGTAAGGACATTATTCCCTGTCACAGAGATTTAATAAGACACGCAATTTAAGAATGCACCATAAAGTCTGACGCCTGATGAGCAGATATATGATCCATTGAGTAAATTCGCTGTTCATAGCTTCTGTATAAGTCAGGGGCGTTGCTGAGATGAAAACCAAAGAGATTTTATATAACCAAAGAGATCTTAATTAAAGGAACATTTGGAATCTAGGATCCTTAGCAATACATGCCTAATCTGAATCTAATTACATGTCTATAATTGCAACAGATTGCTTTGTAAACTTTTTTAAGTCATAGGAAATGAGTAACAGTGAACTTCAGTGTAATGATCAAAAATTTCCCACACTGGCAATCATGAGCTGTGTCATCTTGCAGAAACGTGATGAGAATGTATCGTTTTTAAAAGCAGAATGAGGCAAACAGCTATATTTGTTAGTACCCAGCCAATCACATTTCCTTCTCATGCCTGTTTCATGTAGTCTATTTTTCTAAAATATTTCATTATTTAAGTTTGCCACTTCCATATTGTTGCTAGACATTTTTGTATGGTAAAGGATGTATAGTATGCTACAACTTTAGAGTCATCCTAAAGACAAGAAGTAGCCGAGTCAATTAACGTGAGCATATAAAAACCTGTATTGTCATGTCTTGATGGTAAGACATCGTCTGGTATTACTGTTTGTTTCATCTGCCAGCAGATGCCTTTTAGGAATATCACTATTCAGTCTTTGGCCAGTTAGTTATTGAGCTTTTAAGTGTAGGATGTACTACAGTAGCTTCTTATGGCATTTCACAGTTCTGTGCATGTGGACAGCATTACCATCCCAAGTTTTGTTACAGAGGGTCAGGATATTTTGAGTAGGCTTTCCCAAGTGAAAAGGCTAGTGAGAAAGAAAGTGATTCTGCTAACTGGCAGACTTTCATTTGTATCAATGCTTCCTGAAAGCTCTCTTGATTACTATAAGGGAAATCTGCGATTTTAGCTTGTTCAGTGAATTACGTACCCACCAAAAATTAAAGCTAGGCAGCTCCAGAAAATAAGTTTTTTAAAAGTCATGAATCATGAAGAGTATCTGTTAACTAGTGATTTTGTTATCTTGATATATTGAGAATTTATGTTCCTCTTGACCTTTTCAGCTATAATTTTTTAAAATCTCAGTATTGGTATTATGCTTTTTAATGATAAGCAGTATTCAGTGTCTCATATATCTTGTCACCGTATTTGTGCCAATGTGGCACTAACTGGGTATTTAGTTCATGTTTTTATACTGGTAGTTTCTTTCTAATGGATGTAACTTGCATGAAAAAAAGAAAGTTACTATTATCAAGATAACCTTTTTCCACTTAATAGACCATAGAGTTAACCATGTTTATACTCAAGAACTTTTGTGTGTGTAAGTTGTTGTAAGCATATACTTTGCTTATGTACAAACTAACCTAATTCTGGCATTCTAAAAGGCCTTTCCACAGCTTCTGCACAGCCTAAATACACTGTACCATATAAGAATACCTACTATTGAGAACTGGTTGGTTATGGGACCAAATCACAAGACTGAGACATGAGCTATTATCATCACAGCTACAAAACTAGAGCATATAAATGTCTTTTGAGACTACAGAGAAGGAAAAACTTAACTTGTTTTTTCATTTAATAAGAGGGCATTCTCACTGACTGTTCGCAAGAGACTGAACCCACACCACCAAAGCAAATTCAGCAAAGCAGTATTGAAATTAACTTTGGTGCCTCTAAAAAGGCGCTTCATTTCATTAAGAATATGTTAAAATATAATTTTATGATGCTGTCCTCCCACTCATTTTTTCTACACTGTAGTGCAGCTTACTATGCCTCTCAGTTATGCTAATCGAAACGTTTTCAAACCAAACAAATTGTATCACTGAAATTTGCAGAATATGAAAATAGCTCTGTTTCAAGTTAATTTTTATTACAAGATGGAACTTTCTTCTGTCAGTTTTGAAAGTTTGCAAATAATCCATGTCATCAGTCTTCCAACATTGTTTGACCTCATTATAATGCTTCTGTGAAGGCATCTGTTGCCAGAAACCACATAAACCAAGTAATAAAGCCAGCAATAATAATTAATGTAGAAGCAACTTGAGTGATTCTGAGCATTTCTAACCCATTAGTTAGATTTTAGGATAAAGAATGGAAATTACAACTGGGCATGGGCGGCATATACACTTTCAGAGCATAAAACTACATCTGTTAGTGTGAGACTATTTAAAAAATACTTTCTCTGGCGATTTTGAGAGGATCATCTTGATTTTTAAAGTATTTCTGTGCCAGAGAATTTTTGTAGAAAGCACCTCCTTGTGCAACTATTACTTTGTAAATTAATCACCTTTTGCTATATATATTAAAGAACAAAATTTCACATTCTGTGATTCACATTCACAATTTTTAAAAGCTCTCTCAGATACATGCCGTTGCAGGTTTTTTCTGTGAAACATAGTTCTTGGATAAGATGCTGGACTAAATGTGAACTGGCTTTGTCTTCTACAACTGCCTTTCCGTTTGTTTAGTTTAAACATGCACTAGCTTCTGAGAAAAAAAAAAAAAAAAGCTATATTAGAAATAAATCTTTAATATGGAAACAAGGTCTTTTAATAGAAGTATAATGTACAGCAGGGAAGGCCCTCGTGAGTGACATTAACACTCCAATATTAATTTTTGTTTTGAAAAGCTCTCTTGTTTGCATGTGTGGTTGTTAATTGGTGGTGATACTTGTCACACCATCCACTGTAACTGCTTCTGAGCCCCACCTTTATTTCAGTTGCTTTAGACACTGAAGCTGTAGCATTTGTAGATCAGCAGTGTGATTAATGATGCTCTTCTAAAATATTCCACAGTGACCACAAAAACAGTTTCAATTGTGTTGTTGAAATTCTCTTTCTGCCATTCTAAATGCTGTTAATAGATAAAAGTTAATTGAGGTTAAGAACATTTAATTAATTCACTATGACACTAGTATAGTGTCATATCTATTCAAAGAGATACGGGGTCCGTTGAAGTGGTCATGTTTGGACTACAAATGAGAAGTACAGGGAATATATGTTTAAACTTGCAGAATAATAGGCATGGTTATTTTCTGGCTTACTATTTGAGTGAAAAGACCCCTTTCTGTCTGACAGCTGTGTAGACTTAGCATGCATAGACATACTTCTGTGTGGCAGAAATTATATGTATATGCATGTGTGCATCCATACAGAGATAAAAATATTTCTTATGACATTTGGTTCTCTGCTATGAAGTTATTTATTGGTCATTAATAAGGAATCTGATCCTTCTGTCAAGTGAAGAACTGAAAAATAATATTGTCTAGGAACCTGTAGACTAAGAATTCATAAATCAAAACTGTAGAGACAAAATCTAGCAGTAAATGCACATTTTAGTGACATTAAAAAAGTATAAAATTCTCAATAAAAGTTTGTAAGTGGTGAATATTAATACATACTTATAGCTATGTGAAAAGGTTCAGAAAGCAGGCTTTTAGTCAAGAGGAATAAATCCCACTACTTACCAACTTTTAATTAATGACTGGAGAGTCACGTGGGTAATCCATCGGGTATATCAGTGTGTCCTGTCCTTCCTTGTGATTATTACAAAAAGGTAACGGGGTATCTCAGGTTCTCTGCTTTGGATGTAAAACTGGTTGCAGTCCTCTTCGTTTACAAGCAGTACAGAAGAATCCCATTTCCCTGGATAAAAAAAGGAATCAAATAACAGATTGGGTTTGCACACAGCTTTAAAATCGTTGGCAAGGCAACACCTTTGCAAGCCTCTCTTTTGAATATTCCTCTGTACCTTTTCCTGGTATTTTTATGTGTCCAGGGATTAATCTTTTTCCCCTCCTACTTCATGTATTTTCCTCTGCCTCTCTTCATTGCACAGTTTGTGATTTTTGCTGGTCAATCTATGAGTCTCTGGAAAATCTCGGTGCAGAATACTTTGGGCGATAGCCTTGGTTATTTGGGCTATTAAAAAGTAAAGGGAAATTTAACTGCTGCTTCATTTAGAGAGAACAGCATAGCAGTTGTTGGGCTCAAAAACTTCCACGTATAATCCAAAACAAAACAAGAAATGTTCCTTATCATTGATTTGTTCAGTATTTATTGTGTAGGGTGTTAAAGTTCTGCCTTAGCAGACAATTTTAGCACAACAAAGAATTTAAGAATGTATTTCATTAAAGTGTGAACATGGACTAAAAATCAAGTCTCTGTTGATGATCTTTGCTGACCTGGCTGTCTTTTCTCTGTGTATGTTTTTCGATATATGTCCACAGCCAGGTATAGTCTGTCATACAGTCTCAGTTGGATAGACAGTCCTTGTCCAAAATTTCTGAAGAGTCTTAATACGTCACTCTTTCCAACCGAATAATAATCTGTAGGTGGAAGTCCCATAATATTTTCTATAATTTTTCCAATATAAAATATATTCACTGTTGTTTTAACAGGGTAAGAAACAAGAAGTTCCTAAAGAAGAACAGGGACCAACAACAAAGAATTTGGATTTCTGGGCACAGCTTATTACGCTGATGGTCACCATCATAGATGAAGATAAAACAGCATATACACCTGTCTTGAACCAGTAAGTAATTACTTTCCCCATAAAAATTAAGAATCATGGATTTATTAAAATTAGGGCAGGAAGTGCACCTGAATCAGTAGTTGTATTTTAAATATAATCTGGCTAGGGATATTTAAAAATTCAGAATATAACATTGACATAGTTTGATGAAGGCTTAGTGCTCTGATCATGGAAAGAGAACCTTTTGGTTTAGGAAAACTAAAGACACATGGTATATGAACTCCCCCCCCAAAAATTAAGTAGTAACATATTATGCAATAGAACTAAATGGATAGCGAGAAGGGGAAGTTTAGTGAAACAGTGTGATGGTATTAATGTTATGATAGCATCTTGGCACAAAAGATGTTCAAATTATGCTGTGACTTGTTTAGGCATTATAAAGAGTTTTAGGGATATATTTGTAAAAAGAATAGTGAACCTCACAAAAAGACTCTCTCCAAATTTATGATTGGATAGACAAAAAGCCTGGCCAGGCTGACTTGAAAATTTATAAAATTAAAAAAGAGCACTATCCTGGATTTACCAGAGATGGAAGTTTGCTTCTCAGAATTGAACAGGTAGCAGAGAGGGAGGTACAATCAATAACTCAGACAAGTCAAATAACTTATGGTTGATACACTAGTAGAGGAGAGAGAGCCAATCGATAAACACAGAAAGAGGAGATAGAGCACTGGGTTTTGAAAATAAAATATACAGGAGGAGTGCAAAGGAACATGTTTCACACATTAAGGCTGGAGAAACAGATGTTGCACTAATTGAAATGTGACAAGGTAAACGCCTAGGGGAAAGTTTTAGCTCTTGTAGCACTTTGGAGCTTTTTACAGAGAGATTCTAGAAAATCTGGGTATAGTCTAGCTCTGATGACTTATGCAAAAGTTAAAATTAAAATTTACATCTCTGTTATAGCTAAACAATTAATAGAGCTGTCTACAGTGGCATTTAATTGAATGGTTAGAGGGGGAGCAAGAACAAGTCTTTTTCTTTCAGCCAAAATAGGGTAGACACTGAAGGGACACTCTGTACATGGAGATGTGCTTGCCTGTTGATGGAAGGTACCATACTTTTTATGGACCTACCGTATAATTACCAAAGAAACCTCCTGGTGTTAAATAGAAGTTGGAAGAGAGTTCATTGCCTTCTGATCCCTTTCTTTCCTTTTAAATAAATGAAGGACTGTTTCAGTCCTGGATAATAAACATTTCTTTGCTCAATCATTTTCTGCACCGACCTTATTAAGGAACAAGTTCTTGCTCTACAGAGGAAATAAAACTCTTTTCTTATTTACTCCATTTATACAACTTAGTGTGAAGTTCCTCTATTAATGAAAGTGCAGTTTTTTATCTGACTGTCTGTGTAGCAAATATACTTATTATAAAACATCCAGCTGGAAGAAGTACATACATGTGTTTCGTTTCAGTCTTTTCATTGAAATCAAACAAGAGTAATTGGTGGTTAATTATCATAAAAATTGTTCTAGCTACGTTCTTACCCAAATGTGAGGGAAAAATGGAGAAAGGACAGAGTTCCTCTGAGGGGATTAGGAGGTTCCCTAAAGCACAGCTGAGTGGCTGTGTAAGATGTGAAAAGAGAATCAGGAGTGGATGGAGTTGGGACAGATTAAGGGAGAGAGTTTGTATCTGTGACTTCCTTCCCATGTTCACTGTTGTTTTGGAAGTGGGTGAACACAGGGAATAAAGTGTCTTTGAGAAATAGGAGATATCAGGAGCAAGAGATGAAGATGCTGTGGGTGGAAAAAATTGAAAAACTGTTCAGAGTTGCTTTGCATACCTTTTTTAAAAAGAAAAGCTTCTCCTAACACAAAAGCATCATGTAAAAACTGTTGAGAAAAATGACAGAAATCCTCTTGCCCCTTGCTTACCCTAGAAGAGAAAATGGATGAAACAAAAATATCAGTTGAATGCACAAGAATGTTGCAAAACTGTGACTCCTTATCAGAAATACATGGTCATGTAATGTCTCAGTGGAATATTCAGGCCTACATTCATTTGAATCCTGTTGTAGAAATGAGGTTACTGAAGGTCCCGAGGAGAGCTCCAAGTATTCTGATGGGGGTTTTCACAATGGTATGATGTTGCTTAGAATTTTTTCCCTCAAGCAGTTTTGGAAATCCTATTTTTATATGTACCATGGAGGTAAAAAGGATGCTTTGATAGAGCAGTTTGAACTGTATCAGACTATGGATCCAGCTGAAACACAGTATGATTGCCTCAGCAAGCACTGTGGCAACTGAAAGACTAGACCAGACCATTCAGTGGGTGTTGTATGGGCAACTTGCAGATCTTACATGGCATAAGAAACTTGTCTGGTATTTAAGCTGTAAAATTCTCATTCTACTAGTTAAAACAACATAAAATGTGGTTGGAACCTGATTCACAAGTAAATTAGGACTTTCCAGGACTTGTCAAACGTATATTGTACATACCATGAGACAGCAGAAATTGTTAATAAAATAAAATATCCGTTCCATTAAAAGGAACAACAAATCAAGAACAAAATCTTCAACTGAAATATGCTTGGTATTTGGAAATCAAGATCTAAATTTTTTACCTCTGCACATCTTTAATAAAAAACTTTCCCTTTAATTGTATAGCACATGTACTGAGAATAGTCATGTGTGTTGTTGTAATACACATTTAAGAAACAAGACAGCCCTGGTGAGACTTTTAAATTTGTTATTTACTGATACTTACATCTTTGCAATGTAAAGATCTGTTTTCTTTCCTCTGTGAACTCTGTGTTTCATACCCTTATTTAGTACTTTAGTACTTTTTTAGAACTGTGGTTTAGTGACTACTTCATGGGCAAACTGAAATACTGGGTTAGCTAGTGCTTGGAATATTTAGTCTCTATCTGATAGCTAAAAATCACATTTTGAAAGGGAAATAAAAATCATAGTTACCGTTCAAGAACAAATGCAATTAAAGTTGTCTGAAATTACCAGGGTTCGATACCCACAACATTATCTGATTCACGAAGAGCTGGGAAGTGATATCATTTATTATTTGGGTAATGAAAGCATAGATGGTGTTTCAGAAAAGCTGATCAAAGATACTTAGAGAAATTACTCAAATGTGAAATAGTATTGGAAAATCTGTTAGGAACTTGTATTTGCAGTTAGAGATGAGAACTTGGAGCAGTGTCAGCCCTATGTTCTTGGAGAAGACAGTGAATAACCAACTCAAAAAGAATGTTAAGGTAAAAACCAGAGTCTACAACAGAGGAGGGGGAAAAACTCTATGATTACCAAAGTTACGTTTTGGAAGTCAAAAAGCATTAGCTTAAAATTTAAAAAGTCAAGATAGATAAACATTGCAAAAGAAAATAGAAGAAAGCAAAGAAAAATCAAATGCAATGGGACTGAGTTCTCTTTGCAACAAACATGGTATTTAATTGATGTTTGATTTGGGCATTCAGAAATTAAAGGAGAATAAGGACAAGGAACCTAACTGATGCATGTTGATGTCAGCTCAGCATAGAATGGCAAATGATACTGCGTGTTTGGAAATGGAAATGATCAGAGCTGCTGCGAAAGCAAACCTCCAAGAGGTTTCACACACTCCCTCCCCATTCCACAGTGTGGAAAGAACTGGCATATGTGCAGGAGCAGATTTCCTCATGCTTCAGGAACTAGGATGTTTAATACATCAGTGAAGTCAAGGACAGTAACTTATATTGAAGAAACAGCATAACTGTAACCTATGAGTCAGTGAGTTATGAAATACATGTTTGTGGAAAAAAAACCCCAAAATCATGGAAGTAAAAGAGATCAGATAAACTGTATCATGAATTGGACTATGTCACGCTAACTCTAGAATGTTTCTTTGATAATGGAAAATGTATCTGATGTGTTTTGTGTCTTGATTCAGTGATACTCCTCATTATCAATTACAACTCATTCTCTGGAAGCATATGAACATCACTTATTTAATCGAATTTGTGAATGTTATCCTGTTTAACAAAGCGATACTCTGTTCTTTCACAGGACTTGCTGTCATTTTCTAACATAGCAATCTATCATACACTTTAAGAACAGATCAGTTATATACACTGTACAAGGTATCTGTCTTGTCCATTATGTTTTCTTCAGGAGAAGGAACGTTGCTTTGGTTAAAAATAAAAACTTTGGATAGGTGGAGGACAGAGCACAGAAAGTGAGAATAAATGAACTCTTTGCTCATGGTTTAAATAGAATACGTATTTTCCAAAATCAGATAGAACTTTTGTCTTAAGAGCTAGTGAAGCAGTGACCATGCCCAGCACTCCACAGAGAGTGCCATCTAACCTGTTGCTGCATGCACCGCACAGCACAAAAATGTGCGTATTCACGCACCAGGACCAGACTCCCTTCAGCACCCGAGTGAGACTGAACCCACCAAGTATGGAATACGAGCTATTCTAAGAATGTACATCTGAGATTCAGGGACTTCGATATTCTTAAAAATGTAGCAGACTGCAGATTTGACAGCACAAATTAAGAAAAAGCATTTTTAATTGTAATGATTGGAATTTCTTGGTTTAGGACCTAGAGACATGCAGTACTATCTAGGATAAATGCTTTTGGTTTATTTATGTTTTGCTTCATACATTGATTCTTCTTGTTTTCTTTCAAGCTGAGTTCAATTTCATTCCATTGATCTGTGGTTTTATATATAGCACTTTGTTAGAACTAGCCAATGTAAACAGTTGTCATAAAATTTTTACTTAATTAAAATCAACAGAGGGAAGACATTCTATTCTAATTCAAAAGTTACTGTCTTTTATAAGCAATTTAGTATTTTTAGAAATACATAGAATGATCATGTACAGGCAACCTAATGGTTAATTAATTTCCCATGAAAACCTAGCATATTAAGTTCCACCAAATAGTATTGTATGGTTGACATAGGAGGTGAGGATTAGCGACTGTCATGCAAGTGAGGAAGGTGATTTTAATAACAATCTTTCGGATAGACTGAGGTTTTATAGTATTTCCCTAAAAATAACAGAGAAATTGGGAAAATTATGGCCTATGAGACAGAAATAATTGTAGCAAGAGGAAACAGAATGACTAAAAGAGGACTCTCCTGGTTGTCTTCTTCCTTCGCTGAGAAATATGAAAATGTGTGGCTTTTACAAAGGTTAGAAAACATAGTATGTAAAGGTTTGCATGGGCAATTTCTATGATATTTTGCTGCTTAGGGACCGCATTCTGAAATAGTTCGCAAAAGAAAAGTCTTTTTACCTAAAAATAACGTGATAAAATACAGATAACGCAAAATTCCTTACGTACATAGATGCTTTAGAATTTGACCGTTGATTATCCATTCCCTTTAACAAGTCAGCTGCTGCTGTTACCATTTATCTTCAGCATATGGGAAATTTTGTGTGCTTCTCTTGTGTGTTAAGCCTGGTTAGTTATTGTTGCAGTGTTGTTATATGTGAGAAGCTATGATAGTTGCATAATAACTATGACATCTGCATAACACCCATCAGTCTCTAATTGTTATACGTATGGAAACTAGCATGAGGTTTGAAAAACAAGTTCAGAGACAGCTTAGAATTAGGTATACACACAACCCATAAACACTAAATCGAAGTATACAAATGATGGAAACACGTATTTTACTAAATGCTTAGACATATGGAACAGAGAGAAGATTGACTCCACAACAACAGAAAACACAAATCCTTGTGTGGGTTCACACACAGGAAAGAAGCCCAGATTTTCCCTTACGTATAGTTCTTAGATCACAAGCTTAACAATGCACAAAAGGACAGCATGTGTAGAAAAATACAATTGCGTTTCATTACCGTGATGATGAGGGATTAACCAAATTATAGAATAATGAGTTTAATGACTGTTAGGCAGATACTCATAAGACAGGAGACTGGAAGGAGGCTATTTCCTTTCTGTGCTGCTTTACAGCGCCTCTGCTTTTGAGAGCAGATCATAGCTACCATCGTTCTTCTAGAACAAATGATCTCAAAAGGAAAAGGCCTTTGTATAAACCAGTACTTATATGAATGCTGTTAACTGTCCTTCCTCCAACTTGATGAAGAAATTCTAGGATGCATACTTCTTTTCTGACAAATGTGTGTCTCGTATATTCCTTCAAATATATCTCCTTCCCCTGAGCAGGGTAAAAGACTTTGCAAAATAGAATGAAATCCTAAATTTCTTTCTTGGGTTTCTTTCAGAGAGTTTAATCTGAGAGATGACTTGGGATTTACTCCAGTAATTGCATTTCTGGAGTACAGTTAAGATAGAGCTTAGGAAAAAGAGAAATAACTCTGCTTTTTTTTGCTCAGACCTTTATCTGAAGTCTAGAAACATGAAATGCTGTTTTCATTAGAGTAAGAAATATGTGATAGGAGTCAGTGCTTATTTACATAAAGGCGTACCTAGATTCTTGGTTCCTTTATTACAGCAGAAATACTAGCCATCCCCTTGCTCAGAATGACCAGATGAGCCATTGCACTGAAGTACGGCACCCAGTAAGCTCCTTGTCTTCCATTTCTGTCACTGTCCATTTTAAAAATTCTTTAGGCTTTTTTTGTCTGCAGCTCACTCAACTTAGAGATGGTATCTCAGTCTGATTTAGAAAAGCAAACCCTAGACTATCCAACTTAATTCTGACTAACCATTTGACTAGTTTCTTATGCAGTCCAGCTCTTCTTACAATATGAAACTTGATCTCTTTCTCTTAAGCACGTTGAAGTGCTTGGCATACCCTTTGGCTTTATCTGGATTAGTTTTTGAATCCAAGCCCCAGCTTTAGCATCCATTAACATCTGGGGCACAACAATAAATCACACTAAGAAATCCTTGAGCTGTCTGTAACTGGTCTGGAATATAATAATCATTTCAGTCTTTTACTAAGAGATGGTTTCTCACTGAGCTCATTCATCTGTAGATGAAGTTTCTCTTACATCAAGCCTCAGTAAGAAAAGGAGAATCAGCCCTGCGTGTGACTCTAATTGTCGTGTATTTTGTCAGAGAACCAGAGAACTTCTGCACTAATCTAACTGCCTGGGTCTGTGAAGAATTTGACTGTGGGTTTGGTGGTTTTTTTTCAAATGTAGTGAATTGAAAAGATTCTTCTTGAGGACTTGTTTCTTCTTTATATTTTAATGTTTTGACTAATTTTTGCTTTCAGTTGTATTTGTGCTTTTATATATGTCAGAATTTGCCATTGGTTGTGGCCCCAAACACAGATAAATCAGTCGTGACTGCTGTGAACTGTGATATATGCCTTTCTTGAGCAGTGTCCGAGTATTCTATGTGAAGGTCACTTTTAAGGAAAACAAATAGAATTATATAGCTTCTTCTGTCATTATTCTTAGCCAGAAAGATATGTTACAGTTGAAAAAACATTACTGCTGCTTCTGACATTTTGAACCAAACTCAAGATGTGCCAGCACTATCTATAACTCAAACTGAAAGTTGTACTTACAATTGTCAAGTACTGATTTTGGCATGACGGCAGGAAGGAATGTCATATAACATGAAATTTATAAGAAGCTGTCTTCCTTTTTACAATACTATTTTTAAGGTCCTCCAAGCAGTTTTAACAGTGGCGGCAAATGTCAAGCCTAGGCAATTTTCCTTCTTCTTTACCTGTAGATGTACAGATGTTAGAAATTGAAAATGAAGAGGCTGTTGAAAATATTAAATTTACATAATATACTTAGAAGCCAAACCAATCTGAACAGGTTAGTACCGGAGAATAACAGGCATAATAAAATCTCAGTCATGTTCTGCTCTGCAGTTTACATTACTGTTTATTGTATACAAACCTAACATGAGCATTTTTCATAATGCTGATAATTCAGTCTTTTGGTTTAGTCAGACAGTGAGATATGTCTGACAGAATGCTAAGTGCATCCTTATAGCAAAGTGAAAGCTGGGAACGAGGGAAGACGAAGCTTTTGGGGAGTTATGTACTTGGAGATAAATATCAAATATTAATTGGTAACCTGGACTTTTCTATTCTTATTTATTTCACATCTTCTCTGAATATTCATGTAATAGTATGTGTATATATTTTTGTATGTATGTGTGTATATTAAAGCAAACTATAACTCTGTCCTGGTTCAGAAGAGGGCTGAGAAGATTCAAAAGCTTAAGTTCTCTTGTTGACTGGCATTCACTTGTCACAGGATCTTGAGCAAGTCTCTTCTACTTTGTCTTCTTCCCCATTCTCTGTCTTGTCTTTTTAAACTGTGAGTTTTGAAGTAATTCTCTCTTATTACGTATTTTAAAGTTCCTGCATAGTAATTTCTTAAACCTACCAGAAGCTTCTAAGTGCTACTGTAATGTAAATAGTAAATAATATATTTTTATTACATGAGAAACCTTAGAAATATGAGTAACCAAATTAAAGTAAATGTGACCACTCGTGTATATAGCTATCTCTGAGGAAAATAGTGGCAGAAGTGGTGCATACCATAGCCATACCAATTACACTTCCCCACAGGAAAAAAAGGCTCTCACTTGCACATAGTACATATATACATAAAGTCTTCATCAGCATTCTGCAGTCTCAAGTTGTGCATGTGCCCTAATATTCTTAATTGAATGCACAAATGGTATTATAAGAATGGGGTAGGTTGTTTAAAATACATGTTAAAAGTTAGGGAGATTAAAACCAGGTATGTTAGTATAAATTGTGAAGTAGACATGGCACAATTTTTAGCGCTTCCCTTAGATAAGGTAAAAACCACCCAGCAAGTACCAGAGACTACAAGCACGCTGTGAAAATTGCCAATACTGTCCAGTAACTCCTGGCAGATGGTAAGCCATTAGAAGGCATTCTTGATTATTTCCTAGAAGAAAAAAGACTGGAAAAAAGTCCTGCAGGCATTAACCAGCTTGTCACTGTATGACAGATCGCTTCATAACAATCAAATCAACAAAAATGAGCATAATATTCATTGAAATAATATGGGCATTTGCCACATTGTTCGCAGAAACAGCCCTGCTGGTGAAGTTAAATGAAACATTCCTTCCAAGCTTGTCATTTTACAGTTGGTTTCTTTGCTTGCTCGGGTAAGATTGATTTGTATTGACACTTAACGCTTACCACAGGAATGCAGATGTATGTTCAACATTAGATTTCAAGGACAGTCTAAGTCAGCCTGCCCTCAGCACACCTGTGTTGGAATCAGTAATGCTGCTGCTCTAAATGAGATCTGCAAAGTCATTACCTGTGTTGCACTGCAGAAGATGCAGATCATGGTATTGAATGAGATTTACTACCACTGGCTTGCACCTTCAGTCCTAGCAGTAATGTAGCCCAAAGAACAAGATATCTTGCCTTAGCAGCAGCCCTAAGGTCAACAGACTTTTGTCCTGTGCCCATGAGCACAAGGTCTGGGAAGCTGTAGAAGAAATACCTAAGATGTTGTCTGCTTGAAGGTTGCCACTTCTGCTACAACTAGTGAAGCTGAACCAGCTTCACTGATAGATACTGTGCATTTTATCTGAGTGAAGAACCCCACTCCTGACACACTTGGAAAAGCTTGTTTCTGATGTGCTATGTTTTACAAAGTACATTAAAAAATTGCCTATTTGAAGTTCTACAAGTCTTTATTTTCTTGAGATCTATTTTAGTATGCCCACATTTGCATAAGAACTCTGTCAAATGGAGATGAAGTGGATAATTGAGACTTTTGTGGATAATTTGACATGTTTTAAAATGCCTATTTCAATGAATTACTCTTGGGTTTATATTTAAAATATATAAGTGATTGTTTGATTTGAATAAGAAATTAAGAGGTCATTTGAATATCTGTTGGGTGTTTTTTTTAATCTGTGGAAATCTCAGAAATTCTTTTTTAATTCCAGGGGTATTTTTAATTGCTTTTCAGACTGTGATGATGGAACTCTCATAAACCATGACATTTGTTACTAAAACAAATTTCATGCAACAGAAGAATGTTAATCAAAACATGGTACTATGTAAAGCTCGGCTACTATTTCAGCAATTTAAGGACCTTGAGAAGAGACTAAATCCTGCTACCCTCATGATTAAAGCTGCCAGTGCAGTGAGTTGTATTTTGCATAATAATATACTGGGCTGCATTAGGAAGACCAGAGCCCACAGGCTGAAGGAAGGGATTGCTTCCGTCTGGTCAGAACATGTGAGGCTGCATTTGGATAGTTGTTTCCAGTTTTGATTCCCCAGTACAAGACAGGCATTGTCAAACTGGAGAACTGCAGTGGAGGACAACCAAGAAGATTAGGGGGAACGTGTGATGTGTGAGGAGAAGCTGAGGGAGCAGTTCACACAGCCTGAGGAAAACACAGCTAAGGGCAGCGCTGGCTGCATTCTTCAACTTCCTAATGGGATGTTATAAGGAAAAGACAGAGCCAAACCACCTTCAGAAGTGCACAGTAAAAGGCAGGAGCACGATTTTCAGGTAGGGAAACTCCTATTAGCTATGCAGGAGCAAAGCCACATTCTACAGTGAGAGGGGTCAAACACCAAAATAGGTTGTCCAGAAAGGTTGTGTCATTTTAATCTTTGGAGGTAGTCAGAATTCAGCTTCACAGGCCCTGAGCAACCTGACATAACTTTGAGATTCTTTCTTGGTTTAGTTAGGTGACCTTCAGATGTCCATTCCAGCTTAAACTGTTCAAAAATTCTATAAAAATAGCTGCGGTAGCTCAAAACAACGTCCAGTCTGCTGTCCACATGGTCAATACTGGATGCCTAGAGAAAGAGTGTATCACATGAATCGTTGCTATCCTGGCCAGCTAATGGCTGCAATAGTAGCCACAATATTATAGCCTTTCTACTTAAGGACAAAATTTTACTCCATCACAGTTCTGTGATACTTGCTGACACAGGTCTTAGCTTTATTGCCTTTTCATGGACAGTCAGCAAAAGTCTTTTGAATGCATGATGTATTCTGTCGATCCTGTACGCTTTGTACAATAGTCATTAAAAGAATAGCTGACTGAAATTACACGTAAATATTACTTAGATAAATGTAAATATGTACCAAAGGGGAAAATCTAATCCCAGGATTTTGATGTCAGAAAATGCAGAAATTGACCAAATAATTGGAAATTATTTAGATCTTGCGTTCCATTTAAGAACAAGTAATTAATGCAGAAATGGTGTGTCAGTTACACTCTGATAATCTCTGTCCGATCCTCTGTAAACTAATAATACTTGAAAAATGTAAAATCAAATTGCCTACACCGTACAGCGTTAAGGTCTCCATGCAGTTCAGGTTTCAACCGTTATAGTTAGTACGTATACAAAACGAATTTTAACAATGGTAGATAACAGCTATTTATTTCTGAAAAATGTTTGTAAGTAGTAAATACTTTTAATAAGCAGCTTGTTGCTAATCAGTTTTGTGATAGAAGATGATGTACTTCTCAAATTGCAGTACATCAGTGACCAGGGTAGAGAATGCAGAGCAGAGTAAGAGACTAAAGCTTATTTTCTTGTGTCATTACAATTCATGTGAATGACAGGATAAAAGAAAGCCATGAATCATATATGAAATGGTTATTTCTAATGTGTGAAAACAATGTTTGTCACAGTTTCTGTTGTACATACCTGTCTGAGCTGGGCGAAGCTGCAGTAGCAAACATTCAAACTTGTGAAGGCAGTACTGAAAACCAGGAGTTTACATTGCTTATGGGATTCCACTTACTACCAGCTCTGATATGAGTATTGCTCATAAATTAGAACAGTGGAAAAGCATTGCGTAGAGAAGGAGTTGGGATGGTGCTGAAGACAGAGTTCTGTAGTTATAACGTGATAAGCAAGTAGTTTTACTTTGTGAATCAGAAGTAAATTATCTGGAAGTCAAACTATTAAACTGTAGGAAACTTTCATGAAATAGAGACTAGCTGAACCCTGGTAAACGATATGATTTCCAAGCATGTTAATGCTTGAAGTTTATTTTATGGCTAACATTGTAACAGAATGAGATCTATGGGCATATTGGGTACTAGTTCATTAGCATGTTCAATCAGTTTCTCTGGCTGAAAATGTTGATTAGGTTAACTGTCCACATTACATTACTAACCTACTCTGGACAAATTAAAAATCAGTTATTTGAGTCTGTGATGAATACATCTACAGGTGTCATAGCCATCATGAAGCAAATTAATTACATTTGAAAAGTAAAAGTTTTACACTAAAACACAGAGAGCTTTCTGTTGTATGATTGTTTTTGTCACAGTAATCTCCTGCCAAGAGGTCACTGTGTCGGATGAAATGAAACGGGATGTGTGGGAATGGCAGTCAGTCCTGCAGGGCTGTATAAAAAAATGAATCCATGCAACTACAAAATTGCAAATATCCATACTGTAGGCAATGGATGGAAGGATTTCATTGGTATGTCCAGTTGATGGTTATGTCTTAAGCTTATATTTCTCAGGGACACAGAAACTGGTATCTCTGGGCATGAACTGAAGTCGGGTGGGGTGAATCGAGGATATTGTGTTGAACTACAGTAATTTAAGCAACATAGTGAAAAGATAATTGCAGTTTGTGTGTGTATTTTCACAAGTTAAAAGAATACATATTTCCTCAGAGCGATATTGTCAAAGTTCAAGTGTGGTGCTAAGAGAGCACTCAGGCTGGACTGGAGGTAAAGAAATTAAGACAGTTGAAATACATTTGAGCTTTTGAACAACAATTAATTTTGTGTTAACAGAATTAAAACAAAGTTCTGTAATTGAGCATCGATTAGCATAAAAAAGGTATAGAAGTGATCCGAGCTAGCAATTGCTTCATATCAAAGTGACAGGGCTAATGAGCTGTTTAAGTACTGTTTCTTTGCAGATATGATCAGGGTCAAATATGTCCCTGGAAACAATATAGATTATATTGTTACCAACCTTAAGTTGCACATCATTTTCATTCTTTTTTTGGCAAAAAGAACTTTAAAAACTCCTACACTTTCACAAAAATTATTACAGAATATTTTCTGAATTTGATTAGTGCTTCAATAAAAGGTCAAAACACTTTGGATCAAATTCCCTGCTAGGATAAAGTGGTGTGATAAACTCAAGACAAAAGCCACACAGCTCTGTGTGTTTCCTCGTGAATATGGTCTTTAAGGTCTTTGATGCTTTTATGTATGCACAGTGAACTGCTAGTGTATTCGTATGGCTCTCACTGCACCGCTGTAGTACAAACAACTGTTCTACTACTCAGAGGTGCAGTACTTTCTGCTCTTTAGCTGTGTGACCTGCTTTGGTCTGCTTCTGTGCCCTGAGAACTGCTCATATTAATGTCAGTCCCACACCTGCAGTAAGGACTGCTTTTTTGTTTTGTTTTGTTTTTAACTTTTGAAAAAGGACACGTAAATAGCTCTCTTTTTAAATATGATGTGAAACATACAGTGCTTGTCACTAAAATGTCAGCTTTGGCTAGTAGCTAAGAGTGAAGATGGTAAGTGAAAGATTAAAGCTTTTCTTTTACATAGAATAAGAAGCAGCTGGAATCTATGAAAAACTTGTGGAAAAATACTTACTTGATAACAGCAAAAAATACCTAAAAAGGACTGTTTTTCAAAGATGACACAAAGCATAAGAATACACCTAAAATTCTGCATCAAAAGTATGCATTTTTCCACCTTTTATATTCTTTACTGTTTTATCCATACTTCAAGGTACCTGTCTTCAAACAGTGAATTGGATTCAACTAGTATAAACCAATACAGCTCCACAGAAAGCTTCACTATTTTCCAGTGTGATAAGGAAATTAAGGAAAACCTGTAGCTGCTAAACACCTGAGCCAACTGTTCCAGGTTTTTCATAAACCATCTGATTTATCTGAAGTTGAGGAGTTATCTGCAAGATAGATGGACATTTCTTGATGTAAATTGTCATGTGAGGTGATATGTGCAACACTCAACTAATTACTTACTTAGGCCCCTGACATTAGACTAAGGAAAGTTTTTATTTGAAAACTGGATGGTTCATATAATTGTACAAAACACAAAATACGGTAAGTGCATACTAGAGGAATTATTTTTTGGAAATATTTGTGCAGCTGTAAGCATAATTTCCAGCAGCAAGTAAACTGATGTAATGTGATTGATTGCAGGTTCCCTCAAGAGCTGAACATGGGGAAAATCAGTGCTGAAATCATGTGGACTCTGTTTGCCCAGGACATGAAATATGCTCTGGAAGGTAATTAGAACAAACTATTAATTATACTAGAGAGTTCACCAAGACTGATTTCCACTGTAAATGACACCTGGCATCAGATTTCTGTGAGTGGTAAGAGCTTTCTGGCATACTTATTTCAGATGTTTCATAGGATAGTGGAAAAGAAGCACTGTAAAGGAAGAAAATCATTGCACTGTGACTGTATGAAGTTATCTGTGGAAGAAGGAGACAAAAGAACTGTAATTTGAAGTGCTCCTTCTTGTTACCTAAATCTGACAAAATCATCAATGTTGAAAGAACCACAAATATGCTTGCCAGAGGGCATTGTAGGTGTTCCGTACTTTCTTACTAGTGAACATAGCTAACTTGCCTTTAAGAAACATTTGTGGAATTAATTTATGGAGGAAACACACACAGATAAGTAAACCTTTGTGTTCAAAAGGCAGGTTGTGTTCATTCTAGTTCCGACAGAATCAAATGCAGTTTCCTTTTGTTCTTTAAGACAGTGCTGTGGTTAACCGTAGGTAAAATATACTTTGTTTTCCTCTATAGCAGGTAATCTCCGCCTAATGATTTCAAAGCTGCTCATTAAAATATGGTTATTGCAGAAAACCAAGTAAAAATGCCTGCATGAAACTTTTTAAAAATACTGAAGAGAGGAATTGAGGAAATGGTCTTAATTAGTGATAGAAATATTGCTAGCCTGTATACATATATTCACATGAACCTTTAGATCATTATTAAAGTCATGACTTTGAGAGTGATCAATGAAGTCAAAAGCTACCAAGAGTTGAGAAGTGTGAAGAACAAATGAAAGCCACTATTTTGGGTTAGAACATATTCCTGGTTACATCAGTGAGAACAAGCTTGTGTCAGGAGAGGCTGTAAATCAGGAACAAGTATCAGAAGATGGCTGCTCAGCAGCTTGATGTTGTGATTGCACTCATAGATAGCTAGCACAGATTAATGAGAATTTCTAATAGTCATTATATTGTCATGCTTTCATAACTTTGAATGTATAGTTATGGTCTGCACACAGACATCCCTGAGCACCCCAGTGCTTGTAGTGTTTTAGCCGTCAAACTATAAATATTCTGTACTGCAACAACAAATTCACAAGATAATTCACTCTGTGTGCTAAGTAGAGCATACTGATCACTCAAAAGGCAGATCAAGCTGTGGTTTGTTTCTTGGTTGTAAAGAATAGAATAGGAAGCTCTTGAGGAGAAGTTAATGATACAATACATGAAGTGTGGAAGGTTGGACTGGATCAGGACATTAAAATAAATAGTAACGTTAATATCCTAATTCTGCAGAGGGCGATAGTAGAGGACTCATTAGGAGACACTTGACTTTCTATGCTATTCCAAACCATTCCCTACGTACTGTCTCATCTCTGTGTTGCTGTGGATGCTGTCTTTCTGAGGAAAGTAAATGCCATTTTTGTCATTAGAAATTCTAAGTCACTCCAAGAATCAGTAGTGAAACAGTTCCTGTGTATAAATAGTAATTAAGAGAAATTTAAATTAATTATAAGTTATTATAAATATACATAATTTCACCTTCTGTGGTTTCATTCCTAAACAGGAACCTCAATAAATCTAGTCACAAAATATAGATCAGCATGCTGCTTCTCTCTCCAGCTTTGCTGGATTTTAATCATTAACGCTTTCCATGGATATTTTACAAGCTGAGTTTGATTCTCCAGTTGTTAATGGCAGTAACATTTTGTGCTTTGAATTCTGCAAGATTGGGAGTGAGCCCTTAAAGGTGGTCACACTCGATCCTCATGGTTTTTTAATGGAGTTCATTAAAATGCATTGCATTCTGCTATGCCAGTCCCGTCTTCCAAGTTATTAACATAGGCTACCATCTGTTCATAGGAAGTGTCCAGGGCTGTGATTGCAATCTTTGCCTGATTCAATTTAGTATTAATCTCCTGGAGCAGCATCTTTTATGTTATAGAGTTGATTCCTTTCTGCATCCAGTCAAGAAGCAATGAAATGTACAACATTGTTTGCAAAAGGATTGCAGATGTGATAAAAAAGATTAAATTAGCTCATCCAGGATGATCCTAGTTTTTCCTACCTTATATATTCCCAAATATATCCAGCCACTCCCATCAGCTTAATTTGAGGAAATGATTGTGTCATAACTCCATTCTCTAAGAGAATACTAACACTGGAACACCTCGTTTACATTCCTTTTCCCCTTTTTCCTGAGCACGGTTCAGAGTGGCTGCTCCAGCTGTGTCCTCTCACTGTGAGCCAGCCACCAGCCGTCACTGCACCGCTCTGCCTGGTCTTCTCCCTTGATCCTTGCCCAGGACAGTCTTACTAGGAGGCTGCTGCTGTGACATGGAGAAGACAGAGGGAACCACAGCTTCCATAGCAGTGGCCTTCTGCTGGAGAAGAGCACAGCGGCCACATGTCTCTATGAACAGCAAGGCAGCGTACACGCATGAGACAGGGCAGATGGCTGCTGCCGGGGGAAACAGCTTGCTGTACTGAGATCTGGTATTGAGTTCATCATGTCATTCTAGATTTTCTTCCATCTTAAATTAATAACAATGTTCAGCCTTTGCTTAGTATTAAAAGTTTTATGCAAACATTAACAAATTAAGTTCACACCAGGTCTGATTTTTTTCTGATCTAAGGAGCTTGGGATTATTGTCGTGTATAGATTTTGCATGGAGAAGGTACCACATATTTCTCTTTGAGAGCTGACGTCATTAGATTTGGCCTTTTTTTTTTCTCTTCTTCTTTGCAGGTGATTCATGAAGCAACAGTGATTTGTGTGATAGATTATACATTGTTGTTTGGCATTTAGTTTACACAAGCGTATCTGAGCTTATAGGATGTTAAGGTATTTGTACTGTCTGGTCCTCAAATTATTCTGTATTTATGGTACAAACAAATGAGAACAGAGGGAGAATTTCACCAGCAGTGCAAGTGATTTGTTACTGACTTCATATGGTAAGAAATCTTTTCCTTTCCAAGTATGAAGATGTGAAGGTTAAAAGATGATGACAGAGTAATGAGCTGAAATTAGACATGCAATTACAAATTTATCTTTTTTTATTCTATGTCCTCAGAAATGTCTTTTTTGGATCTTTCGTATCTCTAACTTTTGAATAGGTCAGATCAAATGTCCAAAGCTATCCAGTCTGTTAGAGAACATTCTAATGGCTGTTATTACGATAATCTAATTCTGGTAGTGGCCAGAAGTCAAGACAAGGATCAGGCCAGAAATTAATTAGCTGCTGGGTAAATACAGCAATAAACAGCCTCAATCCTGCAGAGTGAAGACTCTGAAGTGTCAGACCTTATAAAAACAGGAGAAGAACAAGAAAGTCATTACAGCATTTTAACGTAGGTTTGCTTTTTAAGTTTGCTGTTGTTCCCAATACATAAGCAGTTATCATCTTCCTGTTTCTCTGACAGATTCCTCTTTCGTGACAGAAACTGATGAAAGTGATTTGAAAGAGAAGAGGCAGGTCTGTGAGTTGATGCTGAGCACAGAGACAGCACAGAAAAGATAAAAAAAAGGCTAATGCTGCCCAGAGAAAGGTCACACCATTTGGTGGCAGATTTCAAGCCCATTTTCACTCCAGCTTTACAAAGTTCCCCTTAAGCCAGAATAGACTCCTGGCTTAGAGGGTGACTACGGAGCAGATCTGGGGAGGTGGGGCTGAGGTTATGGAAGGGAGAACAGGGCAGCATCCACCAGAATGCAGGGTTTCTTCACTATCAAAACACAAAAGCTTTTTGTTTTATTGAATCTTATTCTGCATTCACACATTCCAACAAATGTGTTCCAACCTTGTTTTTCCAGAGACCTGAGGAATAGTATGTAGTGTCATGGGGGATTCAAAGAGACTGCGAAGGCAGAGACAAGGAGGTTACGGTTGGAGTTAATAAAAAAATTTTCCTTTGGCAGATAATCAATCAGATTGAATGTAACATAATTGGAGGAAGGGGGGAGTTACAAGCATTCTTTGGTCAGTGTAACAGGCAATGATATTAATAGCAGTTATATACTGTATGTACTGGAGAGCTGAGCTTTGCAAGTATGAGAATCCAGTTGAGTACCTATCACATGCAACACGGAGATCCCTAGGCTTGCCTAAAAAGCACTGTAGCCGTACAAAATTACACTATTTCATTGAAGTTCATTAGACCCTCTAATTAAGACAGATAAAGTGGACTGAACTGCTCCCAGGAGCTAAGTTAATATTTCTTCATGGCATCGTATTTTGCTGTATCAATGTGTCATCTTACTTGGAACTACCTCAGAGATCTCTAGCATGGCACAAACTTGCACTTGGGGGCATGCCCGCTATAACATTTGGTCATTCCCTAACCCATTTTCTTTAATTTTATATACTGAACCAGAAAAACAACAATAAATGCTACTGAGTGTTTATACTGCAGTACAGGTCTATGGTAATCTTAATAAGTTAAAGCTTCTTTATGTCTGGCTGTAGGTGTATTTATAGGAGCAGATGTTACTAGAAAAAATGCAGTGCATCAGTGAATGCCTGACTTCATTATTTAGTCTTAAAGTTGTCACTCAATAATAGCAGTGTATATTGTCCCATATTTTTAATAATGAAAACTCTGGCCTTATTTAATCTTCTTTTAACCACTGGATATTAATCTTGTTCTGAAACATTGTTATTAGCTCTTACCCTGGCAGTCACTGGCTATAAAACATTCGTGTATAAACTTTTCCTGAACGTTGCCTAATTGTGAGCAAGACAATTTTGCTAGTCAACATATACTAGTCCTACCATGCTAGACAGCTTATTAGACTGTAAATGATGCACTAAATGAACCCTACATTGATTATAATTACAGGTTATTTATAGCTCATACGGCCCTGTCCTTTGCAGAAACCAGTGAGTTCAGTATGCAAGTAAGGGAGAAGTGTTCTGCTGAGCTGCAGGGGCTGTACATCACTCACAGGAGCGGGGAGAGAGCTCTCATACCAGGGGCAGTCAAGACTTCCTCCTGTAGTTTATTAGGTATCTCAGCCCAGAAGAATAACTTATGTCTTCTTTCTTCTTGTCCTCGACTACTGTTCTTCACCAGTGAGATGTTACACTTCACTGCAACTCACACTTTTACAAAAACCAGAGTGATGTCTTTTGTCTGCAATCATTTTATGGCTGGGGGGAAAAAAAATAAATGAAGAAAAATTGTGACTTTGTCCCCACAGTAAGTCACTTACAGGACCTGCATTGTTCAGTGCAGTTCTGCATCTGCTGGTTGGAGAAAAGGTTCATCCTTTTCTTCCTAGAGGACATTCCCCAAGTGCAGTCAGGTGGTAGTCCAGCAGCTAGGGCTTAAATTTCCCTGTCCGATTTCTTGAGGGGTTTCTTCCCCTTATCTCTGTCAGGGTGGAGTTGCATAATATCCACACAGTAGGAGTGGAACCCTGCTGCTGCACCTCTTCATGAATTCTGTGAGCTGATTACCCTGTGAGTCCGATTATTTTTTGGACTTCTATCCTTCTAGAAACAGTAACCAATGACAGCTTTCTTAAAATATTTTTCTTTATCAAGTATAATAAAACATTTGAGTAAGAGAAAATTTAAAATAACAATCAACCTGCATGCTATTTTTAATCCTGCCTATTCTTAAACTTCACACTAAGACACTTCATAGAATCTTTCCTCATTCAGTGAACAACTGTTCCTCTCCCAGCCTCTGTTTTATTATGGTGAAGACTCAGCCTTTTACTTTCAGGATTTTTCCCACATATGGAGATTCACTAGTCTCTTGTTTCTCTGTACATACACAGGTACATTTCCCCTTACGGGCAAGTACTAAACTATTTAGTTTAGTTCTAAATTAAATATTGGATACTGGTTCCAGCACCCCCAGGAGAATAGGATAAATCCATTAAAGGTGCTTGTTTCCACGTTGTCTTTTAATAAGCCTCACATGCAATTTGCTGGTTAACAATTAGAGAACACCTCTGGTTTTGCCTTTGCTTCTGCTTTAAAGGCAGAGCCAGGTACAGCACAGTTAATTATTAAAGCGCAGCCTCGCATTTATCTTGCTGCCTGATTCTTCCCGTTTTGTACTTCATTCTACTAACTGCTTATAAAATACTACCATGCCTATTTGTTTTATGCTCACTTTGCACTCTTATGACAAGGCAAAGAGCAGAGAATCAAGACTAAATGTTTCCTTCATGGAAAGATACACTTTTAAAAAATGACACAATAAGTAAAGGAAAGTAACCTGTCATAAAAATTACATAGAAGATGCAAAGCTGAGTATTCAGCAGTTAAGACCCAATACAATTAAGGCTTACTTTATTACCTTGATTTTCTTTTTCCTCCTAGATTCAAGCATTAGAATATAGCATTTAATTATGTGATAAAATTTCCAAAGAAGCATGCATATTCTCTCTTTCTTTTGCAATTTTTATACGTATTAGAGGTTTATGAAAGCCTAATCAATGTAAATTGGATTCCTATGCCAGCATTACTTTTCCTCTTTTATTATTTTCTGATTATGTGATTACTTTGAATAAATGTTGAAACTTCAGTACAAAGTATTTGAAATCATATTCTTCAGAACCAGGGCTTTCATCATCATCATCAATCTCATGTCACATAGGATGGGCCACTTCTGCTCCATTCATAGTTTGCATTTCCTTAGGCTTTCCATGGTTAATTCATGCACAAAGCAAGAATTCCACTAACAGCAACAAAGCACAACTCAGATTATTTGTCTGTGGAAGCAAGTACTTATTTCCTTCTGTAGCTGTGTATATCCAGATACAGAATTTTGACTCTCAGTGTTTGTTCTTTGAATATTATTGATCTGTTTAGCTTTCATGGTACATAAATTTCACCCTGATGTGATATTGAGGGGTAAAAGTTATACTGAGGTTGATCTTACTAAATTATTTGCTGTACTGGCATTTTTCTTTGTCTTAGTTCCAGGCAGGACAGAGGAAGTGTATGCTTAATCAAGCTGCATATCTCGCATCTTGAGTGCATGTTCCACTTTTCTGGAAGCATTTAACTGTGAAATTGTAATTAATTGCTGTGACTAATAAGCTAAATTTTCAATAAGGAGTAAAAAAGCAACTAATGTTAAAAAGATACCAAAGTTAATTTGCCTAAAGTAATTCAAAATGTTTAGGCAATATAATAACACAGCAGGTAAAAAATGGCAAATGCAATGTTTTGTAGTAGGAAATAGGGTTGTTTGCAGCAGATTGACACATCCCTCATCATATTGCATATTGCATCTCTTAGATAGTATGTATTGGTATTTGATGCCCTTGAAGTTTCCATAAGCAGTTTACGACTCCCTCAAAGCAATGTGCAGCTCTGCCTTTTCAGATGCTAAGCAGGTGGCCCTGAACTCACTTGTACCTGCTGTGAAATGTGAAGCAAAGCAGAGCACTGAGCAAAGGCGCCTCTCGCTTTGACAGCTCCTCCTTGAATATAAAGGGCAATGTCATAGCAGCTTTTAAAGTGCACTGCATTAAGTCAAGGATTGATTAGCCCACTTCCACTGCAGATGAGAAGACAAAAAAAGAACAGTAAATCCATTTTTTCTCACAATTCAGAACGAGACAGTCTGCCTTCCTTCCCTGGTCTCTGTTCAGTGAGGAAATGTGACTCTGTGGTTAAGAAATCTTTGAATAAGGTCTACACTGCCTTTCATAGTGTATGTATGTTCCATTAGTAAATTCACTTAGTCTCCCCATGCCTCAGCTTCGCATTTGTAAAATGTAGTAGCACAGCTTAATCACCTCATAGAGATGTTCAAGGTGTAATCCATTATGTTTGTTAAGTGTTCAAAGATATTTTAGTGAAAATTTCCAAGTAAATGCAGAGAAAAGATTGAATATGTAGAAGTCTTTTATGAAGGCTACAACATATTTTTAAGAGGAGAACTAGAGGAGGTCTTAGTTGTAAATCAGTTGTAAGTCCAATCCAAAAAAGGAGGTAATAACAGAAGTTTTTCAATTTTTGGTCAACAACAACAACAACAATGGTCAATTAAAGATAAATTATATTTATCTTGACACAAAGAGGCCTTTCAGAGAGGCCGGTAGTATTTCATGTTATCAAGAGCAATACAAGTTACATGTCATTATCAATTAGTTGTGTCCTGCTGTATATTTCAGTTAATAACCAGGGACTTCCATTGCCTTTAGCAAAGTACGAGAACTCTGGGATGAGATGTCTAGTAGAATGTAACGTTTCTGTCTAAATCAGTTATGAAATTTGTTTGAGTTTACATTTTTCTTCATGTGTGGCCTGATCCAGTATGTTACATTCAATCAGTCTTCCAGTTCAGTTCAGCAGCACAGGGATTAAGTCTAGAGCACTGTAAGCATGATACTCACATTAAAAACAGCAATGGCATATAGCAAGCAGCTCCTGTACTGTAGGGAAATTGCATCGGGATCAAATGCCCAAAGCATTAACTTCTACTTCTACCCAAAACATAGGTGCGTCATACTGGGGTGATGTTTCCACAGTGATTCAGAGGGAGGAATACCAATTTATATTCAATCAATATCATTCCTCGTAGGACTTCCTTAAGAGCTCTTCTTCCACTAGTCATACTCCGTTTGTGCCATGCAAATACTTCCCAATTATGCACTGAAAGTTTGGAAATAGCAGGCTTTCTGAAACAACAGTTGTGAAAGAAATAGATAAAATATGCAGCTGGTAGTCTCTAGAATGATTGGTAAGTAATTATGGAAAATAATACGGAGTTATGTCACAATGGTTGAAAATAGCATCTGAGTTTTGATGAGGAATTCTGCAGTTAATACAAACACAATTCCCTTATGCTTAGTCTCAGTCATTTCCATTAATAAATCTACAGTTTATTAGGTGTGTATGTAACAGTCAAACCAACTGACTGTGATGTAATTAATTTGCTACATATAAATATTCTTTGTAGTAGTTATTAATCTCTGAAAAATTATCTTTACAGCCTGGAAACTGGACCGGTCTTTTTGTTACAGATATATATATATCTTTATGTATATCTAGTTAATTTGTTCATTTTTTATAGACAAATTTCCTTCTTGCAGTTCTTGTTCATAAGGATTTGCAATATTCTTTAAAACCACCTCATTAGAACCCTTCAAGCAGTTTAATTGTATGTTGTTCCAAAAAACAGTGGCTAGGAAACTGCTGTAGAAAAAAAATTTTTGCTCTTAGTTTTTGTACCCAAATAAGGGAAAATTACAGTTGAACAAAATATCGAATTGATTACCTGAATACTTAAAATGGTCATTTTTATGAAAGTTGTTCAATTACCCTTTTTTTCCTTTTTTAGCAACTAATATATATGAAAAATTACATGGATACTCGGAGTCATGTTATTACCTCAAGGTTAAAAAGGAAAAAGGATTCTGTAGTGAACAAGATTCTATTCCAGTTTGTTAAATGGCATTACATCTCTAGTGTCATGTAGATGTTTCTGCTTAATAACTCATTGTTATGACTTAATTGACAAAATGCTATGACACTACAAACACTGGACCAAAAGTTGTATTGAAGTTTCTCTTCGTTTGCTGCCTAAAGAAAATCTTTTCTGATTTCTTCAGCAGTTAATGGAAAAATGAGCAAGAAATCAAGCATGATTCCAAAGTATTGCTGTTTGGTCATGGGCCTGTGAGGAAAGTACCTTGGATTATAGTCCTTTGTACAAGGTCTTTTTATACATTTTTCTGTAAAAGAACAATTGCCTGCAATTAGATTATTTGCTAGCAAGTCCATGGCTGATTTCATTACACACCAAACACGTTGCATATAATAATGCATGCTACATAATAGTCTTTTAAAAAATTTCTCTTCTTTCTTGGTTACACAACACCTGAACAGATTTTTATTATTTTTTTTCTCAGTGCTGTTGCTTACTGGAAGTCTTCTTAAAGGTGTTACTGTAATCATAATTTGTACAACTGAGATGGAACGACTCTTTGTACAGTTTTCATTGTAGTTGCAGTTACAATGTCTATTACTGAAAACCTGTGGAAAGCATATGTGCATTAGAGTGTTACCCCTAAGGAGATATTTAAAAAAAACCCAAAACCCACAATGTAATCAATACTGTAAAAAAGATACTCTTACTGGAACTGCAATAGATAAAAGCAGTTAAAGTGCCCCTTACACAAAGATTACAAATTTTACAGTTTACAGAAATCTTATCAGTAATTTTAATTGATTCATGATACAGTAATATAGGATAATGTGCCATTATCAGCAGTGGAAACTGCAAATGTCCTTGTTAAGAAACTCAGTAGATTAATAAATGCTTATAAAAAACATTTGTAAAGTAGCAGCACAAAAAGAGATTAATAATATTAGGTTTGCTGTACTGGAGATTACATTTATCTAGAATCAAGTATGAGAAGGGTCTAGTATTTCGATCATAATCTCTGCTGAGCACATTTGCACAGCATATAATTGGCAGGTTTCGTTCAAGACTGACTCAATAGTATCATAATTTTGCAAAGCAAGAGTGGACTTTTTTACAGAGAGTTGTATTGTGCAGCTACTACATCTGTCTTCTAGGAGGTCCAAAATATATATGCGTAGGAAAACATGGTGCCAGCTTTCCTTCCAGGAAAAAAGACATAGATCTCCAAACTGCATAAATATATCCTGTGTTGTCTCACATTTGCATTAACTTGTGCAAGTTTTTCAGAAGTTAAGAAAGCAGTCTGGTCCTAATCTACATTCAGAATGCCTACAGTGATGTTCCTATGCTGTCTACCCAAAATCCATGGTTACTGTGGATAAACCCATCTAATACTATCCAGCTAAAATTGTCATGGGCTGACTCATATGGGCACCTGTCTCCTCCGTTCTTTGGTTTATATAAACTGGAGGTAATATGCATGGATACAAAATTACTTTGTAGATCATGTGAAGTATCTTCTGATGTTCTGATAGGTTAATATTAAGGATTCAGGATGCATTTTTCACTTATATGTAGCTACAAGTAATAACGTAGAAGGCTCTTTTAAAATATTCTTTCCAAGATATGACGGCCTGGAGAAAAAGCCTCAATTATTCATGAATTACTTTTGTGCTCATTTCTGATGTGTTATCACCTAGACCTTAATTGAAGAAAATATCAGTGAATGGTATTGTATGAGTTGTACCCCCTTGGACAAGTTTGCCCATCATTGGCAGCAGCTAATTTCTAAAACTGAAATACTCATTTGCTTGGTTTGTGATATTGTAGCAAACATTCTGAAGTTGCATTGTATAATTGAATAACCCATTCATGTGACACTTGAATGAAAAAATGCTATTCATTTCAGAAATTCCACTCTTTTGGGATGCAATATAAGACAGATTTTTCGTTAAAGTTACTTAAGCAGTAGATGTGCAGTGAATGTGACAGCAATAAGGTAATTGTTCTCAGCCAAAACTGGTCTCACTTGTAAGAACTACCTTTTATTGAGCAAATGTTTGGTCATCTAGCTGTCTACAATAATAGATTGTGGAAAAACTCCTGCCAGAATAAAAAAGTAAGATTCCTGGGGTCTGTAGAAAATAAGCACCATTAGAGTAGGCATACATTTTTCTCTCTGTGGTTATGTTTAAGGCTAGTAATCAATGATACTATGCTAGGGAGAATTTTTAGTACTCTGAAACAGCAATTGGGCATTAAGAAATGCAATATTTAGACAGAAACTGATTTACTGATTTTTCTGAAGAGTGATGAAAAGGCACTGAAGGTGAAAGTGCTAACATAATGCTTAAAAGGCAGTAAGAGCCCACAGGGGCACTTTATAAGCTGATTCCCACAAAACTCAGTAATTCACTGCATAATAATATGCTTTCAAAATATTTATTTCTTGTATGACTCAGTGATATTACTGAAGTGCTGATTTGGCATAATAATAAAGCTAAAAAATTCCTATTAATGTACCTGGTCAGATCTGAAAAATACAGAATGTGTATTTCGTAGTGCATTTGCATTGACAGAGAACTAAGTAGTATATTCAGGAGTGTGTGTGACAGAGGATGGGATGCTCCTGTTATTATATAAAATCAGGCTCACATCCAAATATATATGAAAAAAATGTGTAATACTATGTTATGATGCAAGCAGAAGTAAAGAGCAAGAAGGAGTTTTGAAAGAGGTTAAGTTCTTGATGCATACCATCTACACAAGAATGGCATTCTTGCCGAGCATCTGTATTAGGTCACTTTTAAAGGGACCTGGGAAAAGAGATTATCTCTTGCTTAAGGAAGAATGTGCAAGTGACATGACACCTCAAACAGATGAGATCTGCAGAGGTTTTAGGAAGCTGTGAGCAGTAAGCAAAGGAAGGTTTACTGTCCAAGATTTGTATCCATGGCTTCCTGCTGTGGACAAAGGAAATGAAAGGCTTGAGCAAGGATGAAGTGCCAGTTAGCTGATGGAGTAGAAGAATGGAGTTGTCCAGGGATCTGAAGAGGCTGGATGGGAAAGACTGCAGAGCATAGTGGATAAGCTAAAATAAGGACCATAATCCTGGAAGACAGACAGACGTTTGTTCCAAACTAATCAAATCAGTCTTTAAAAATGCAGAAAGTGGTTAAAGGTGGCTTCATGACTCCTGCCATCCATGATCATCTGCATATCCCATATGTTAAAAACAGGAGGACACTGAGAAGGTGGAGAAGCCCATTTGAAAAACTTTCAAAATGCTTTATTAAACCAGCTTTTCTATTTGTGCCACGTATAAATCAGATGGCTGTAGAGCAGCAGAGTCTCCTCTTTCTTTTTCTTAACTTTATGTGATAAATGCAGCCCATTTGCTAATGCAAATTTCGCAGATTCGTATAGGACTGACATTTATATGTTACTTGGCATATATATGGCATAAATGTTACTTCATTTGGCTACTACACAGCTATAGTTGTCTTTTTTAACCTGAAACCTGACACAGCTTCTGAACTCTTTTGTAACAGCCAAAGAATAACCTAAAGAACAGGAACTCAGCAAATTTGTGAGCTTTGCTCACTGCAGTGGAGAGAGTTGAAAAGCTTGACTTGTGGTCTGGTCTTTGGTTTGGTTTGGTTTGGTTTTCGTAAGTGTACTCAGAACCTGAAAATTGAAACTGTGGGTACTACTGCTTCTAAAGAAATCAAACCAACTGTGCTTTAAAATGCAAGTACTGTATTATTATGTCACTAGTGCGCTGAGGCACAAGAATGTTATTTACTGTTAGAATGCTATTAAATGCTTTTATTTCAACTCCTGTTACAGAACATGAAAAGCAGCGGTTATGCAAAAGCACAGATTATATGAATTTGCACTTCAAAGTGAAATGGTTTTATAATGAATATGTGCGAGAACTCTCTGCTTTCAAGGACGCAGTGCCTGAATACTCTCTGTAAGTAGTGTATACACAAGGCTCTCATGAGTTTGGACTTGGTGCAAGGTTTATTTTGGTCAAATATTTATGCTCACGTTTGTGCAAGATCTCAAGGTGCATAGCTCTGACAGCTCTTTACTTTTCACACTTCCTCCTCTTTAATTCTTCATTCTATCAAATCAAATAGTCCAGGTATTAAAAGTGCAATTAGCTTTTTTGTAGGATGCTTTATCCAACTGTTGTACCTGCAGGTCCTCACAGATGACAAAATATTTTGGTCTGAAAGCGCCCAAGGAAGGTATGAAATGTGGGAACAGCAGCAGTATCAGTTACAGACCCCTGCATTTGTTTCATACTCAAATTTGGGTAAAGACACAATGCTAATGGGATATACTACTGAAATTATCCTTACTGCATTGGGTTAATATTCAGCTGCTGTTTTCATTTTCACCTTTCCTCCTGCCATTAAAACATTTAATCCTGTCCTTTTATATGATCTGTCCTTAATCTCATTCCTTAATCTTCTGCAAATCTGCTGATTTGCTGAGGTGGTTTGGGGCCTGTTATTGTGTTAAATTTTTAAAAAATAAACTAAAGAGAAATAAAACACAGCTGATGGTTTCTTAAAGCAAAGTTTTATCCAATTTATTTCACATACAAATAAAAAATAAATGTTAACAAAGAACCAATAGTGATAACAGACACATTGTAAAATAAAAATAAATGTGCAGAATATGATGACCTGCAAAGCATGGATGCATTTCTTTGGTAGCTCCTGCTAATTTTGCATCACTAGGATAGACCAGTTAAAGTATTGTGAAACTGAAGCCTGAAAGACCTTTTGGCAGCCAGTGTCTTTGATGACAAAAGTTCTTCTAGGGTGATGGACTTTTTAGCAGCTAGAACAGATGTGAAGACACAAGATGCCAAGCTACTGGGTGATATGGCATCTCTCCTCTCAGGGTCTTTATGAAACGTTACATACTTTACCTTACGGAATTGTTTTTAATTTTCAGGTGGTTTGAACCATTTGTCATTCAGTGGCTGGATGAAAATGAGGATGTCTCAATGGAATTTCTTCATGGAGCACTAGAAAGAGACAAAAAAGATGGGGTGAGCCTTTTTTTAAAGAGAGTCTTAAGACAGTTATTTAGTACTGCAAAACCGGAAGTATATTCGGTCCCACAGTATCCGAGTTAGACCTCACAAGATACACAGTCAGTAACAGTTCTGGGAAGATTACCCTATGGACAAATTCCTGCTCTAATTCCATTGGCCTAAATTCCCCATAGACTTCAATCTGTGGTTTCACCTAACTCTGATGTAGTACTGATGTCATGGAAGAGAATTTTGTTTTTATTTTTAAGAGGTTTGAAATTAATAGAAATGTGGGAAGCCACACAGTGAGACTTTTTTAAATTTATTTTTTATTAACTACTTTTTATGACCTGAGAAAGAATTTCAAGTGTAAGAAAATCAGTTAGTATAGTTTTGATCTCTGAACAAGTATTAACTAATTCAAACGTTTCTCTCTAGTTTCAGCAAACATCAGATCATGCCCTCTTCTCTTGTTCTGTGGTTGATGTCTTCACACAGCTCAATCAAAGCTTTGAGATTATTAGGAAACTGGAGTGTCCTAATCCAGAAGCACTATCCCATTTAATGAGAAGATTTGCAAAGGTAAATTAAAATCAATGCATCTCAACCAAGTTTCAGAAAGAGTGACATTGTATTGCCATGTACTTCAAAGCTAATTCCAATCTTGTTTAGAATCAATCTCTCCTATCTCTGGCTGGGATCCTTAGAAAGACATGCAACAATCAGTTATTATTCTTGCTAAGCGCTGATTGCAATTCCATTAATGGAGCAATTTAGTGAAATGCCATTGTCTAATTAGTCAGTGCAAGGGAAGGATAGCAATAAAGTATTTTTGGTTGAAAACCTGAGGTGATAGTTCTTACTCATCTGCTGTTTGATAAACTCAACTTTGTTAGGCCAGCTTTCTATCTGGATTGTAACATTTCCTCACAAACTTTAGATTTCCATTAAAGTCCAGATGACTTTACAGAGGTTTGCATTTACATTTATTCCTGTTCTTCCATTGCAACAGTTTTTCATTTGCAAACAAAGTTCCTGTTTACATGATAATTGTAAGGTAAGCTCATATTGCCAGGCTTTGGACAGTGCTCCCTTGGTCTTATTTTTCCATTACATTTTTAATCCATGCATTGTCACTGTAGAGGATTTTTTGAGCTTGCTACTGTTCCATTAAGTATGTAGCACACTGCAAGGAGTAGAGTTCTCAATGCTTCTAAAAAACAGTATGACTAAAATGAAGGTGTGTCTGCTATTGAAGATTACATTCCATTAAGAACAATGCACCATCTGTTGTGCAGGCATTTGAAACTATGCTTACAGGATTGTTTATATTATATCTAGAAAAATACTATATAATAAATGTGTAAGCATCTGTAAAATCTATAATTTTTATAAACCTCCTTTTTTGTGGGTTTTTTTTAATTTTTGTTTTATATGTTGAAATTTACAATATAAAAGATTCTTCTTCTCTCCTAGACTATCAACAAAGTGCTTCTTCAGTATGCTGTAATTATTTCAAATTACTTCAGCTCATATTGTGATAAAGAAAATGTGGTGAGTAAAAACCTGTGTTCTGTTTCTGCCCCAGAAATTACCTTTAAATGATTTACTGTACTTTTTGAAAATGGAATCACTTTGGTATATGAGAAGAAGCACGAATGGAGGAAGGGATTTTTGTTTTGCTTTTCTTTTTTTTATAAGGTCAGCGTGTTTTCATAGCTGCTTACATTGCTGTGTAAAAGCTGCAATAGATGGCATTAGTTAAGACTCCTAGTTGATAATTTCAGTATTTAAGTAGAAAAGAATTTACAAGGTGGCCAGAAACACTCCCTGGATAACAGCCTTATACAATGGTGAATATGGTGAATGTATCTTCATCTTTTTTTCCAAACAGAAGAAAATATTTTTGTTTGAGTTTTCCTTTTGTATTGGCTTGCTTCTTTTTATCAATTTATTCATAAGAGAGTTTATAAGGTGGTTGTTCCCCGTGCAGGGAGTGTGTGCAGACTTTTCTGGTACTACCACTCACTCTGTGCTTTATGCACACAGCAGTGAGAGCAAACCATGTGCTACTTGTTGCCTCACTACTTACAAGGGACTCCCTAATGAAGGACTAGACTGCCATGGACTCAGAAATAAACAAGATATGCATACTAAAGGTGTGGTTTCAAGACATTATCAATAGCTTAACATGATGACCAAGGAAAATCGTTCTTGTAAAGTTACTTTTTAGTATCATTGATATTCAATCAAAGCTAGTACTCCTAAGCTAGGCAACATTTAGCGCTATGTCTGCTATATTTAGTAGCATGTTGTACAGCTGTATCAATCTACGATTACATAAATAATTGCAGCCCGTCCTCATACTATTCACCTTTAAAACTACAGCCCTTATATAGCTCATATGCAGATCTCAGCCATATTTGTCACATCCCTGGGCATGGCTTAAGGACACGCTTATTCTTGCCAGTGCTGTCTGTAGTATGAGACAGTGTTATAATCTACAGGTCACCTATGTATACACAATAATAGAATTCAGAAAGCCATCTATTGCCGCTAAATATCACTTATTGGTGGTTCTGCTTATAAGCAACGTTACAAAAGACTAACCTTAGTAATTTTTCAGGCCACAGATACATTTGCTAGGAGAGACTTTTACCATTCTGTTCCTTTTATGCAATTTTGTCTAAAACAGAATTAATAAATAAAAATACCAAACTCAAAACTTTGTTCTTAAGTAGAAGTTTTATACTCAAGTTTTTACAGAGAAGTTACTTTTATGTATATAGATGTGTCATGTCTCAGATTTAACTTCCCACTTCAGATCCTCTCAACCTTGAAGCCCTTTGCAGTAAATGTGTTGAAAAGACTTACTTTAGTAGATATCCACACATCTTTCTTCTGGCAGTAGTAAATCTTTTCAGCATCTGAAATGATTAAAAGAACCAGGCCAAGTTTGGCAATCGTTTTGTAAGGAGAATCACTTATAGCTGTAGAAACCCTAGGAAATATGCCAGTTATAGAATCAAATAGTTCAGTTGGAAGGGACCTGCAACGATCATCTAGTCCAACTGCCTGACCACTTTAGGGCTGGCCAAAAGTTAAAGCATGGTATTAAGGGTATTATCCAAATACCTCTTAAACACTGACAGGCTTGGGGCATCGGCTGCCTCTCTAGGAAGCGTCCTCCAGTGTTTGAACACCCTCTTGGTAAAGAAATGTTTCCTAATGTCAAGCCTGAACTTCCGCTGATGCAACTTTGAACCATTCCCACACATCCTAGAAACCAGTTGATATGTGACAGACCAGCACACCATATTGCCAGGGTTTATCCCCATGATCTAGCAGGATTTCAGTCTTCATGCATTTTTAACTTTACAGATACACCTTCTTCATATTCCTCTCCTTTCTCCCAGGGCAAATACAGAGCTGTAAAGAACGCAACACTCTCCCAAGTATGGAGGAGTAAATGCATTCCATGTCTTCTACTTTGATGTTAATCGGTCCAAACCAAACTTCATCTAAAATAATCTGTCTCTGTATTTGACCCAATATGAGCCATAACTATCCTCAAAATTGAATGTAAAAAAAGAAATAAAATTTATATTTTTTTCTATTTCTTCCCATTTAATGCTAATATTATATAAAGCTTACTGCTTTCTAGAAAAAAGTGAGTTTTGATACACAGTATTGAGTCATTGAGCCAAGCTGTTTGTGTAGTATTTTGGCTGGTCCAGTAAGATTTCCTTAATGGCTGGAGTGATTGATTCCTGGAGTCACCCTTGTATGCTGATGTTTACTAAGGCTTTAGATGGAATTAATCTCATTGTGGTATAAAGTATTTTATCAGATGCCTTTGGGAGACATGACTTACTTTTAACAGAAGCTACCTTTTTGAAATACATACTTTTAGCTTAAGAAAAGACCATTTGATCTAGTGATCTCAATTATATTAAAAGTCTGTATTCTGCATTAGAGTTGATAGAAGAGATTAAAACAAATACTTTTTATGATTAAAGTTAGATTTTCGCATTCTTTTTCAAGTCAATACTTTTACTATTTTTATTAAACACTATAAAATGTGCACATAAACTGTTCAAATAAAAGCATATCAAAGGTGCTTTTCAAAGACATGTATCTAATGTAAAAACATCCTCTTACCTTCCACCTCCTGTCAGAGTTTACAAATAAATCTGGTTTTATGTATTGTACTTGCCACTCACTTTTACGTGTTATTGCATCTGGCTGTTTGACTCCTGTAAATTGCTGCAAAGAGTATTCTGAAGGGCAGGATAACAATGAAATAATAAGATGAGGAGTTTTTTAAGCTCTGGTTCTGTTATTTACTGACAGCAGTAGAAAATTTTCCATTGAGCCAAGGTAGGCTTAGGCTCTGAAAAAGCAACCTTAGCGAGCCTCAAAGGAAACTTTGAAAACCGCCTTGGTATCAAGTATTTATCTCATAGCAATATTGAACAAAAAACCCAAGATGTTATATGCAGCTACTTATTCCCCCATCAGAAATCATAATCATTGATTTGTGATATGGTAGATAATTTCCAGAATAATGGATATGTCAGAAAAGAGGAAATAGCACAGGAGAGGACACGGTCTTAGTGATCAGAAATTAATAGAAAGTAGACAAACAAATAGAAGAAATAGGGTTTGTGGATTTTTCAAGAGACAGGAAGAGAGGTGATATTTCAACCATTATACAAGCAGTAATAAGAAGTTAGATCAAATCTCTGGTTTTGCCTTCATTTGGGAAGGACTCTGACACCAAATTCCTTTGAGAGTAATGTAGAACTAATTAAAGGTAAATCATGATATTGATCTTTTGAATATCAAAATCTAATCCCACCATTTTTCAGCCCTGCATTGGAACATGCTATGAACTAGAAAGGTAGAAATGCGTATCAATCACTTTAATCATTCCATCACCTTCTTGTTGTCTGAAAGAAGTATGTGTTTTATTGAAGTGCATTACTTCAGTGTCTAAATTAATGCACTCATGCACTAGAACACACTGACCTTGGCAAACCAGAACTCTTCTAGCAAGTATCGTCTTACTGCCTCCCCCGCACTGTACCAAATTAGCATATGTCATCTGAGTACACAAAATTCTAGTAATAGATCCTTTCTTCCATAATTTTGCAATAAGCTGTGTAATTTTATCCATATTTTACTTTTTACCTTATATTTATCCAGCAAATGTTGCCTTTTACACTTCAGGTCTGTGTTGTCTTAAAGAAATGAGTTTAAACAGCATTATTTTTAAACTAATATATATGTTTACAAAAGATTATATGTTTACAAAATTATATTGCCTAATTCATTCACCAACTTTTCAGGCTATGCAAAATGTACATTTCTGAAATATTATTGTGTTATTAACAAAATTGCCTGTTGATTTATTCAAGTACTTAAGCATAAGCCATTATGTGGGTTACAATGGTGTCAGTTTTCTGCAAAGACTGGGTCTTGAAAGCCACCTGGCAATCCCTTTCCCCCGTCTATTTCACTCCCAAAGTACTTTGATCATTACTGTGTCTGCTCTCCAAGAGACGATAATGTACTACTGGCATTAATCCACCAGATGTAATTCTATTAAGTATTACTAGCAACTACAAGGGATATAAGGTTCAGGATGTGAAATACTGGGATCTGGAAACTGCTCAGCTGTTTGGGAGGAGGTACTCAGTTTCCTGTGGGGCAACACTGGCTTAAAAGCGCAATGGGCAGTCGCTGGCTGAGTGGGTTTGCTGACTTGGCAAAGAGGAGTGTGAATTAAAGAAGGAAGGGAAAGCAGCAGTGGTTGGGAACCTGAGATCCTGCTCTAAAAACCACAATTGCGGGAATGTAGGGCTGCTGAAGATCTGGTCTTCAGCCCAGAGTCTGTGAATACACATATTCATACATAAAAGGAACATAACATGCACATTCTCACATTTGGTGCTCTCTTTGTAGCCCTGTATTTTGATGAACAACATTCAACAGTTAAGAGTCCAGCTTGAGAAAATGTTTGAGTCCATGGGAGGAAAGGAGGTAAGTCGTATTTGTTTCCTGTTTCATTCAAAGTTCCTTAGAGATCATTAGCACCATGTTTTCAACCTAGTCACAGCCTTCATTTCTGCTTGCAAAGAAAATCAAACTGTTTTTAAAAAAAGCCTACAAGAACTATTTAATGTCCTGACAATACCAGAAAGACCCAACACTATTTCACAGAAACATGCTAATGATCTGTAAAGTTCAACCAGCACTGGGTGTTTTGTGTTGCAATCTGTAGTGCCAGCTTTATTTTAATGTTTGTATTGGACTATACTTTGCTTTTTTATGTATTGGTATGTTTTGCCTGTATCTGAAAATTTTGTAGAATATGTGCTTTGTGCTTTGTCTGTAATGTGTCATGTCTTTGTCTAATGCCTTTGACTTGCAATCCACTGAGCAGAAGAAAGAAGGAGAGAGATTCTCTTATGAGGTTTGTGATAGTAAGCATCTTTTATTATTCCTGACCATATTTTCTAAGGCTAAGAACAGTTACATTTCCTACTAATTTCCATTGATGCATTTGCGTAATTCCCTATGGTCTAAAGTCAAAAAGAGCTATGCTTGGGCATTCAGTTGACACTCTGATTTGAAAAGTTTTACTAGGCAGAGAGTGTAAAGTCTTTCAGTTTCTAAAAAATCTATACAACATTTTTAAAGTGCACTTTTCAGTATCTCAGGGCCTGCTTGTATTCAAGATTTGGCACCATTTCACCAAGAGCTGCTACTTAACGGTCCAGAACATGCTTAGCTTTATCTCATTTTATATTTCAGAAGACTTAAAAGTGCCTGAAGCCCTGTCAACAGTAAAAGGACATAAACATGTGATTCAGTACTTTGCTGATTGTAGCCTTTGACTGGTTTGAATGCTAATGAAGAAACTAACATCTTTCCAAGCTATAGAATCCTGTCTTCTTGTTAAAAAGCAATGTTTAGATCATGAATATACTATCCTTATTATCAGTAGCTGGCTTTGAAAAAGAAATTACACATACCTCAGGTTTTCCTTGTTGAACTGTAGTTTGGTAGTTTTGTAAAAGTTTGATCTAACGTGGCCACATCATAGAGAGAATTGGAAAACACATTATTTCATATTCCATTTCCACGGTGGGACACTGCACACATAAGATAGTTCCCTGTGTCATGCAATGAATAGCACCTTCCTAATGAATCTACAGATTAACTCCATGGTGAGGAGATTTTGTTGAGATAGTAATAGCTTCCTGAAGCTGCCATGGCAAAAATACTTACGGCTCCAGAGAACATGAAATAAACTTCTGCAGCCTTGCCATCACGGAAAATTTAATATCAAATTTTGAAAATATGTATTTATCATCCAGAGGTGGCTATGTTTTTTGTGGTCCCTATTAATCACCTTTCACTCTCTGAATATTACAAATAATCTTGTCTTCCATGCTCCTATGTTCTGTGCGAAGTACTTTTGTATAAAGGTCTTGGATCCAATCCTACATGTTGAGTATCATGAATCATAAAAACAGATATGTGTCCATAAATCCTGATGAAGACAAGGGCAGAGGAAGGCTGAGTAGGACTTTATGCCTACATCGATCAAATTATTTTCAAACCAGAATATTATCTTGAATCTCAAAAATGTTCCACTTTCCTCAAGATATTAGTTTTTCTTTTGCTCCCAATAGCTTATATAATAAAAATACAGTAAAAAAAAAAAAAAAAGTTTTTCATAGCATTTTCTTTCAAAATCTCTCCTCACTTCTCATCCTTTTTGCTTTCCCTTTTGATGTTAATGGTGGTGAATTATTAAGGGTGTTACAGTATTGAAGCAACATTTCCTACAAATGTGGCACAACATGGAACCCTTGGAGAGAATTCGGAGATACTTTTCTGAAATTCCTTAGTTACCTTAAGTACATCTATGATTCATGGTCTAAGAAAAAAAGATCTAAAAAATACATTCGAAGTTTTGTTTGTTTCTCGTTAGGGGAATTTCTCAAAGAAAAGTACATTCATGTTCAATTTTTTGCCACCCATATCAAAGTTCCCCTAAAATGTTTGTCCTCACATTGGAATACTTATTCCCCCAGCTATTCCAAGAGCATAAATGCTAATGGCCAATTTGCCTTATTGAACTCGTACTTACAAGAAACAAAGACAGCAATAAAATCTGTAAGCAGTTTCCTTGCAGGGAGAAAATAGTTTAATATTTTCTTGTGGAGGGCATAAAAAGTCAGATGATTTTCAGCGGAATAATGAGACCTGTTTCAGCTGAAGCAAAACTAATTCTAAGAAAAATTAAATGCTGTTAATCTCCTCAGTGTCACATTGTGAGCAGTATGTCTTTCCAACTTTGCAGTCAAAATACCACAATCAAGCAGCAATCTCTATGTTCAGAGCAGGCTTATTGCATACTGCAGGGCAGGGAGCTCTATAAATAGAGAAAAAACTGGGCTTTCAGCTCCCCTGCCATTAAAATGAAATAGTCTGAACAATATGAGTTTCTCTGTTAACTCTTCTCTTCTGCTGTAGCCAAGCAAGGAAGGGTACTTCTTATAAATGTGATCAGTCTGCCATAATAAAGTAAGAGTAGTAAAGTGGGACCCAACCCACCATCTGTTTTTTTAACAATAAAGTCCAAAATCATGGGAACAGATCATCATAATGTAGAATTTTGGTTTAGCTCCTGTTTGTATCCTCCAAAAGGAGTGCATACATTTGTACTAAACCTTTTTTTCATGTCTGACAAGTTGGAAGCTGATAAAAGGGAAAGAAAAAAAGTTAATGCTTGTGTTGCTTTTCACCAGATGGCAGAACATGGCAGAAATGAGTTACAGCAATTAGGATTAAAAAAAAAGGTGGAAAGCAAAAGCGGGTTATTTGTGTACAACAGTATTACATTGTCTGTAGGTAAATCAGGTTTCTACTCCAGTAAGTTCAGTTCCAAATTTATATGTAATGCTTAGGAATTCCTACAGGAATCTAGATGTGGTCCTAAAGACTTTGATGGGATGACAGAGGCCCAGACTTAAGCAGAATAGTCCTGAAGTGTCCATCTTTAGACCTGTGAAGTCAGTGATCTAGGTATTTAGAGCAGTGGCAGCCAAACATCTCAAAATGGAATTCACAGTACCTAAATAGTCAGCTGTGGGGGTGGAGGAAGGATGATGTCTGTCACAGACAAAGAGAGCCACTAAAGTGATGGAACTGATAAATACCGTATCTTTCCTAGATGTACATACAATATGTAGAACTATTTTCTGAACGGAAGTAACCAGGTGGCCCCATTAAGAAACTATAAGCAATTAGACCTGTGAAATTGCAGATAAATGGAATGCAGATTAAAGAGGTTCCATTTAACTCATGCAAAAGTAATTTGCGTCTCTGTAGAGATCTCTATAGAAACACTACCAAATTTGCAGTTAACAAGATTATGTCCGTACCAGCACACATTAAATTACAACATGGAATAGCTCAATCTAACATATCATGTTAAAAACAGCCATATTCATCAGATCTTTTAACTCTTTTCCAAGGCTTGTATGTATAAAAGATTTCACAATTTTAGACAGAGAGCATTTGGAAACAATGATGTTCGAACAAGTCATTTTTTCAGCTGTTCAGCAAAAGTATTCACTGCTTTTGTTTAACATTCAGAAAAGACAAACTTCTAATTATCTATTTTATAATCCATAATTAACAGATCTTATGAAGTGTGCCAACAAATTTAGGAGTATATTCTGTTGTGGGTAAAAGTTAACTGTATTATTTACGAAGATGGTAAAATAACAAATATTTATGAGCCTAAGAAAGCCAAGCAAATTAAGAATTGGTAGAAAAGTATGATTTACATGTTAACAGGTTAAGAACATCTCCACTACCTAAATAAGTTTGCTCTTTAGAAAAAATCAGAATTTGACATCTACAAATTTTAAGCCTAGCCTGCACATCCTGTGAACTGTAAATGGAACCCAAGAAGCTAAGGGATATATGGTCTTTTCTCTCTTCCAGTGCTTAATTAGATATGGCACATTAATGACGCTCATCTCTTTTCCCCCCAACAATAATCTGCTCAGTTAGAGCTTTTTTTCCTCTTCTTTTCCTGAAAAATTGTTCAGGCATGGCATTTTTTTTTCCTTCATCAAGTTCTATGGAGCAGATGAGACTTGGGGAGAAAGTCTCCAATACTGTAGATACTTGATTCTTATATCTGTGTATCCCTATATGACATCTTCTCAGATGCTGATCAGCATTGCCTTTTGTCTCACTTTCCTCCTTTCCTTCTGGCCGATTGCAAAGTAGGGTAACATTAGGGCTAGGTTAGCCCTACAATTCATCATTTAACATCTGACATCTGGTGGCTAAGATTTCTGCAGCTGAGCATGTTTGTATTTACTTAAACTGCTGCTAGTAGCAACTAGTATGAAGAATGACAGATTGCATTTACCTGAGTTCTTATACACTTCCCTTCCTATAACTCTGCACTATCCATAAATAGATTGGCTCATGACACAGAGATGGTTGTTTTTATCATTACTCCCTTGCTAGTAAGTAATCTCAGCCAAGTCGAGAATGCTGAGGACTTCTCTTGGTCACTGGAAAGCCTTAGATAAATGAATTAATCTCTCCATCGCTGGGAAACTTACCTCCTTTACATAGTGATTTTGAGAGCTATGTGTTACTGTCTCAAGTATCGAGTGTTACGGTGTCAACCTGCATTAAGTCTTGCAGCTTGTCAACTTCATTAAGCCAAACCATTTGCACAGCGCTATAGCCCAGTTCCCACACAATGCTTTCCTGAGAATACACAAACCTGGTATAAAATGTGTTAGCAGGAGTTGTTCAAACCATTGCTGAAATAATAGATCCTTCTAAACCACAAATAAAATTCCTTTCTGAGCTTGTTTTAGCAAAACTGTGATGTTCTTGAACAGTGTAGTCATGTTATGAACTACAGACTTTTAGCATATTTAGGAGGGACAGTAACACTTCCCGCTTCTGTGGAATTTATTTTTTTTCCAAATATTTTGGTTTTGAAGTAAGGCATCATAGCTGAAGATATTTTTCATGCTAAAAAATCAGTTAATTTGTGCGTGGAAGATGAGATAAACAGAAGATAATCCATAGTAGGCAGTGTGTGTGATGTGCAGAGGTACCAAAAGCTGGCTTACGTTATCTCCACTGCACAAGGCCATCCTAAAACCACCTTTACCACTTGTGAAGTGCCTCGAGATCTTCATAGTATAGAACCATCATAACAGTTCCCATCTTAGCTGTACGATATAAGAAAAAAAGCAGGTCATGGCTGTGGTATATTTGGATGATGCCAGTCAAGGGCTAATGCCTGAGGACCCTCTAATTTGCCCTGGGAACTCACTCGCACACAGAGGGCACATAGCAAAGTAAATGAAAAGTGCACATTTTAGTCCTAGTGAGACACTCAAATTACTGTATTTTTCCAGTAGTTAAACAACAATAACAATAGCTTTTAAAAATCTTTAGCCATCACAACAACGTCACCAGGTGTGTAGCACCTGGATGGTCAGCCCGCATACCTCTTTATATTCCACTCCTCCCTATGAATACTGCATTAATAAGCATGAGCATGTGTATCCACAGGGCTGGATGTCCTGCCAGATGCCTCCAGCTGTGCACACACAAACTTGTTCATGCAATTTGTGAGCACAAAGCCCTTTAAAATGTCTAGCACTTGCATGCACCTTTCTATAGTGTGTGTTATGTCCACAATCTGATATTAATATTTAATCCAATTTTGGCCAGGCTAAGTCCAATTCCAGGTGAATTTAGCAAATATATTGTGTTTTCTGGTTATCACAACAACCTCTGATAGAAAGTAACTACATTGGTCTTTGTAGTCCCAGTAACAAGATGATTATCTAGTTTGTGCATGATCTGGTAAGAAAATTTGACTCTTCTGCCTGCCTGGTATTTTGTGCTTTCTCTGATGTGTACTATGTTCAGCGTGAATGCTTATGTGTTCAGTATTTGTTAAATGTGAATATTCTAGTGGTCTTAAATTTGTGTTTTCTATGTATTCCATCAAAGGAGGCAGTATAATTCCCTAGTGAAATGTATTTGCTGGAAAAATCTTTGCCTTTGTTAATAAACTCTAGCTTCATTAACTAATATAGGCATTTCAGTAAAATTAGCTTTTTGTCCCTGCTTTTCATATGAAGGAAAACAATCACTTTTAGTGTATGAACTGTCAGAGTGTATCTGCCAGGGAAACTACTAAGACATGAAGTGGAGAAGCAACAGAACTTCTCTCAATGCAAAGTAATTAAAAACTAAATCAGTAAGTAATCATGGTGTTAAAATATGAGCTTCTCAGATTAGAAAAGTGCTACACATCGCTGAGGATCTTCTAAAGGATGTGTGACAATCCCCCTTGTCTCCTCTTTCAGATTTTTGTCAAAAACTGTAAGGAAAATCTTGGATTTTCTATGCTTTTAAACCACACATAACCTCTAAGGAGAGAAAGGGTGGTCCAAGATTAGAACACAGTCGATCTTCGGGGGTGTTTCAGAGTTCGTTTTTTCTTTACTTTGTTTTAGAATTCCTGTGTCTCATGTTAAGTTATCCAATGTGCTGTCACACAGCTTCTTCCCCTTGTCTCTAAAGTATGATTAGAAGAGCTGACCTACTGCACCATAGTACTCTGAAGCATCAGATGAGGAATAAGCACTAAACACTACTCATGCAGTTGAAAGAGATGAAAACAGACACTGATAGAGCTGATTATGTATTCTAAATGTGCAATTTCCTTTGAAATTGTCAGAAGGTCTGTATCTGACCTTACTGCAGGACAGAGCCCAGAATTTGAGAATTATCATTGAAAATCATTCCTTAACATTGTGATGTAAAGAGCTGAAAGACCTGGAACATCAGCTATTAATTCGTATTCAGCTGTTGATCCTGATGATCTTCAATCATATCCAATGATGGACTGTAACTATTTTCCCTAAACACTAAAGCTCAAGGAGACAAAAAGTCAATTTTTTTTTAATTTGAAAAAGAATACATAGCAAATAAACAAGCAGCTGATCAATATCTATAGAGGACCTTTCTGATTAAATATCTATGCATGGATCCCCATCCCTGTAAATGTAAAATTATATTTCTCCCTTGCATTCTCTTTTTTCCTGTGTTTGGAAAACCTGTATCAGAAGTACAGGAGCTGTTCTCCCTGTGCATCAGAATGTGTTGCTCTGTGCTTGAATTATGTATGTCTTAATGGCTTTTAGAAACAGAAGTACTGAAATTCAGTACATTCCCTTCCCTTACACTGTATCAGTAGAAGCAGCATGGATTTTCCTGTACGGGCTGTTCTACTTTTACACTGCATTGACGGGAATATGGAAACATCTTCCACACAAATCACATTGGTGAAATGGAGAAAAATAATTAAAAGACAGAAACATCTGCACTGTTATTAACACAAGCACTAACTTCTCATGCATCCTTCTCTTGGTATGCCTTGTGAATACCATTTGCCTGGTAATGGTAGCTCTATTCTTGTGACCGCCAGTTCAATTTGCCCCATCCCATAAAAAGCTGTTGTTTAATGGCACAGCACAGTTTTGATTTCTAGCAATATAATTCTTCACTATTACAATCAGATATTTTCCTTTAAATGGTAATTGGATTTTTAGGCCTACTAAAGCAATCCTGTGTTGTAACAGGTGTTTCCACACTTGGTTGTCCATTGTGCAGTGTATTATTGCACATAATTCCTAATTCATTAATTGTTATGGAAAACCCAAAAACACAGCATAGAAGTATAACATTACTTCTCTCTGCAGTTGGATCCCGAAGCTAGCGTTGTTCTAAAAGAACTTCAGGTGAAACTTAGCAGTGTATTGGATGAACTCAGCGTAACATATGCTACAAGGTAACAAACCTATTTTACTGCCAAACTTAAGTATTCTGTTCAAAAACCTACCTTGTTGGTTATGTCTGAGTGGTTGGTTGGATGTCCTGAGGCACAGCTTGTCTCTGCCCTGGTGTGCATTTGTGTGTGTGTATGTGTTTAGACTCTGTAGCAGTAGCATATAGCAGTAACCTCACTGTAAAGAAAACTGAAAATCATCTGTGGGCCTGAACATGTTACAGAGGTGAGGCTGATGACTTTTGTTCTGCTTTTTGGAAAACAAAAATTGCTGGTTTGTTCTTGACTGATGCTGTGTTAAACTTTTCTCTCTGATCATGTTTATGTTACTTCCTGAGACTGACAGCTTTCTCCAAGTAGCCTGCTTCAACCAGGAATGTCTGCCTATGTTTAGTCTGCCTCAGATGGTCACTGTGAATGGTCTTGCATCACTTGCTTGCCTGTGGCTCTGCAAAAATTGTTTGCTGAGCCTTACTTCAAAATCCTTCATTAATCAGAGTGCGCACTGCAGTCTTGAATGAGTATGGTGCTGTGCCAGCAGTGCCAGTGCTATAAGAAGCTGCAAGTTATTTTCGCTTCAAATTAGAAAGGAATCTAAGAAAGAGGGCTTAGTGCTGTAGTGGTATTCATTAAGCGAAGTCTGTAGTTGCTTATTTAATCCATTGATGAACCATCTGGGCGGGCAGTGTTCACTTTTTCTGAGCGTGCTTAGTTTGCCATACTGTCTTGCTTCATTTTTCCTCCTAGGCCCTGGTTCTCTGATCATCATCAGTGCATGAGTATTATTTCTTTGCAGAGTTTTTTTCCAAATGAGCCAACCAGGTTTCTTGAAAACAAAACCCAGGAATAGCTCAGCCTGAGATATGCTCCAGATAGCTAGAAAATTCCTCATGGGTCAGTTTATTGCTGGGATTTGTGAGGTTAACAGTGTTAGAAAGACAGATAATGTCAAGAAAAGCAAATGCATTATTTTGGCTTTTATTGGAGGGAATGGTCCCAAGGATTTGCATGAGTAGCTTCAATAGCAGCTTCATGTTGACTTTATGTAGGGCTTTGAAGTGTGTAAGTAAGTACACATCCAAGCGTACTTGGAAAAGTTTACAGGTTTTCCAGTGTTTTCACATGGAGATTTGTGTTCTTTTTTTATGATTAGCCATGTAGCTGGAACAGCTTACTGCCTAATTATAATGTTTCTTTTCTCTCATAGTAAATTCTCTTTCACTTTCCTGTGAAAAAGTTAATCTTTGCCACTATCTTTTCATATTAATAGGCCTGGTATATTTATGGCCTCTGTTTTGCATTTCTGTTCATAAACTAATCCTAAACCAATTCAGTTCATCATAAATCAATTCATAAACCAAATCATCATGTGTGCAGAGCCTTATTCTGCCTCTGAACTGTTGACTGATTAACTGCTGTTCTGTATTGTTTGAATGTATTGACCAAAGACTGTAACCCATTTATGACACTAAAAGACTGTCAGACACATTGCTCAACCAGATCAGTTAGGAAAAAGAACAGTTTTCAGAAAAGCTGAACAGATACAACTTGAGGAGCAAGAATTTGTTCACACTCACCTTGAAGTGGAGAAGACTCCTTCCAGGAGGAAGAGTCTAACTACTTCTTGGTGGGTTTATTTGCAAAATAATATTTAAAACAGGCCAAATGTTTTAGCTTTGTCTATTGGCAAAGAAGTAAGCAAAGCTTCTGACAGCACTCTGTGTGAAACCCAGGAAAAAGTCAAATTGAGCCAAACATGGCAAAATCAGTCGTTTTCTATTTGTCCTCAAGAAGAGTATCAATGCTTAGTTCATATTAACCACCAAAAGAAAAATAGTTTATAGTCACCTGTTCCTGTTGTCCTCACACCAAAAATAAAATCTTGAGAAGTCATTGCTAGCTGGTAGTCAATCATACCCTAACTACAGATTCTGATACATCCATTGCTTTCAGAAAATAATTACTTGGCATCCCTACAAGAGTATGCAAAGCGTAATGACAGAATGGAAACAAGGGCGGAAAAAATGAAAACAGTACATGAATTAGTTATATGAGCTATAATCCTTAAGAGGAATTATTTTCAGTCCATAACACCTGCAGTATCTTGCATTTGTAAACTTTCCATCATTGCAGAAAAGATTTAAAGCTTGTTGAAGAACATGATGCAAAATGATAAATATTGTTTTCTGTCCCAGAATTCACTCAACGTCTGTCTTTTTTTTTCCCCCATTCTGTAGTTTCCAATTTATTATTGAAGATTGTGTAAGACAAATGAGCAATGAGCTGAATCAAATGAGAGGAAATGGGAATGCAGCAGCCAATAAGAACAGTGCGGCCATCGATGCCGAGATTGTGCTTCGGCCTCTCATGGATTTCCTAGACAAAACGTAAGCGTGGCAGACTGGTTGGTGTGGCAGATTAGGAACTGGATGCTGCAGTCAGGCATACTTGGTTTTACCCTGAAGCATCATTTAATACCTAGAAACACTCTGTAGTATTTTTAATATTTGTAGCATTCACATGTGTGCAGAATACTATGCTTAACCTGTTTACTTATACTAAGCGATTTCTACGTAAGCTACACATTTGCCTTTCTATTTCTTGTCATGTTTTGAGTCATTACAAAGGAGCTAGTAGACAGTCTTTCCTCCACAAGCTCTGGTATGAAGGAGATGGTACTGAACAAAAGAACAAAAGTCAATTCCCTATACTGAAATTCTCTGGTATTTGTTCTAGGCTGGCACCCAGCGTCCCCCTGCTTATTAACATGCACTTCTGTGTCCCCAAAACCCTGGTCACCATTAGAGATTTACAGAGCAGATCTATTTTTTTCAGTCAGTAAAAAGCTATATTTTGAAATACTCCTGCAAACCCACTCTGGGCCCTGAAAGTAAGGGTATCTTATCTCATCATCATCCAGCAGTGACAGGACCACCTGTTCTGAAAAGCCTGGAAAATATTTAGCTGCTTTATCTATATGTCAGCCTTTTATTTTTCGCAATCTGCCTAGTCCTATGTGTTAAGTTACAAGAGGGGTACGTGTTGCTTTCAAGCAGTATGGTTTTACATTTTAATTATCGTTACAATGTTGACTCCTAGCACAAGTCTTAAAAGAAGAGCCAAAAGTTTTCATACGCTTCCATGTGCTATCCTAAGCTCATCGGTGAAAAAAACGGGCAAGCTGACTTTTGCCTGTCAGGTTCAATTCCAAATTGCCCATTTCTCAAAGCAGCCTTCATAGCGTCTTAGAGATTTAATTGAATAATGACATAACGGAAACAAAAAAGGGGTTTTAAATTACTGTCCAAATAGAAAATATTCCTCACCACAGGCGTGTTGAATGGAATTTTAGCAGATGCTAAACCCATGCACAGAAAATAAAGATGTGAATACTTTTTTTTTAAATAAACAAAAATCTGCTAGAGAATATCCCCTTTCTTACAAATATATAACAGGATTATAAACATATCCTATTAATATGGTTTGGGGTTTAGTTATTTCTTAGTTATGCTTTTATTTATCTGCTTACTAAGAGTAGAAAGAGATGCTAGAAATATGAATTGGCATATATTTGATGCAATATGTATAATGACTTTACAATAATCTTTTTTATTAGATATAATTCTATAAAATTCCCCATGTATGCATTTGCATGGTATTATTTTGAAATATTTTTTCCTGTGCCTGAAAACTGCAGCACTTTATTCATGACACTACTTATTCATGAGGATACATACAAGACGGTTTATGAATGTACTCTTAAATAAAATTTTAAAAATCTAAGTATATAGATCCTCCAAAAATTTGATTTTACCATTAGTAATAGATAGTATGATTGTACAGACAGACATTCCAGTATATAGAAATAAATGCTTCCAAATTGTAGCCCTGAATCTGCATTAGCTATCAACACCTAGTTCTACATCACAGTAGAAATATGACAACAAGGGAGATGTTTGGTTTTTACTTTTAAGACATAAAAAAATTACATATGAAAACTTTAATTTAGGGGCTTGGGAGTGCTGAACTGTATCATCCATCAAACTTTATAACTCATCTTTTTGCATTTTCAATAAATACATATCAGTAATATGTACAGCAATCAATTGGATAGTGGAGATTTACATGATTTTATAATCTGCAAGTCTTTTTTTCTTTTAACTAGAAATATTTAATGATAATATTGCAAAATAACAAAGCCATTAGGAAGTCCTTATTGGTAGAGGATTAAAACCATAATGGCCATTAAACTGGGCATATAGTGATACAGCACCTTTGAAGTCTTAATGCTAGTTTTGGAGACTGGTTTGTGTTTTGTTTTATTCCAGTTTAAGTGTCTCTGCAAAAATCTGTGAGAAGACAGTTCTGAAACGGGTTTTAAAAGAGCTATGGAAGTTAGTCTTGAACAAAATAGAAAAACAAATTGTGCTTCCACCACTGACTGACCAAACCGTAAGTGCCCCAGCAGTAGTTCACACATGTTATAAAGGATTGTAATAATGTGCTTAATCAATTGTATGCCAAGGGGTCTGATACTATCCTTTTCTGTACCTTGACCAGAAGGAATAATATGTTGACTGTATGCAGTGTGTTGCTCTCTAGTGTTTCAAAGTAGTGTAGCCAGGCTGGTCTTCTGTAGCTGGTGAGGAAGACCTTGCTCTTTCATACACCGCCTGCCCCAACTTGGAGCAGAAGCGAATCACTGGCTTTGTAGGGTACTTTCGTATAAGAGCTTTTAAGTTTGATTTGTCTTGACTTCATCATGCACAGTAACAGCAAGAGTGTTCCTCGCCCTTCCCGGTTGCACCAGAAATTAAATCGCTTCCATTTTTGCAGCTGCCAGAAAGCCAGAAAAATGCCCTATCCCATTTTCTAGTCCTGCCTGCTGTGCCATTCCTTATCTTGAGGCAGCACTTAACACCAGGAAGCTCAAGCCAATCCAATTTTAGCTCTAAAGTTTGGGGGTATTTTAATAGCAGGCTTGATAGGGTTCCTTTTCGGCAGGACTGCATTTACAGCCTGACAATAAGAGGGAATGAAACTGTAAGTTAACACAGAAAGTAGTGCTGCTGCACACAAGACCAGTGTGGGTGATTGCCTGACATGAACTCTGAGTGGTGACAGAGCTGAGGGCACCGGTAAAATCTGATTCTAAGGGTGAAAGAAAAAAGAGTCTGTCTTGAAGTGCCTTTTTTTAATTGCTTTTTGCTTTTTTGAGCTACTGGGATAATGTAAACATTAATTCTTCTCATTTTCAGTCTTGCCTAGAATAAATTCAGCATCTTTATGACAAGTTAATCATGACGTTGCCGTAGTGTGCCTTTGGGCAACTTTACTATGTACATCCTATGATATTGGTTAAACTGCTAAAAATCTATTCATCAGTATCCGTATGTTAAAGATATATCATGAAATCATAATATATTAAAGATACATGAAAGAATATTGCTGGAGAAGCAAGAGGAAATCTAATAGAACGTGTATAAATGGTGTTACAGTAGTAATGACATAACCTGAGACGTTAAAAATTCTAGAGTAGAGCTAATCACAAAATCACAGCCAGGACTCCATTCACTGAATTCATTCTTATTTACTATAATGCTTTTGTTTAAAATGCTTAATTAGAAACAGCCTCTCTTTCAATGAGTGACTGTGTCAAATTTATATTTCCGAGATTTTTAATTGGCTTCTCAAATATTTTAGTGCAAATTTTATCTGCAGCTGCATCAGTAGCATTTAAATTGGGTAACTGCATTTCCCATCAGGCATTAGGAGCATTCATTAGCTTTATGCAGGATCAGGTGTTACACTGATTCATAGAACAGCATGTTTCAGAGTTAAGGGGGTTTTCTGTTGCTTTTTTTAATTGGTTGCCAAGAATACAGAATTATCTGTCAAAGACTTAGTAAGCCCACTTGGAAAATAGCACAATATGTTTCAGTTAGTTAAGACAGTAAAACATTTTTTCAAACCTTTCCCCCCAAGAGTTTGAATGTAGACTTTTATTTAAAAAATAATAAAAATATTTTAGTCTTTCAACCATAGTGAAAATAACCTTTGACTGCCAGCTGAACACAGATTTCAGTGCATCTGCTTGAATGTGCAAGCACCTCTGTTGTCCTTACTGATGCTCAGCAATCACACCAAGCAATAAGCTGACACTGATGTTATAGCCCATCTCAAAAAAAGGTTATTCCAGTCATTAGTTTAGCAAGTTTATACTTCATTAAGTTATGGGAGTACAACTGGAGTGCAAAACTTTCACATTTCAGGCAGAACACAGAAAGGGTGTGGTGAAGAAGCAGAGACAAGGAACCCTCCTTCCCCCTCACCTAGTCTTCTGGATGGATGTTAGATTAGTTAGTGGCCAAAGGTAAGAAGGCTTCTGTTTATCAGCCAGTTACTCATTAAAGGCAGAGGCTGCACCTATCACTCAAGGCTCTTTAAGATCATTTCAAATGGTGACAGCTGGGATTTCTAAAGTGCTTGCCCCCATTCTTAATAAAACTGAAATGACCTTCACTTCTCCACACACACTTAGGAAATATGAGCGTCTGACTAGAAAATTGTCCGTAGCATATTTTTTTCCAAATTTTGCTCACCATTTTTATAGTAGAAAATGATACAATATCTTAAATATATAATCTGTAATGACTAAGGAACATGAAAAATAGTTGGCAGGCATGGTGAAAGGTGTTCAGCTAGTTGCATTTGTTTTGCTACTTCTATTTACTACTGAACAATTAAACAAAATCAACAAAAAGTAGAATACTGTAAAAGAGATGTTTCCCTTATGTAGTCTTGAATATTACCTTCTTTCTGAGGGTAAGAGGCATAGACACTCAGAAGCAGGGTTTATTTTTTAATTTTCATATTTATCTTGCCATTCTCACTACTAATAAGTAATGAATATTTAAGCTGCAGTTCCATATTACATCTTTTGCAATTCAATCATACAGAAGCAAAATTATTTCTGGAAACTGAAACCTTTTCGAACAGAAAGACTAATGAAAAATTATTCTGTATTGTGTTATGTAAGTTGGAGTAAAATTATTTTTTTTCTGAAATCCAGATATTCAGAACTATGTCTTGCTGAACTGCCAAGTAACTGCACTAGTAATTGTATTTCTTGGAGTAATTGTGATAAAAAATGTGAGCATGGTATTATAGCAGGATTCTGTTTGTCTAAGACAAACCTGTAGGTATTGGCCTTTGGTATCATGCCAGGAATTGGCTATTGTAAAATATTGGTGTAACTTCGTAATACTTTGGTATCTTTTCTTTAAAAAATGGCTTTGGCTTACCAGTACACCGTTATGCTGTGTGTTACTCAACTGAGATTTCACTGTAAACAGTTCAGCTTTTGCAGGTTCTTCAGGGTTGCTCACTTCCCATTATGGTTATTTGTATTAACATAACACCTGAAAGCTATGATTATGGACAAAAAATCTCATTGACACACTGTATAAGAACAATCGCAGCGTTAGCTTAAGAGTATTAAATACAAAATGACAGAGCAGACAGAAGCACACGAAACCACTGTCAACAGCTACGCAATATGTGTATCAAGTATGGGGTACTGGAGGGAATCATGCCGCAGGCATGCAACTGCTTGGTCTTATCAACTGAATGAAAATATCTCTCATGTGTAATTGAAATTTTTATTTTGCTTTGCAAAACAGTGGCTTTGGCTAGTGTCCTAGCAGAAAATAAGATCATGTTGACATAAAAAGCAAACATGCTATATAGTGAGTCTGTTTCCTGAATTTTCAATGTGATTACAGGGGCCCCAGATGATATTCAGTGCAGCCAAAGATCTTGGACAACTGTCAAAACTCAAGGTAATGGAGCCAAATGAAGCTGTGAATGACTTGTTCTAATGATAAAAAAAAAAAAGAGGAAATATTAGTGACTGTGAGGTCAAGCCTCGGGCCTCGTTCTCGTGCTTATTTACTATAGTAAGAATGAATATGGCAGTACGTATTCATAGGTAAGTAATGATTTTACAGTCTCATCAAAACAAAATTCAGGATAAAAGACACTATGGTTGTATGGTAAAGTAATGACTACATGGATCAAGAAGATATCATTCCCATATTGCACAACTAGGCCTTATAAGCATTGAACATCACAAAAAAATAAATTATGAGATCTTTGTGTTGCCTTCTGCAACTGGTTCTGAAAAAAACTCTAGGGTGAGAATACTAGTCATTTTTTTCTGTGTATTATTTATAGTGTGCATTGAAACATAGCATGTACCTCTAGAGTAAACTCATCAGCACTACATTACTGAAGTCTATAATACACTTGTTGGAGAGCTCAGACATTTGATACTGATGTCAGTTGTTTGCCAATCAATTTTGCCATTAGGGTTTCAGATTTGGGCAGAAATGTGGTAATTCATGCTTCTATGAATTGCTCCGTTTGCTAGAGGAGTTAAAATGTTGCTTAAATGAATCACAGGATGCTTATTTTAGACAAAGATTTCACATGAGTATAGTCACTTTATGACTCTGATGTTCTAATAGGAAACCCCCCCTTTTTTTTTTTTTTTAAATGTGCGGCATTAACAAATACTCCTTAAACTGTCAGGTTTATTAATAAAATTAATTATTTCAGTATCATTCTAATATAATTATTTAAGCTTAAAATTTAACCTTTTCTCTGCACCCCAGAACAGATAAATAATACATCCTAGGGAAAGAAATAATGCTACACAGATGCTTAGTATTAAACTTTGGTTCTTTTTCCCTCCAATCTCTGTTTTCAAAAAACAACATGATTGCTTGATTGCTCTAGGTTATAATTTGTTGTAAAAGAAGCCTGAATTTGAATTAATTCCTATTAATCACAGGGACTTGGGGAGCATTTGGAGGTTTTGGGTTTTATTTGTTTTCCCAAGAAGAGACAGGCCACAATACTGTCTGTCTTTCAAAATCAACTGCAGTCTTAACTTGCTTTGCAGGACCATGTGATTCGAGAGGAAGCCAGAAGCCTGACCCTGAGGCAGTGTGCAATAATGGAAGTAGCACTAGCTACTATAAAGGTACAGCTTTACGTGGTTTTCTGTTCTGTGCTGGAATGACCAAGAGTATGGTTGACATAAACAACAGATTCTAATATAGAATGGTCCCTTAGAATCATAAAGATCCCTTTAATGTGTCAAGAACCATTTGATCCTGAGCTCCTTGTATTGACTTGAATGCAAACGTCTAACAGTCTGATTGCATAGAAGTTAGGAAAACTATTCTACCAGTTGTAGAGAGAACATGTTCCCTTAAAGGAACTGGTAGCCAAAGTTCATGATTCTTTTGTTCCTTTAGTGTTAGTGTAGGTGAAGCATCTGGGCTAAATCCTTATGATGTTGCAGCACAGCCTCTTTTTTCTCCCACAAAGGAGACAGCCGAAGAAGCGTGATTATTTCTAGCTGCACATTCCTGCAAACATGTATGACATGTTTTTTATAGCACACCAGAAAACAGGGCTGTTAATGCCAAGAATTACTGTGCACTATTTTAAATTCAATGTTGAATTTATCAACTTTTTACAGTTTGGAATTCACCACTTAATTTACTGTTAGTCCTAAATAATCTGATTTGTTTAAAATTGCTGTTTAATTGTTCTACACATTGGTCCCTTTTCAGTGAAAACAAAAAATCATATTCATCACACAGCTATTAGAAACACTTCTGAAAAAATCATTTTATGCATTAACAACATGCATAAAACTACTTTAGAAAAATCTTAGCATTGCAGTAAATGTTTTACATTAGATTTCTAAAGGACCCATATTAGAGACAATCCATCCAATGTTACCTGGTGCTAATCTCCTTACTAGAAATACAAATAAATTTATTGGTAATTGATAAAGTAACTCTAGGATTTGACCTCTCTGGGAGGATGAAAGGATCAGGCCGTAGGCCAGATGAAACTTTCTGAAAACTTTGTTTTCACTTCCACTCATTTCATGATTATTGCGTTATGTTCCTAAATGTAAAAGTACAGAGATTAACAAACTCCTTTTTGGTTCTGGGTTTTTGTTGTGGGGTGGGTTTTTTTTTATACAAAACTGGAGACTTTTGTACAGTCTCCACAGACTGGGTTTCTGAAGTCAACAGAAGACATTAAGGAATATTATTTAACGTACTTATCAGTCTTTTTCACATTGGCCTGGATCTTTATTTGGTGTAAATAACTTGAAAGCAATCAATTTATAGAATAACATCATATTTTCGGTCTGGTGCTGAAGAAACAGCACATCAGGAAGGTAAGGAGGCAGCTACTTAAGTATAAAATTGAAGATAGAAAAAAAGAGGGGACACAATCGTGATCAAGTCTTATGCAACAAAATAGTGTCTCAAAAGACAAGAACAAAGTATCAGAGAGGACTCCCACTTGCCATTTTTTGTATTTACAGTGGAATTGGCATTTGTTTCAGAAATAAAAATAATATTTGGGAATATTTTGTGGAAACAGAAATGGAACAAAATGCTGAAGTAATACATGCTCCCAAATTAAGCCCTGTGGAGTCCTCAGTTCAGTATGTGAATCTAATTATTTTCCTTTCAAAGCATTTGTGCTAAAAGTTGGGGAAAATGTAAATTCTAATCTTGCCTGAATTTCCAGTGCTTAAACTCTTTAAGAGTCATAGGCAGATATTAAATAGATATTACTAACCAAAAGTCTAGAATTGGAGAAGGATAGAAAGAGGGAAAATCCTCTATTAATTCCATATTCTTATCTCTGTGCACTACATTCATAAACAGAGCAAGATAATGCTCTCTGAAAAACATTGTAAGGCAGTCACATGGCATTATAACCTGCTTACTGTACTTAGTACATGATATGGCAAAATCTTTTTTTTCCAAAATACTAAGCAAATAGCCTTGATCATGCAGGAATTGGTCTTACAGTATTAGAAAGTGAACAAAGACAAACCTTGTGAGTTAACTCAAGAAAAAAGGCTGCTATGTTGATTTAGGAATGCTGTTCATAAGTTTAATGATGAAAATCTACAATTTTTTGGTAATGCTATGTAAATATGGTTCAAAAGCAAAAAAAAAAAAAATGGCAGCCCAAATAAGAATAGAAGAATGGTAAAAATGGCATATGATATCTGTTAAAATATTCAGTAAATTATTATTGTAAAAAGGAAGGGATTGTGTGGAGGAGTATCTCTGTGCTTGCAGTCTTTTTTTATTTTGCCTTTTATTCATCTAATTTTTAGTACCAAAATTAATTCACTAAGCAACTTAGTATTTAAGACGTGATGGTGTTATTAATGTTTTGAAGAACATAAAGGAATAAACTTTCATCTTAAATATATATAGCGTATCATCGGTCTTTCTATGATGTAAAAAGAACCTTAGCAACTTTTTTTTTTTTTTAGCTTAATTTGCTATTTACTGTTAGAAGAAATGGCCTTCTGGCCTCAGTTATCTCAAACTGAGTTATATCATTATGTCGGTCCAGAGATAATTCATTGATAATAGTCATAATAATATTAATATTATAATATTGTTCTAGTTTCCATTTTTGTCTTTGCAAGAAGTGTAAACCCAGAGGCACTCTACAAAGTGAAATTACCACCCAATATGACTTGTGTGGCATTTGTCAAGTTTTGGCTGGGCCTGCAGTGGCTACAGCATTGATTTTCACATATTTGACATTATGCACTTGTATCTGTACCTTTCCTATGTCAGAGTGACTTTCAAGCCTCTTTTTGTCACCTATGAACCTCGAAGCCCCTCAGCCTGGAGCATGAGTAGCAAGTGAACTATTTTAAGGTTTACATCTCCAATGAGCAGGGTATTAGGTGTCCAGCTGAATCTGTAATACTCTATTTTTCTGCATTTGATTCCATATAAGAATACATTCCTATTGGTGGTTTTGCATGCAAAATTTACCATTTATAGTCAAAAGCAAAAAAACATAAAAACTCAGGAATATCAGGGTCGGGTGTCCTTGTTCCTTTAAATGCCTGTTAGCTTTCATGGAGCTTTTAGTCCTTTGTAGCTGCTGCTGCAGATAATATTTTCTTGCGAGACACAACTAAAAAAAATAAATAAATTGTAGTAGTTGTCACAATAGCAGGAAATATTAACAGATTTTAGCACTTGCTTATAAATTGATTAAGATCATTGTTGAAATCATGAATACACTTTCAAACCATTAAGACAATAGAGAAGTTTTGGAACATATAGTATGAAATAATTCACTTGGAAAGTTACAAATTTAACATAAGTATGCAATGATGAAAAGATAAAGGTAATTAAGTCGGAACCTCTTAAACTGAAAACTAACTGCCCACAGAGGATTAAAACAATGTAAAAATTTTCAGTCTGGTTACTTCAAATGCTTGTTTTGCTCCTACAGTTATTTTTTCCCTGTAATAAAATCAGTAGCCATCAACACAGAAATGTAAATAATGACTTTGTTAAGAAAAATACATTTCTGTTTCATCTTCTGCAAAAATCTTGAGAATTGGAAGGTGAAATATGTAGACTAACATGTAATGGACATGTGTAGACTGTAGGTCTGTTTTGTCACAGGTATGCTTGATCTCAAGCATTTTGTATATATGTATGTATGTGAACTGAAATGTACATATTACATATATTCCTTTGGCAACACTCCAAAAATGCAGGGAGAATAGATTCTCCTTACAGTTCCCAACACTCCCTGTAATGAGTAGACCAGTATTGCATGTCATTGAGTAGTCATAGTGTTTGCCTGAAAAACATTGTTTGCTTTTACTAATTAGCCACTGGGAGCTTTGTACATTGATCTTGAGACCTAGAACTGAAATGTAGATTGCAAAATGCTTTGCAAAGTGCTTGAACAAAACATTGGTTTTAAATTTGTTTAGCATATATATATACACAGAGAGAGAGAGAGAGAGAGAGAGAGATTCTTTACTTGTGCTGTAAACCATGCCTTGATTTTAGAGAAGTTTTTTGTTAGGCAGAATTAAAACAGATTTCACTCTCTACAACCTAAATGAACCCTGCAAATACATATATATACAGTTTTGATATATAAACACTTGAGATCGTGAAGACCAAAACTAAAATTTTGTATATTTTTTTTTCTCCTAAAAGGCTTAAATTGTTACCTTTGGAAAGAAGCTCTGTAGCAGACGCTGACAGTTGTGTCACCTGATATAATCATAAATCTAGCAACACATGCCAGGTGTTATTTTTTAAAGTTTGTGCAAGAATTTTACTTAAAACTGTATGTTTGTAACTGAGGCCTTTCAGATAATGCGCCTCTCTGAATGATCATATTTGTTTTTCATTTTAGCAATACTTCCATGCTGGAGGAAGTGGGCTGAAAAAGAATTTCCTGGAAAAGAGCCCAGACCTACACTCCCTGAGATACGCTCTTAGCCTTTACACACAAACTACAGACGCTTTGATAAAGAAGTTTATAGACACTCAGACATCTCAAAGTAAGTGATCTGTAAAAGAGATATAAGTATGTCAGATTATGTTTTAAATGTTTTAAATGATTGGTTGCCAGTCATGTTCTCCAAACACTGTGGTATTTTAGAGGTTATTGTCACAAACTTGCCCATGTGATGTTATCCCGTGTCAGCTGCTGTTGCCAATCAATGGAGCTTATCTGAGGGAAGTGCATTTATGAGCTTGTCACTTTACAGGAAGAATAGGTCCCATAGCTCTGTATGAACGCTGAGTATCAGGGTTATTTATGGGACCACTCCACACACAAACAGGGTTGTAGAAGACATACCAGAGTGTCTATTATAACTGCAGAAACAGAGTAAATTTGTAGAGTACGTTGGCAGCTCTACATACTTTCAGAGCTGGAGAATATTAATTACTGATCACAAATAACTGTAAAAAGCATGACCTATATACATTAAGGTTTTCTTCTGTGATAAAGAACAATAAATTGTGAGCAACATGTCCTTAATGTAGCACACTGATTCCACATTACAGAACCCACACTTTTAGCATGTAATCAGTGGATTACAAAAAGAATAGAAGGTTTCTGTAGGCTGAAATACAGCATTATTTTCCCTGTCTGGATTTTTTTCCTTTGTGCATTTCAGAATTCAGACTCAAAACGTCACATAATTTTTTATCCCACTTATCAAAATTCAAGATTTTGATACTTTCCGAAAAGCAAACCAAAGCAGAGAACATGCAAGGATATGATATTAGGTGTTCTTTGAATCTGGATGTCAGCAACACTGAAGCCACTTTTTGCTGCTTTAGAATTTTGGTGTAGCCCAGCAAAAAAATTGAAACGTAAAGTCCCCTTCACTAAAATATATATACCATTCATTAATGGCGTATTTCAGAAAAGGCCTTTCCATGGTTTCAATAAGAGGGCAAGAGTTCATGGTTATACTTTTAGGCAAATATTCCTTCTGTTTTCAAAAAGAAGCTATTTCTTACCTTTTTTTTTTTTATCAGTCTGGGACAGTCTGGGAATGCTTTTATATATCTAATGTGCATTATATTCCAAGCTGAATGGTTTCTTCATTCTAGAAGCTGCAGATTTTTGCATAATAGTAACTTTACTGGATTTCTTTTGAATGTAATGGGCATTTTTACAAATGCCCTGTCTGCCACTTAATATCTTTGGGAAGGAATATGATTTGCTGATCTCTAAAGAATTACCCTGCTCCCACTCATGAGAATCAGAGAAGTTTTAATTAGACAGCTAAGCTGGAAATGAATTGCTTTTACCTCTGAAGTACAATATGTTACTCGCAGTATAAAAAGCATGAAACATGAGTTTTGCAGCTTGCCCCAAGATTAATTCCAAGGAATGATTTCCTCGGCAGTTTTCATATAAGACTGGGGATCTCTGTTAATAATTCATATATCACAAGTGAGAAAATTGCTATAAATCTCTAATATATAAGGAACAGATTTTTTTCCCCCCTCTCAAAGAAAATTAACAATATGAATTTAGGCAGAAAATTATTAATTACTAGTATTTTGGCTTTTTCTTATGCATACTTTCATTGTAACTTCAGGAGAAAAAATTATCCAGGTTGTAGCCATAAGCAGAAATCTTTTGTAAATCCTGAACCACAAACTTGAATTTTCTGATTTTCATCATGACTTCAGCCTGAGGTCTGTGTTCATTTCTGTGCACACATTAGCATGCCTATATTTGCACACCAGTGTTATCAGAAGTGTAGCCACTGGGAATGAAAGCTAAGGAAAAGTGACTCATAGCTTTTCATCAGACTTTAATGTCTCATTTAAAAGAACTAAAAAACTTACCTATTACAACCTCCAGCCTCACAACTGTAGCTGTATAATTAACATCTAATTAAAATGACTCTGTTTGCAAATCAGAAACTTTCTCTGAAGTGTAATTAGATTTATACCTGCCCTCATATTTGTGCAGGTAACCAATCCATAATCAATAGGCAGTTGCATGTAATTAAACTCAAAGCAATGGAAAAAAAACTATTTTAAATCTCAACCATACAGTAGAGTTAGCACTGCCAAGAACCATTTTGTGGAGCAGGTCACTTTTAGACTCTCTAAAATGGAAACTGATATAGACCTAAAGGATTCTGAAAAACCTGAGGGCAGTTTAGTGAAGAGAACTGCATTTCAAAGCTTGAGTGACTGGTATCTTACACACTATATGTTCTTCTGCAAAGAGCATATAAAACAACCAAGTGTTTTATATGCATCAGTACACCATTACCAAACAGATCCCCTGAGGTTCAGGTCTCTGATTGATTCTGGTTTCTTTGGACTTTTGTCACCTGTAAATTGTCAGTTTTAGATTGCGCACTACTAATAATAATATATATTAACTTGTACTGTAAAAGTGATCTTTTTTCTCCTCTTAAGTTCAGCTGAACGATAACATTTTTGCACAAATTCAGACTATAACATGGATTGTTTTCAACATCTTTTGTGACCAAACAATTGTTTGTGCGCACACTTGTGCCATCCACGAATCAGTTGTGAAATAGTAATGCACTGCCAGGCCTGACCTATAAAACCCTGCTCAGTTGCAGGGACTTGGTGGTTCAGTGCTGTATGGCTAGAACACCATGGCTGGCTAAAAGGTGGGTGGCAGCCAGCGAGGCAGTACAGAATATCATCAAGGAAAGCTCAAAGGTTTCTGCAAAAAAGACCATATATTTGTGCATTGACGCATTTATACAAATTGTCAACCTACAGCTCTAGACAAGAAGGTCACCTTTCAGTTCAGGCAGGACAAGCTAATTTTAACTAAACTTGTGCTAAATTCAACCACATTTCTGCAATCAAGACAAAACTATAAAAGCCCAAGAACAAACTTACTGTATTTCTGCATTTCAGAAGAAAAGGAACAGACTCAAAACACTGAAGCAAAACTACATCCATATCTACTGGCCTATTGTACAAACTTTCCTACTCTGGTATACTTGACTTACTGTTACTTAAAGCTCAGACCAGTCCTGGTGATGCTTCTGAAAATTTGTTCCTTAAAAAGGAGAAAATTTTCAGCCTGGCAGACACCTTTTGATTGAACTGAGTGTTATACCTTCACCTTTTAGACTACTTAATTTTTGTCCAAATGTTATTGGAGTTGATGCTAACCCAAATGTAAACATTCACAACACAGGCTATAGTTTATGAGATTACTGAAGATTTAAGTTGCTAAACTAAACCACAGCCATAAATCTCCATTCTAATTTTGATACCCTTTAAATTATTTTGGTTTTAGCAAACTACATAAAAAGGCAGCATCTCAAACATTACAGTGTCCTAATTTGCTGTCATTTATTACCACTAATTTCTCCAAAGTAACTATCACTGTTGCACCTAAAATGGTTACTTATTGGAAGTAGAAAAATATTTTTTTCTTATAAACTTACAGCAGCTTAGTTTTATAAACCTCATTAGAGAATGCTAGTTACTGTAAGGTATACAACATAGCAATCCATAGTGGCAGGACTGCAATATATTTTTTAGCTTGACTTTAAAAAGTTTGTATTACTTTTAAGCAGAAAAATCGATACTTATCTGACAACATGGAGCTCATACTACGACCCCTACTTGTGTGTTTAAATGGCTGCAAAATAGGCTATTCTTTCACATCAGCTGAATTGTACCAAATATCTTCATCCTTATGCTGGGCAATTGAAAGCTAAAAGGGGAAGAAGCATCTCAAAACAAGAAAAGTTAATAAGCAGAATTAAAAATTTTCACCTAATGAGAATGACTAACAGTAACACCATACTCATCTTGTGAAGCCACCAACATAAGGAAGTTACATGATCAAAAATGAAGATAAATTATTTTTAGCTGCCAAGCCAAAATTCAATTCTGTATTCCTTTGCAACCTGTAATGGTACAAGGCAAAGTAGAATCTCACTGTCTTCTATCTTCTTAAATATATGGAATCAGATTCAAATACTAAACTAACAGTTCACTTAGAAAACAGGAAACATGCTAAAGTCTAGGTAAGCAGATAGATGACATCAGACAATAGAAAATAAAAATGGTTTAGCAGCTTTTATAAGTGAAAAAGCAAAGATTTTTTTTCTGCTCTTTTGTGTGTCAAAATGCTGTCATAACTGTCATATTTTGAAAGCTGTACCTGTATTCTGTCATGAACTTTAAGTCCTTCAGAGCATTTCCAGTTCTCTCATAACCTATACTTCAGACAGAATTTACCTCAAGAAGTAATCCCTGCTTCACCCACTGTAGTTTCAAACTGAGATCACAATCGTGTGTTACACAACCTTACTTCCTGAAAGAAAAAAAACAGACCTGCATTACAAACTGCAGAAATCACCATACAATTGCAAGGATTATATAGTAATAAACAACAGAAAATACAAGAACAATGAAGAAACTTGCAGAATTACAACTAATAGAAGTGTTCTAGCATATATGTTAATATCAAAATAAATGCATTCAGAATAGTGGCAGAAAATAAATATTTTAAAAGTTCACATATAAAAAAACCCCAGACTGCTGGTGAAGTATAAGGTCTTTACAGAACGTTCACCTAAGAGGATGTCATAATAGAAAATTCCTTTTGTTATTTCTTAAATGAAACAGCAAAGCACCTAAATTAAGTTGTATATTACAGTTTCTCTTAAGTCTTCAAGCAAATGAACACAAGCTACTTTTATCCATCAGTTAGGTGACATCAGTTTTGAAAAATAACAATGGTATCAGTAGAGCATTCACTACATATATAAACCTCTTAATATTAGAGGCTATGCTTGCCTGTATGTTGCCTGGTTAAAATGCAGGGCAGTGTGTATATATATATACACACACACATATACATACACACATACATATGGATGGATGGATGATTGGATGATGCTAACTGGATACTCACCTCCCACATCAAAGCTGGCTCACCCCTGATTTCTTACTATATGGGCATACAAGTGGCTACAGACGTTGGAGGGTCTCAATGGGGTTGTGCAATTGCCAACCTTCATCATGTGAAACACGGCATACACTAGACAGAGATGAAGGGGAAGGCCTTCACTGGGGATTCCACCCTGACACTCAAACCAGTACTTTCTACTCACAACACAGTATTCTGCTTTTATATTCTGCTCTCGTATCACTTTATCTGACATTACAGAAAATCAAATAGGACAGAATGTATTTTGATAGTGTGGCTTTGTACAATTGAGAGGCTTACACATGCTGCTGAATCTTCTATCAATCTTAATACCTTCGCATCAAGTGATCATTAAGATAAATGATTTATGTTTTCTAATCAAATACAAACAATTTAGCTTTAACTTACTCTTTGTAGAAATAAAAATGCTAAAACATGCACTCAAGATTTTTTCTAAATTATAGAGCCTCCAGGTCCTGTGAAAAATAACTTGATTAGTCACCCTGATCTCGTCTTCTAATAAATTAACACACGAACCCCCAACAAATATATATGTATTTTATTGACATCGTTAATCAGAAGATGACAAACGTGTGTCTGAGTAAAATTGTCGATTTCATAGCTTGTGTAATTCCTGGAGCATTGGGACTGTGAAAGTTTGAATGTTTGTTCAACTTTTTCATTCCTTTGTCCTATATAGAAAATAAGGTGAAAGCATAGGTGTGGTATCTAAATAAATGGTCAGATTTATGCTGAAGAAACTAGCTAGCGAATAGGATAGGATAGGGTTACCACAGGGCAACATTGCCAGTTCAGCTGGTTTTATTGCCTGGCTCACAGTGCTCAGTGAGCTTTTCCTAAGTCTCAAGTAATAAAATCATGTCACGCATGACGATTAGTTTGCGGGTAACTGTTTTTCTTTTAAACTAGATTTCTAATCCTCAGAGAGATAGAAGGTCTCAAAACCCCAAATCCTAAAAGCCAAAGTTTAAAAAAGAAGAAGAAGAAATGTAAACCTCTATAGATTTACAAACTTATAATAAAGCTATAAAGATTGTTTCAGAGCCTAGCTTGTTATCTTTGACTACTTCGGGGCAAAAATACTGCAAAAGTCACCACTTGCAACAACTTTATGAGTACCTGGATGAGAGGAGGAGAAAGTCAAGAAGCTACAAAAGTCCAGGAAGAAGACAGCCTTTACAAGGGCATCTAGCCCCCAGAACTATAAAAATATAATAACCCTAAGCATTAGAAGGAGGCAGTGTAGACATACAGAGACAGACTTAATCAAGTAAGCGTAAAGTAAAGTGAAAGGCTGAGAAAACTCAGTAAGAAAGAATCACTTCAATTTGGTATGGAAGTTGGGGAATTGGAGACCTCAAGTAGGGCAGAAAGGAACAGTGTGCATAATCTAAAGTTGATTATAGAACCATGCCAACTAGAAGAAGAGAAATACCAAACACCAACATGGTAATATGAATCTGAGGAATAAGCAAATTCTGAAATTCCAAGACGAACAAAAAGAAAACCAAATTGCCATCAAATCTCATCTTACCTTTTTATCATTATTATATAAGCACTGATTGGTTCAGTACAAAACATATTAGTATTTAAAGTCAGATGGGTGTTTGGTAAATGTCAGATTCCTTTTCTGTTTAACGAAGCACTCTCTTTGCATAAAGGAAAATACTTAATTCATATTTACCTTCTCAACCTAGGGGTCATTTGAGCTCTTCAATTAAATGTAAGGAATCATGAATGTATGGAAAACTGGAATATAATTGTGTGGGGAAAAAAATATAGTAAATTAGGGTAAAGGACTTCTCACAATATATTTTTATATATTCAATAAATTCAGACATTCAGTGCTTTCCTTTCAAAGCAAATAATAGACTATTGTGTTGTAATAACTGCGGATAGTATAAAAGCCTTTCAGATACAAATAGGAGCTCTGTTTTCAAACACCTGAGAACAGACACTGATCTCTTTTGGACACTGTGTAGACTGCTTAATTCATTCCAGCTTCCAGAAATTGAATCAATTCTCTCCTCAGAGATGCATAACTTCTTGCATCAGGAGGGGATACAGTACATTTCTGAGTTTTCTGGAACCTGAACTGAAAAAGAACATGAACCTAGAGCCACATGAGGCTTTTGGACACCCAGCTGCTGGTTTTGGTGACAATGTCCAACCCTTATTTTCTACTTAATGTTGCCTGAATTTCCAAAAAGCTCCAATTTTGACTATGCCTCCTTGTCTCATATCTCTACTTTGTCTCTTATGTATACACTCTGACAACTTAACCATATACTTCAGGCTCAACAGATCTATGAACTGGACAGAAGGTAGAGGAAGAAAACAATCCACTTCCTTAACAGTCAAATATTATTTTTTTTTTAATAATTCTGAATAAAACACAATTCTTCCAAACAAGTTCTACAAACTTTGTGAATGTAATGCAAGTTTGGGGAAAGGGTCACAGAGACAACGGAAGGTGCAAGAATATCTGCATATTGTCCTCATAGATATTTTGCAAAAAAGTTAGTCTTACTTTTACAATATGGCTGTATAGTTAGAATTGTCCCTGCAAGCATCACTAAGCAAGAATGGACACTGCACAGACTACAAAACTTTCACAACTAATGCTTCTAGAGCTCAACAGTTTAAAAAAAAAATATCAAAAAGACAAGAAAAAACATTTAAAACTGTTGTTATTGAAAGCTGTAATTGTTATTGGATGAAAAAAGAATATGTCCCCAGCTGAAAAGCAATAAAAACAATAAAAACATTCCATTATTCTTCTCTTTTGCTACTAGATGACCTAGCAGCATCAGAAGAATCCTTGTTTTGCAAGCATGTCCTTAACCTATCGCTTGCTGTCTGACACACAGTTTACTACTGTCTTTTATTCTTTGTCTTGTGAGAAACAGACCCTCAAATAAAGCCTCCTCTAGATTTAAGGATTTTACATGAAACTACGAGCAAAAAGATACAATGAATGCCAAAAGATCTTAAAGCGGTTTCAAAAGAAAGAATTGCTATCATAAGATAGAACATAAGATAATTGATGCTCCACATCATGAAATGATATGTTAACCTAGCATTACACAACCATTTTCAAACTCTGTAGTACAGGCACAGACCTGATGAAAGAGAAGGCTTGTATGGCTGACCGCAGGGACAGATTTTTCTCTTAAGGTTCAATACCACATATTTCTGTCTGACTTTTTTACACCATCAAATTATTTATTTTTATTGCTTAGTTTTGAAGACTGCTGTGTGTCACTTTCATATAGCTATCACATATTGCTATACTGAACTGTAAAAAGAAGAGATTGCAAGATTGATGATAACATCTATCTAAACACAATACCAGATAAAAACTAATTTTGTTAACAGATAGGTCAAGCAATGCCTTTTCAGACACAGCAATTTTATCTTCCATAAATACTTCTGTATGAGAATCTGCATCATTATATAAGCTTTCCTATGTTTATATTAGAATATATAAATAGTGCAAACTTTGGGCATAGCTACAGTACCGGTTTTAATTTGCTATCTTAAATACTCATAGCAGCATAACTGTGGTGGTTGGAAAGTCAGAGCTCAGACCTACGAACAGTCCAGTGATTAGCTCAGCTTCTCTGATGTGTTTTGCCACTCTTTTTGAGGTCCGTGCTGCATACCAATGCTCCTAATAGCCGCCCCAAACAAACTACTCTTAACATTTTCCTTTTTTATTTTCTTTTCCTCAAGAAATAACAAAAGCATCCCAGTTTCAATGCCCCAGCTCTCAGAGCAGCTGGGAAGTATACTCCATCACAGGTGCTGCTCCTGCTATTTCAATTCTATTCTTAAATTTTATGCTAGCTCATTTTCTGTGCATTCCATTTATTTCTGCTGGGCTCTTTTTTCATGCAAACCTAGAAGTTAGTTTCTAAAGTCCTCCGGATTGATGGGAAAACTTTTTCAAAATTTTTTGCCGCTAAAGGATCAAGCAGGACAAAGGACCCCTTTCACAGAAATGTACTTTCTGCACAATCAGAGACTGATTCAGGAGAAGTCCCTTGCATTTAGCAGGAATATTATTCTAGAGAACATAAGGAGTTTCTGTTTTATTTTTACAAAATATTCATGACACATTTGTTGATTTGTATTTTCTACTATTTTCTCTACAAGTCTACGTCCAAAGGTACCTACCTACTAAGGAATAGAAGACAGAAGAATTAGTTTCTGAGTGTACATGTAGCCAAGATGACTACCATGACTTTTGAGTAGGTCCTTGTTCAAAAATGGCTCGCTTCTGTCAAGATCATTGGGGCTATAACAACTATCACGCTGATGACATTTCAGGTGCTAAATAAGGGAGAAATCAAAGTGTGGCTTTTTAGACTTTTTGTCCACTGAGAAGCAGGCACCTTTGGCCAGAGGAAATATATTTTCTCCTTTACTATTTGTTGTACTATGGCTGCAATAGAAGGCAGTTTAAATGCAGGTGATCACTTTAAAACCCACCTATGAGAGTATGCTGTATTTTGATTCATATAAATAAGCTAACAAATAAAATCTAAAGCAGAGTTTAGAGTGGAGGCAGTAATAGTTAAGCAACCATAAGGTTTTTCAAACATAGAGCAGAATTATTTGTGCTTGTTAACCTTCTAATTAATTACATTACAGTACTAAAGTAAGAAAAGTGCAGTCATCCTCTGCAGTGCAGGGCTAGATGTTCGCTGTCAGTTAAATTGTCTTCTAAAATGTGGCAGGATAAACAGACCTTTCCATAGTGCAATCACAATCACTAATTCTTGCTGTGACTTTACAAGAGTTGGTAGCAAGAAAGAAAACAAAACAGCAGAAACAGACAGATCAGGGGATCTATGAATGTATACAAATATCTTAAGGGTGGGTGTCAAGAGGATTCTTTTCAGTGGTGCTCAGTGACAGGACAAGGGGCAACGGGCACAAACTGAAACACAGGAGGTTCCTGCTGAATATGAGGAAGAACATCTTTCCCTTGAGGGTGGCAGAGCCCTGGAACAGGCTGCCCAGAGAGGCTGAGTCTCCTTCTCTGTAGATATTCAAAACCCACCTGGATGCAACTCTGTGCAACCTGCTCGAGATGAACCTGCTTTAGCAGGGGGTTGGACCAGATGATCTCCAGAGGTCCCTTCCAAGCCTGACCATCCTGTGATTCTGTGATCGCAGACTATAAGCAAACACTGAATGTCCAAGAATTGTGTCTCTTGTTTGTTCAGCAGGTCAGAGAAAGAGAAAGCAAATGCAAGATAAATGGGGTGGTAACAGAAAGAAACCAAGCCTATATTCCAGACTCCACTGGAGTCCAGAACAGAAATTGTTTCTGCTGGCTGAGACATTCTGCTGCAGGAATTTTCCTCAGCAATAGTGAAATATAGGATCATTTTAATGTCAGCTGTCTGTGTGATGTTTTACACAGATTTCTTTATAACTGTTATCAAACAGTACTATACATACAGGATTAATCCCGCTATATATTTGCAATACTGCTTAGAGCACTGTTGTGAATTGTGGACTACTAGGAAAAGGAAAGAAAAAGATCAGTTAGGAGACCTTTGCAAGGATATACTTTGCATAGTTAGTAAATAAATTAGAGAACCAGAACAAGACTTATCTTGCAGATTCATAGATTTTGTCTTGGTAAGATCTAATTCGTCATTATTACAGGTTAACACAGCATGCTCCATTATTACCATCACCCACAAGTTGCTGCATAAGCTATCAAATGAAAATGCTAATTGTTTTCTTTTAAAACATTCCTGATTTCTCTTAAAGAGATTTTGGTTTAGGGTTTTTTTTAAGTAAGTGGTTTTTCAGTGATATTCAGGATCAGCCTGACTCACCTTCCACTGCAGTCAGTGGAAAATTTTTATTAATTTTGATTGGAAGAGAGTTTGAGAACTTCTCTTACACTCTCTCAGTACATTCAGTTTATCCTATGTATTCAGTGTCCCTGTGATTTACATGTTGCTAATTCTTGGTTCTCTTCTCCTGTCCAGCTTGGCAATGAAACCTTTTTAATTAGAACAAAAGATAAATGACTCAGACTTCATAGCTGAAGATAGCTATATGTGAAATCAAAAGCATCATTCATAAAAAGATCCACCACCACAAAAAGAACCTGTTAAGTCTGAATTCCATGCAGTACTTAAGAATTTGAAAAGGTGGAATTTCACAGTATGAAAGAACAAGATGGATTAATGCTCTAGAAGCTCCAGTTTCTACTCTCTTTGATTTACTTTACAGCATCAGAAAGCCAATAAGAATAACCTATATATAAATATATATTATCTGTAGTATTGGAGTACTAGCCTGGATAAGCTCCCTTCTGAATTTTAGGTGTTGTCTTCATTTGATTCAAGTAATCCACATAAATATAAGGGAAGGTGTTTTCACACAAGTCAGCACGCTGAGTTAAATATAACTCCATTAAAAACACCACGTTTTGTGTAATGAAAATGAGACCTTTTTTAAAATCTTGGTTTTCTGGATAGAATAATTTTACATAGCACTTTGCACTCCAAACATTTTTTTATTATTTTATAAATAAATTTTATTTCAACAAGCAGAAACTCAGTGTCAGTATTATGCTACTTACTGATACATGGTCTAAAGATATTTGCAAAAGCAAATAAAATCAGCTTTATGACCATGACCAAATGAAGATATCCTTTCTCTTTCTAAATAAAAACTAATTTTACTGTACACTCAGATGATACCTTATTTTACTCTTCTAAATAAAGCTGTTCTACTGAATTTTTTTTTGGCTTTTCTATTCCATTTCATTCCTATCTTTTTATACATGCTCTTTAAAAAAAAAGTATTATTTATTATGAACAAGATGTAGAATGATTCAGTAAGTTCATTAGAGATCTCATATAGCACAGCTTTAATTGTCCAAATACAACAAGAAATTTAATTGCTGCCACTGAAACTGAACTTCTTGTCATTAAAAATCTGATGTCTAACAAATTGCCTGTTTACATGTCAGTAGTGGTCCAAACCCTCCAGCTGATACTGAAATACATCTAGCAGCAAAATTTGTACAGGTACCCTGTGATTCAGAAGCAGCAGCTATAACCAATTTAAGATACCGAGACTGTGTACTTTTGCTAAAATGCAGTTGAATACGATTCAAAAGTGGATTAATGACAATTCCAAACCAAACTCACCTGAAAGTTGAAAAATGCAGAACAGTGTTCAAGGATTCTGAGAAAGTTAATTGGGCACTGAATTTTCATGTTTTGATGTATCAGGAAAAACACTTGTTCTCTGGAGCACTAACACTTGCAGCAAGAGTATTTAATTGACCTTGCAATTGCATTATGCCAATACAACGGCTAAACATCATTGTAGAACACGTTTCTAGGAAGCCACTTAATGGTGAAATCCAGAAAAAAACTATGCATTATAAAGGGAAAAAATACATATTCTGGGTGTAAACTAATTCAGCGGTGGGGGAATCTTTTTTCCCAGTATGATTACACAAGACACCCCTCTTCTCTGTACCCCTTCCTTAATTCCTGCATGAGCTGCTGGAAAACTTCTAAATGACTGTTTGCTTCTCCTTCTCATATAGATGGTTGGGGAACCAATGAGTGAGGAATTTAGAAGATAGATTTCCTCTGCTAACCCACAAAAATAGCAGCCACTTATAAAGGGATGGTAATTTGCTTTAGTATTTGGTTCACAGAGATTAGACTGGGGAGCAAGTGTTCACAGAGTTCAGCATTCACAGTCATCCAATTAAAGAACAAAAACATACCCAATTTTGCTTATATTGTACTGTTATAACCTGATACATTAAAGGACCTTTCAACATATACTGAAAGTCCTTTTAAAGGAATCATTATGTGCAAATTGATACAACCTGCATTAGTGTTCAGAAGTCTTTCAAAATTAAGTTCCTGGCTCCTCTGCCATACCTACAACCTTCTTTTTCCTTTAAGCTCCTGCGTCTGTGCTAGTGCAGAACTTTAGCAGTTTGCTTAGACATAACCCCCAGCAAAGGATTCATCAATAACGATACAGAAATAGTTTTCCAAATGCGTACTTGCAATAAGATTTTTGGGGTGCAGATGCAAACAATGTTTGACAAAGCCACCAACTTTTGCATTTGAAGATGCAAACACACCTAATGGCAACCAGTATGGAAGGTTCCAGGTGAAAGCAGTTTCCTTATTTTGCTGAGAGACTTTACATAGACATTTGCAGTTGATAGGTATTTTTGTGGCAAAATCACTTCTGAAACTGTAACAGATTCCCAGATAAATGTGAAACATGTCAGATATTTCTAAGTGTTTCTGACAGAAAAAATTGCTCACCTTCTTTCATTGTCTATTTCTCTCGATGTATTGAGAAGTCAGGTGTGCTAACCTACTAATTATTATTTCAGGCCAAACCACTAATAATTCAGTGGGTGAGATATCTATACAGGTGGATGTCTCTACACATCCTGGAACTGGTGAGCATAAAGTCACTGTAAAAGGTAAGTTTCAAATGGCTAGTTTTAAAAAGAAAGCAAAAACAAAGTCCAAAACCCCCAAGCACCACATCTTAAGTAAAACATACTAATAATGAAATAACAAATGTTAAGTATTACAGTACTTGTAAAACTTCAGGTGATTAGGATCATACTTTTTCCTTGCTCAGCATCAGTAGATGTTATGATTATGCAGTAAGTACTATCTGTGCTTCTCTGTGTGGACAGTTAATGAAGTTATGGAGTTATAAATTCAAATGTGCCAAATTACACTTCCAAATTGCTTGCATATAATATAATTTTCCAAAAGCTGTAACAATGCTAGGTGGTGAATGACTGCACCAAGACTCTAAAAGTTCCATTTTTAAGAAAATATCTGTTCTGCACAACCTGAATTCCAGAGGAAGACCAGTGTCATTTAGATTAGTATAAGCTGATTTTTTAATTACAATGAAGGTAGCAGACAAAAGAGCTGTTAATGTAAAGCATTTGTAAAATATATGTTTATATTTGCCTACTGTTGTAACTTAAAGTAGTCAGACATCTTACTTGGCAGAGAACAGGCAAAGCTCCTCCTAAGCTTGACAGGTATTGGTATCCTGTAGGAAAGTTCTCAGGTCACCTTTCATTGGCTATACAAAGTCATACCAGGTAATTAATTTGAGCTCTTCCAATGGAATTTTATTTAACTTCATTTATTTTATTTCTTTACAGTTGTAGCAATTAATAATCTAAACTGGCAAACAACAGCTATGTTCAGGCCATTCGTGGAAGTTTGCATATTAGGTCCTAACCTAAGTGACAAGAAAAGGAAACACGGAACCAAGACGAAGAGCAACACTTGGTCACCAAAATACAATGAAACTTTCCAATTGTAAGTCTTTTTTGTCTGTTAATTGCATATTTGGGGCATTTTTTGTTAGAATTTCTTGCAGTTAAACTGGTAAGAACATAAAAAAACTATCCCAAAGCCACCATACACATTGGAGTCCATAGATATAGATGCCACTTCAAAATTATTTAGTAAGTTGTATCTTTGTTTTATATGAAGATGAATGACAACCACTAAGCTTTCAGTCTTACAAAAGGTGCTTAAAATGTACAATTCATTTCCCTATACAGGAATAACTTTATATACCTAGAAATCTATTTGCTCAAATAGTTATCTGAACTGAAGCATTAATTATGACTGCTAAATACCTGGGCCTTTATAACTGATATTTAGATATGTAAAAGGATGTGTATGTGCTAATGCTGTTATTTATATCTGCTATTTAATCCTTAAAGCAGTAAGAAACTTTAACCTAACCTGGTGTTTCAAATTTAGTACTTCTCAACAGCACGTCTCATCTGTTTACTCTTCTTCCCCTCTCATAACTGAGACCAATTCATTTGCCTCCACTTACCCCCCAGACCTGACTAGGACAGAGTTCACTTTCTCAGTATTTGACCACAGAGCTCCTTTTGAGGCTCTGTCAGTGATTTTCTTTATTTTTTGCAATTGGTTTAAAGATGTGGTTATGATAGTTGTGGAACTAGTTGAACATTTTCAGCTACCTTCTAGAGAAAGATAACGTTATTTCAGATATGGAGGGAATGATGAATTCTCTGTTTCTGTTCAGGTCAGTGGAAACAGAGGCTACATCATCAGTAGCATCTGAAAGATTAACTGTGTAGAACATTAAAACTAAATGATACTCTGTCGCAACAAAATGGAACTACAGAATTTAAACAACCACTATCGCTTTAATTTTTACAAGATTTCTAGACTACATTCATTCCCTCAGGGAATTAAACTGAACTCCTTGTTCTAAATTCATATTTTTAATCCATGCAGCATTTTGAGTAATGAAGATAAGCCAGGAGCCTACGAACTTCACCTCTCAGTGAAAGATTACTGCTTTGCTAGGGAAGATCGCATAATAGGAATGACAGTTATTCAGCTGCAAAACATAGCAGAGAAAGGTAGCTGTTCATCTTGGTACCCTTTGTTGAGAAACATCTCTGTAGATGAAACTGGGTTAACAATTCTTAGAATACTTTCTCAGAGGACCAATGATGAAGTTGCTAAAGAATTTGTAAGACTTAAATCAGAAACAAGATCTGCTGAAGAAATGGCCTAAAATACCCAAGTAATGCAAGTTTGTCACCTCCAAGAACATAGATTAAATGCTGTTGTCCAAATAGTGCATGCATGTGCAAATCTGTGGGAATGTTTAACTATGTTTTCAGTGTTTGCCAGTACTTATGTACTATATTTGCCAGGTATGTCAAGGAGCTGTATAACTTTTATACATATTTTGGTCTTTGGTAAAGTAATTGTTCCAATAAAGTGCCAAAACTAAGATTAAGAGTAAATGTCTCATCATATCCTTTAAAATGTTGATTTCACCTCATCACAATTTCTTTATTTTTTAACATTTATTAATAAATAATTAGCTTTTTTAATTGATTAATAGGTTGTCTGTTAAACTACTGTGTTGCTTATTCTAAATTAAGTTACCACCCTTACTATTATTTTAAAAAATATGTACCTAGTTTTCTTCAAACTATCATTTTATGCAAGCCTCATTTTAGGTATCTTACTGACAACTTTTTCTATCATTACTACAGATGCAGTTACTTATAGAAAGTGTTTGTAATTTTATAATTACCAATATTAAAGTAATGATTTTTGCATAAAAACTGAAAAAGGATGGAAATATTTTATGCTAATCTTTTTCCAACCTTTCATAAATATCACTGTGAAGAAATGCTATTAAAGCAAGTTCTCAAGAAGCTGTGCTTATCAGAGTTTGTTACTGATGTTTGATATCTTGAGATAACTTTGTTCTTCAAAACTGCCAAGGTTATATCATATTTGTATTAACAGAGTAAGTCAGTATCTGTAGAAAAAGACTGCCATACAGTACGGTATATGTGCTTTTAAAAAATCACTTTTTAAATGATATGGTACTGTACAAGGGTTAGTAGTTGGGAATATGTAATGCCGGTTTGTGGTTTGTTTCTAGAAATTGTTTATGAAAAGAAAAGATGCTGTTAGCATTTTCACTCAAAGAGTTGTTAATGTTGCTTTACATACTTAGCTGTAACATCAGTTAAGTCTTTATTTCTTTATTTTTTTAGAAAAGTTCAACAGTTTGTACTTATGCAACATTACTATGTATTGCACTAAAGCAAACTCCATGTCCTGTAAATATATTTAGTGAGAATTGTAAAATAAAACCTGAAGAAACTGCTTTCTAGTTTCATCATTTGATATTATTTATGTATGGGTAGGTTTTAAGTGCATGTGAATCCCATGCAGTAGGCTTACAATATAGCTTTATAATATATCAAAGTGCGATTTCCAGTGTCTAGCATCTGGCTCTTTTATAAGTCAGTGTCCTAAAAAACTAGAATAAATGAGGCATATATATAGTATAATGTTCTGTAATAATACACGTTTGTCAATGGTTTTGGTTACAAGTGTCTCTAATAACAGAGGTTGGAGTTTTCAGCTTTGCTTAGGGGGAAAAATAAATAAGGGGAAGGGAAGACAAATAGCTAGTATGTTGATGCCAGTCTTTTAAAAATGTAGTATGTGACTCCACACAGATAAACCAGATTCTTTCCAGGATAGCCATTTGTGAGATATTTAAATAAGATTTTAAGGATCTCTTTCAACACCCCAATCCGCTTGCTTGAATACTAAAAATAGATTTGCTGTAAGTATATTTAGACATTTAGAGAAGATCTGCACAGCCTTTACAGAGTTAACAATACTTCCGCTAAGATCATAGCAGGGGGAATGAGACCCAAGTTAACTTATTATTGTATATCCTGCTAATAGTTATGCATTGAAGAATACGTTACGGCAGAGGGAGATTTTGATGGGTATACATAGGTTGTGTGTAATTGCAAATACTTGCAAAACTCTCCCGAGGATTTAGAGACCCAAAAATCAATCTTGAAACTAATGCAAGCCTTTAACGTTTCAGATGTATTTGATGTGTTGTGGCATACTTAAAAGTAAAAATTGAGGTGTGACTCCAGTAACTTCAAAAAAAGTAAAGAGGATTTTCTGAGTCAGTACTATACTGCCTCCTGATAAATTTCTGTTTGTATGTGCAAGTCATACTGCTTCCTAACTGTATCTCTACAAGGCATAGCCCAAAGTGTCTACAGTGGATGACACTTAAAACACAGAATTATTAACAGTTACCAAGATTTAATGTAAGAAAACATTAGCAGACTTTGTCTCAAATTAAGAGGAATAATCAAGAGATGAGGTTATTCCTGCAATATATAACATTATTGTGAAAAATGTAAAAAGAATTCCACAAATAATTCATGGCTCTGAAATAAAACAGAAAGGTTGGGGTAAACAGCTTCTTGTTTTTTATTTGGAGCACTTTTGTCATATTTTTCTGTAGCTGTTTATTCTACTGTAAATGCGTAATGTATCCACCACCCATTGAACTATTTATCTCTGAGATTCACCTATAAAGGAATAATAACTGAACTTGTCAAGGAAAGTCGGTTACTGTTCTTAGTGGTCTCCCTTAGCTGCACACACTAGAAGTAATCAATGTCGTAAAGTAAACCCTTATAATCTACAGCTTTAAACTGTACATTGTAATGTTTCACTATTTTTAACAGAGAAATATTTACTTTCTGCATCAAAATTTGTCATGTGGAAGATGAGAGGAAAATATGTTAACTCTACATCACAGGACTGTTTTAAACATTGTTATGAATCAAAATGCAAGTATATGCAAAGGTGTAGCACAAGCAGGGTAAACTCAAACATTGCATGTAGTAAACACGATTGATACAGAAAAGGTTTCAGTGCTATTTTAAAAGCTGTTACGCAAACTGAGAAAAAGATGTTACGTATCAAATCTGTGCAACAGGAGAATAAAATGCAGACATTTCAAACTGCAAATTTTGGTAGATGATACTTCAGCATATTTAAGCCAAGAAAAGCAATATTTTCCCTGAGCAAGGGAAATCTGACTTGAACTTTTGGAGTCAATGTCAACAAGAGTCTCTGGACAGCATATATACTGGGTGTACAGGGCAACTCCATCAGAAAAACTATCAATTGGTATGGAAAACATGCCAATTTGTGTCAAATAGGAAAGATTATCTTTAAATCTGACAGATTATCAGCAGAATTGCTTGAGAAGCTTACAGAACAGAAATAATGAAACAATAACTTTCATTTTCTATTCCTCTATTTTACTAGCTTTCATTGATATTCTCATGCTAGTTACTGTAGAAATCAAATTTGTAGGCAAATACTGAAACCAGAAGAATAATTTACCAATTTAGTCTGAATTAAATACCCATTACTTACAAATCTCTTGAAAACTTCAGAAAAGAGCTGAACAAATATGGGGAAAACATTAAATTATTGTAGTAAATTCAGCTAGCAGATATAAAATTAAAATAAATTGATTCAGTGTTATTTGTAAAATACAGCTGGGCAAGTGTTGGAAAGTATTCAAATGTTTACACATGCTTATTTTGATGGTATTTTTGTATCATTTGTGTTTGCCTTTTGGCATCACATTTATGTGATTGGCTTGTACTATCAAAAACTCATTAAAATGAACTTTCAGGAAAAATTCTACATTATTTTAGAAATTACAAGAGAAAGGAGACAAACATTAGATTGTGACTAATGAGCAGAACTGGGATATAACAAAAAGACGTCACTGTAAGTATGTGCTGAACCAAAGAAAAATTAAAGCATGTATCTGGAAAACATCTGCTTCTCTTTTGCGTGCTACTCGGAGTGAATGCATATACACACCACAGAGTATAAATCAGTTTGTAAATGATGAATCTACAAAACCTAATTTGAAGACAAACCCAACTGAGAAAAAAAATCAACAAAAGGATCTTCTCAAACAGATTCTACAGCTGAAAATCAGCCCACCTAAACAAACTGTTCCTAAATGACTCATGGCGTATGACCATTTTGCTATGAGAAATCAGGTGCAATTTGAAACACCACAGCAATCAAACCTGGAAGCTGCCCATGTGAATTTAGATAAATAAATTAATCACTGCAGAATACCATATAACAAGTGGGCATACTGTAAAGTTTGTAGTGAAAGCCACTAAAATGCCATAGATTAATTTTCAAATATGTAAAGATAATTGGAAACATTAATCCAAGGAAAGAAGAGAAGTCTGTTCTTTAATATTGTTCTGTTATTTATTTTCACTACAGTACTGACAGTAAAGTAGTAGAGTACAGTAGAGCCCCAGGATCCAGTCTGCATTGACTTGGGATCTCACATAAGTTAACACCTATTTCTCTAGTTTTTCGGAATAGTATTAGGAGTTTCAGACAAACAGGACAACCCAGAGAGCGCTATGAGCCATAGAACCAATTTACTGAATGGTTCACAGCTCTGGTCTGTAAACTGGACTTACATTCTTGTTTGACTATATACGTAACAGATAAAACATATTTACATTGGTAAGCACAATTGAATTTACTGGAGTTGTAACAGAGCATACTCAAGCAAAAATCAGAGATCTGTATCTTCTCTTGCCCTAGATATATAAGGGCTTGCTGACAATTACTGCTCTTGCTTCACTGCAGTTCCTCTGATAGTTACTGAGACAGCTCTAACTTTCAGTCCTTTGAAGTGTAAGAGGCCCCACACATTTTGTTTGATAATGTTTACCCTTTTAAGCAGGAAGATTTTTGTTGCTGAGTGATGGCAGTTGACTGCAATGTGAGTTAAGCCTCCAGGCCTGAGGTCATGACACTAAGAAAACAAATGTCAATTACTGACTAGCAGAATCAAAAAATGAAAAGGAATTGAGAAAATACGCACTGAACAGGGGACCACTAATGGAAAACTATGTAGTGAACACACCCCCCTCCTCTAGATAACAGTCCTCTAGATTTCTTTGAGTAGAGAAGGTACTGTGCATTACATACACGATGCTGGCTTTGTCCATAAAAACTGCACAGAGTTTATATGTGTAATACATTACACAGCAGACATACATCAAAAGCACTACATACAAGTCAACTGGATCCACAGAATAGCTGCACTGTTACATTTTAAAAGTCTTAGTGACTAAAATTTTAACATCTGAAGCATACATAAAAAAAGAAACGCAAACCATGACCTTGCCTTGCTTTTACAATTGAAGTGACACAGTATGGCTGCTCTGAATGAATAGCTGTGATCATTGTTCTTCGGGTAGAAGAAAAGACCTTGGAAGACAAGGAGGTAGTTGCTGAGAAAGGAATCTCAGCGGGGGGGTGGCAGGAAGAGAAGACTGCTTTACAGATGAAGGGTAAAATGGCATGAGTATTTGGATATTTTACAGAGATAAAAAAGGAAAACATAATCAGCTTCATAACATAATCAGCCAGTGAAGTATCTTTTTACATACCCACCTTCACTGTATTTTCCCAAATGTGTGGAGGAGACACTCCGAGGAAAAGATGACAGAGAGGAAGAAAAGGGAGGGATCGATGCAGAAGAGGGCTGACAGGCAGTCCAGCCTCAGATTGCATTCCTTAACTCACAGCAGAACCAGAAGACACTAGGTGCAACTTTGACATTACAGACAGAAAGGTAGACCTGTCTCTCTATTTTTGTCATGTTCTAGTCTACTCCAAGAGTTACTTCTGTTGATTGTGATTTCAGTGGAGCTGCAAGACAGAATTCAATCCCTGAGAGGGTCTCCTCACTCCTTTTGTGCTAAGTGGAGTCTGAATACAGGAGTTCTGCATTTCACTACCTTCCGTTACAAAAATATAAACATATTCCTAGCCTGCAGGCCACCACAAAAAAGTTCAAGCTAAACAGTCTGCAGAGATTATTTCCCTGGATAATATATACCCAAGACACAACAGCATTATCTAGGTGGAATATTCTCTTGAGGAGCTTGAGAAACAATAGCAATTTGCATTTAATGATGCATCAGTGTATCAACATGCTAATTTGCACCTAGGTGACAATATCAATTCAATATACCCTTAAAAATACTACCCTCTTTTCCCATGTAATTTGTGAGAAACTCATGTGCCAGACTGAGATTCCTCAGCACAATGACCACTATGAAATTAGGTCAAGTCCCTCATTCTCCCCTACTCAGCTTGACATTAGAGACAAAACATTACAGGAGCCACTGAAGTGAGCTGAAGTCAGTAGCAGCAGTGAACTTAACTCCTATCAAATATGCTCTATAATGTTCAATGGCCCATATAATTGCAGCACATCTTCTCTCTGCTGCAGAGAATTTCATTTCTCATCAGGGAGAAATTCCACAGCAGAAAAAATAGCAACCAGGAATACTGTTTACATTTAACATTTGTTTACTGTAATTTTATTGGATGGAAACAATGTAGAGTACAACTCTGAATGGATATCCTTCACTGTCACACAGACAATAAGCAAAGGTTAAATACAAAATTTATTGCGTGAATTGAATCTCTTTTCTATTTACAAAGTGCTTTAAACATCTTGCAATTTTGGCAAATGCTATTATTTAGACTGGCTGGCTAAATAATCTGTGAGAAGGGGGTTAAATCCTTGTTGAATGCTCCAAGTCTGGTATTGAGGCTAGCGCCAACTTGGAGAGTCTTTATCTGGGTGAACGCAATGGCTAGAATCAGCTTATTGAAACACAGAACTGGTTTAAAATCCAGCATGTCATGCATTGTTTCTATTAGCAGACACAATTAACTAGAATACTTACAGAATAACATCCATCTTTATGCAGAGAGCAAACTGAACATGTTAGAAAATATAACTTGCCAGAGGAGGAAAGCTTGGAAAATCATTATTTACAGTACCAGTTTGCATCTGGATGACAGTATCAAATAAAACATCACTGAAAAAGAGATATCCAAAAAACCAAAAGATACATTGCAATAAAACAGAGAAGGGCGGGCAGAACTGAAAGAAAAGGGCCTGTGTAAAAAAGACTGACAATTCTAAATCAGGCCTGTCAGCTACAGAGTCCTTTGAGACTTTTACACCGTAAATTATTTAGACAACTGACAGACAGAGGATAATTAGCAGATATCTATATACCAAGGTGACTGTGACCAACCGTAAGGAAGGAAGAAACAAAAAACTCCTCAGACTATATTGTGAAGGAGGTCCAGCAGGAGGAATAAGGTTCTAGATCCATTGTGAGATTCCATAAGAACAAATCTGATTAGATTTATATCAAGTATCAAACATACTTTCAGTACTCCTTAGTCTAATATTTGACAGGAAAGTGGTACAAAAGGCTTTTCCCATTCTTTCTGTCCACACCCCATGCTCATGAAAGGTTTTTTGTCAAGGCGCTATTTGAATAGAAATTAGAGATGGCTATTGAACTCAGTGGTAACAAACACAGCATAGCACCCTTTACTATGTAAAATTACCGTCAGACAATGCCATAATATCAGAAAAATAAGCTAAATTGTGAGGGAGGAGGGGAGTGGGACGGGACAACACCAAAACCACAAACCATTAATATAAGCTGGACTCTGCCTAGTCAGAACGAAAAGCGTATAGTGTGAGTGAAGAGACCTGTTAAACATTGCAGGAACACTGGGTCGATTATGCAGTTTTAAGTTTATGGGACTTTTCAACCTAGGAATCCAAATGATTCTGCCTTTGCTTCTGGGCCTGCGTGAGGCCAAGTTCTTAATTTATTTTATCTTTCCATCAATATTAAACCACAGAAAACACTCTAGCTGTTGAGACTAACAATTCACTGCGCAGCAGGGCTTGGTAGAGGCCCAAAGATCTGAGTAATGACCAGTGTAGTATGGCAGTCCAGGAGCTTACTGGTGTGTTCTTTGTCTCAAAACCAAAGTCAACTCTTTGTATTTAGCCCACCCACTTCAATTAGAGAAAGGCAAGTTGGGAGAGGGCAATTTTTCTCCAATGTTAAAACTCCAACAGCTTAGGTTAATATCCACTCTACTTCAGTAGTACCCATGGAGCAATCATGATCAGGCAACCAGTTCCATAAGCACTGTGAACATAAACTACCTGAACCAGAATCTGTATTCCAAAAGGAACATATAACTGGATGCATAAACTCACACTGAGAAAGATAATCCTAATAACTTGTACATTTAAAAGAAATCTCGGGAAGTTTTTTCAAGATTACATTCCTCGTGAGGGTATTTGTCCATATTTTGTCATTACCATAGAAAGCAACCCTGCAAATAATTCTGCATTATTTAAAGAACCATCAAAAAAGGCGTATTTCAATAGCAGCAATATTGACCTTGTACCAAAGCCTGCCTATAAGCACCTGTTTTTTAAAACAGTCTAGTAACAGCAGATTTACATTCTGCAAAATCAGGGTCATTAAAACAAAAGAAAAAAAAAACTTGATGAAATTAACTATGAATATGGTGTTTGTCACCAGTACAATTACATTCACAAACGAGATTTACAGGAAAAAAGTATTCTCAATGAGATTTGTAACCCGTACAATAGAGGAATGAGCTCTCTGAAACTATTCTTGAGATAAGAGCATGATTGGTTGCTAAAAGATTCAAAAAGAAGAATCAGAATCCATAAAACTTGAAGGGCTGAAGTCACCTTTGGCTGCTAGCTTATCAGACCGTTGTAAATATTCTTTTATATCACATTTTGGTGTTAACATTTTATTAAAAGTAAATTCTATTTTATTTTGCCACAGGGAAGAGCATTATAATTATGAAAATGAAAGCTATTCCCATTTTTTAATGAAATATCATTAGAATATTTTCTTAATGTTGAATAAGATTACATTGATACTTAACAGACTCAGTACATAGAAGGTAATTCAATTTCAGTGAATTAATTTTCTCCTTTGAAAGCCAGAAAATTTTAGAATTTACCTTTTATTTTTTTCTCTCTGAGGCTGGATTTATATCCCACTGAAAACAACAGGAGTTGTTCCTGTTGAATTCAATGGACTTTGCACTTCTCCCTAAGAAAGAGATGTGCCAAACACAATGTGCGAACGTGTTAGTACAAAAATGTGTCCAGAGAACAAGATAATGTGCTCTCCCATGTGTAGATTAATTGACCTCCAGTCTCCGTTACAGATGTGTACTTTGCTTTAACATGCAGCCTCATTTTTTAATTCATATTTTGTGGTGGTATTATAAGAACAAACTTCTGATTAGGCCATCAGTGAGCCAGAGGTCACAAGTCAGGATTTCAAGAACAGTGAGTACCTCCCAGCATTCATCCTGTGCTGCTAACCTACGCACAATCACATTCATCTGAGGGATGCAATGTCCCATCACAATTGTTCACACATGGAGAAACTGAGGGAGCAGGATTAAATTATTTGTTCAAACTACAGAGGGCCAGTGACAGAATCAGAATTTAAATTCAGGCAGCCTTAGCGTCTGAATTTACTCTCTAACCATTGCACCTTGGCTTTTTCCTGAGGCACAATATGGAGTATGTCACTGTCTCTGCCTGTAATTATGGGTGTTTACTCTTTTATATGCTTCGATGATTTTATTAGACCAAATAGGAAGACTTCAACCAACCAAATTCAAGCAAATTGGCCCTCTGGTAATTGTAGGTAGTAAGTAAAAAAAAGCCCATGAATAATCTGACTCCTCGAAATTTTTAGAGGGAGATACCAATATGAAAAATAAATCCATTTTCACTGTAATGAGGGTATCAATATTCAGAGGCAAACAAATCATTAATTCACAATTTAAAAGTCATCACTGGAGAATATTTCGTAATGCTTCTTTACCTATATATCCAATATTTGCTTTAAAAAAAACCCAAACAGACACAACTTCTGAAGATCTAAAGAGATGACAGTCAGTGACAGCTATATTGTGCAACACCTTAAGTCAAATTCCTATGGACCCTTTCTGTGTGATATGGGCAAATGGTTAATGTAATAAATGTAACTCCCGTGATCTTGATTACAGTGACAGCAAGAGAGCAAAAGCATGGGGAACTTGGGAACAGTTTACACAGACTATTGAAGTGGAACACAAATATGCAGCTCAACCCAGGGGCTCATAGGTAGCTCTTAATGGAACCAGGAATGGAATCAGGAAACCACACAACTGAACAGGCGGGTGAATTAGATAAGTAAAATCTGAACCTCTTTGTCTCATTTCAGAACCTTCTACAACTGCCACTTACACCGAGTACCATTGCTAAAGAAAGCTGGTAGGTTTCATGTAAAAACTAAAGTTATGATGCCACATGCCCACAGACAATTATGATTTAAAAATTTTTCTTTGTTATCAGCTGGTAAAGCTGCCTGAGATTTGACCATAATACAAGGACTGATAATAAGAAAAAACAGTGGGAATCAGGCATTAGTGCTGTTTAAACCCATGTAAATTATTTCTCCTTTTTACCGATTTTTCTCTTGACTCAATTCATATATGACCAGGTCATCTGTTTCTTTTCACTACCCATTAGCAAGGTACTAACGGAAATTCTACTTGAGTTTTCACCATTAAAATCAGATACCCTTTATGTTTTCTGAAACACAAAATTTTTATTCCATACAAAAAAATACATCACATAATTTGCCATTATTTGAATTTCTCTCACACAACTCAGAGAAGTTGGTTTTGGTTTTTTTTTAAAGAGGTTATTCAATAATTTTATGCCCTTTTCCAGCTAAAACCGCAAAAGCTACTGCTAGGAACTAAAAGATGTTGCACGCACCACAGCCATCAATAATCCCTGCAAGACAATTAGCAATTTTTCTGCTAAACTGCAAATACCAAGATTACACAAGTACTTCATATTTCACAGCATCTCAAATACAATAAAAAATTCCCCTAATAAAAGAAGTAAATCTATACTCATGCCGTAGTATTTTTTAAGTTTTTGATGTACACTTCACCTAGAAGTTACAGTCACAGAGCTCTACAATGATTCCCCCAGCTATCTTAAAGGTGCCCAGCTGAAACACGCCTATGTAAAAACAAAAACTCATGACACCATAGGAACTGGGAGTTGTTTCCAGAAGCAAAATAGTTCAGAAATAAAATATGGAATAATTAAAAAAAAACTATGAGGTTTTAGGTCATTTTCAGATATTACTTCATTTGACAAAATTCTAGTACTTCTATATGTGCTGTCACTAGATGTCAAAATGGCAAGTCCAAAGCAAAAAAAAATAAAAATAAAAATAAAAATAAAATAATAATAAAAAAAAAATCTGGGTGTATTTTGCTATTTTTTTCTTCCTTCTTGTTAAGGTCTAAAGATTCCTTCTAAACATTTGCAATTCTA
>JAVJGI010000063.1:17824673-17880037 GCA_035590275.1 Ibycter americanus
CAAAAAAGGCTGAGTATTCTTTAAATTTAAGGAACTACTTAAATTCATTAAACTGCAAGGGCAAATTGAGATCCAAATTTAAAATTCAAAGCTGTCAAGGTTTTAATTCAGACTTAGTATGCTGTCTGATCTATGATTATACTGAATTTTAAATTAAGTTACAGACAGCTATGTAAAATACTTTCCCAGGAAATACTTTTCTAGGAAAAAGTAGTGAAAAATGAGTTATCTGCTTACATTTGTGTTTCAGTAAAACATGTTTATGTTCATATATGCCACATATTATCTGTAAAAATGCAAGCAAAAGTAAATATTTTTGCTGCAAAGGGATTCTCAAAATAGGTAAGACACACTAGAATGAAGGGAAACAGAAGCAGAGACAGGTGCCTAAGGTCACACAACAAATCCATGCCAAAATAAGGAATAGAGCCAGGCTTCTGAATGCCAGTTGTATCATCTGCAGGTTATACACCTCACAATTAGTCATTCTGCAGCATTATTCTAAGTAACCAACCCAGGAACTCAAGAAATTGAGTTTTTTGCTTCATCGACCTGTGACCATACTATTTGTGAACTATAACTATGATGCTGCTAAAAATTATTCAGAAACATAAAAAGGTAGAGAACTGAGGGTCATTTGGAAATATCACTATTAACATTTCTACAACTACACACACACAATATATAGCTATTTGATAAATTTGTGCCTGTATTCAAATTGGAAAATCAGGGACTTTAAGTCTTATTACCCTGAGCTCTTCCCAAAGGTATTTAGTATTTCTTAATATGAGAGAACTGAACTGTAAAGCAGCCTCCTTTACCTCTCTGAAAGCCCCTTAGTTCAGTCAAGACAGTTTTTATTATTAAACTTGAATTTGTCCAGTAATTAGAAGATAAGGAAGTATTAAACATTATATGGCAAAGATCATCTGCTATGATTGTTGGAGAGAGGCGCACATGTCTGCTGGACGTTGAGGATTCAAGGCAATTCTTTTTCATTAAAGATACATTTTTTTTTTATTAGCCAGGAGCTGCTTTTATGTTATGAATTAAACTTCACAGAAAATGGCTTAGATTAAAAATAAGATTTCTTCAATCATTGCTGAAGTAATTAATTCCCTTTGGATGGTCCTAGGACAGCAAAATAAATATGTATGAAAAAGACCCAAAGACTAACACCTACACTCTGTCAAGGTTATTCTGTCAGCTGGCAAGAGTTACACAGCAGAAAACCCACACCTTTTTAAAAAGAGGTGTATTTGAACTTTAACTTTCCTTTATCTTGGACTATCAAAGAATTAAACTTCTACACTTGAAAAACTAACACAACTACTGTTAAGTAGTTTGACTTTTCTCACAAAATTTATTTGAAATATAACTTGTAAGTCTTTACACAAAGCGGATCAAGTCCATTTTAAGAAGGATGTATGTATAATGTAGTGTTTATGTGCAGTCCTTTTAGATGAAAAATGCGGAAAAGAAATAAACTTTAAGCAAAGGTCAATCCAAGGACTCGAGAAAGAAAAAGACTAAGAAACAAAGTTCAATTTGAAGCTTTTCAACAAGGCTACTATACAGAACACATTCATTAAAGATATCCTATTTCCAAAGATATTTAATTATTTAGTATATAGCTTCTAAGTCTTGACTACACCTCAATTTTTTCTAAATAATAATTCGGATAACAAAATACTGTTTCAAAACATACTCAAGAATACCCACTAAGGAACTCTCCATCTCCATGAAGAAGAGTTCTTCCTCTGAAAGTTAGTAAATCTGAAATAAAAGAGAGCTGTTTTGGATGTGTACACATTACATCTCTCCTTCACAAACTTATTATCAAGAGCCAGAAACACATGGAAAAGTGCTCCTACCAGATCATACAAAATTACCACACAAATAGTAAATGTAACAGATCTCATTTGATTGGAATGAAGGTCACAAGTTCTAGGTTGCATTGTTTTGGAAAATCAAGACCACCATCATACACACACAGAAAAATACATTCTGAAAACCACAATCGGATAAAAAGGAATTCATGCAAACATTTTAGGAAACAAACAAAAGTAACAACAAAATAGTCAGAAACACATGAAAAAGATCCAAAAAAACCCAACACTACTCTCACTGCCTTGACGGACACTTAATAATTCTGCTCTTTTTTAAAAAATATATACTACTTATCCATGTAGAGATAGATATTTGCTAAGTATGCTACCTGATTCTAATAATACTAATTCAAAGAAAAAAAATATCTCTATTACCTATAACGTTCAAATTAGCAAATTTCATCAAATCAGATCTAAAATGACAGATGCTCTAAATACAGGGTGATATATTTTTCTTCAGTCAGTATTATGTTTAATTACCATTACTATAGAAAACCATGGTTTAATTTCCCTAACCCTTTCAAAATATTCATCAATATACACACTTCCTAATTGTTTAGAAAATACCTAAACCACACATCAACCCCTATAGCCTCTAGCCATTAAGTTCTCCTTTTGTTGGATTTTAGCTTAGTAAAAGAAATGGTTCGTCATTTCTTCTTATTAGCTAAGCTGCCATTAGGTCATGCATCAGTTTCCTTTAATCACAACAACGCTGCATTCCCATGTTTTCACAAGGGTTTTAGATTCTGGCTCAGCTGCACAAAAGCACTTTACATACACTTAAAAACTATAAATGAGTCAATACAGACTGTCAGTCTCATAAGTAATTATGCATGCCATCCTTCTGTTAACAGTTGGAATCTACAGAGCTCAGCAGCACTAACCAAGACTGTCTACACCAGGAAACACGTTCATAAGTATCTCACTACTGCTGACACAATTTCACCTCTGCTGATTTTGATATCAATGGATAGATTTTGATATCAATGGATAGATTTTGCATTTCCAAGGATAAAGCAGGCATATATGAACTACTATTATCCAGTTATTGCATGAATTCATACTTTCCAGAACATATTTCACTGAAAAATATGCATACAAAACACAAACATATTCAGAATCGAGACACTAATTTTAGAATTTTTACACCTGTACCAAGTAAACATGGAAAGGAGACAACTATGTATGAAGCTTACAGGTCACAACCAAGTTCAGTTGAAAAAAAACCACCACCTGAGGAAGTCGGAAACGTTTGTACACCAGTGATAGGTCGTTCTGAAACTGCATGCCAAACCTCTGAGGAGCACAGAGAAACTCCTGTGCTCATATACTAAGTGTTCATGGCAATTGCTTAGTGAAGGTTGACTGGATGTTACCATCTCCATCTGGTTAGGGAAAAAACCATAGAGATAGAACTTTTTAAATATACAGGGTCTTAACTGTTGCTAGTAATATATAACTGAATCTTTTTCAAGAAGCTTTTCTTCATTTGTATTTCATTTGTCTGTCTAAACTCTCCACTCCAAGGAAAATATTTACCCAGATAAACATTTCCTAAGGAAAGAAACTAAACATTTATGGAATTAAGGTAAATTTTGTCAATTATAAAGACAGATTACTTGTTCATCAAGCAGAAGAGGGAAAGATGATACAGATAAGACATAAAATACAAAGACTGTCACCTTCCTTTTCTCCCATTTCCTGACCGAGGATGCAGTGAATGGTGTTCAATTAAAACTACACAATGGAGAATGACTTTGCAGTACTTTTCCTCAATGCATTTAGCACTTCCATAAAGGCAATCTCTGCCTAGTGCAGCCTGTAGAGAGAGGAACAGCTATTTCTAGGGAAAAAATGATCCAAAAAAAGTGATCAACATCTTGCACATTTTGGGGCACATAAGAAACCAACTCTTTCATTCAGACTCTCTGAAACAAAATTATGATCCCTGTCATCACAAACTGCTCTCTCCTGTCTGCTGGATCACTGTCACACTGTCAGACTGTTTCTAGACATTGAGCACTTATCGTGCCCTGATTCTTTCCCATTCTGAGCTCCAACACCAGTATGAAGAACATATAAGAATCTTACTCTAACAAATTTTTACACCTCTTTTGCAGTCTTCTGTGCTGGTATGAATAACAGTATAAGGTGCAAAGCAACAGAGAATTATATCACACTTGTCAAAGCAAAGGTGACTTTCCAACTTTTACTTTAGCAGCCAGCTGTCAGCAAATCTGTCAAAGATGCTCTGTTTATTGCATTTTGAACAATCACTTTCTTAACCTACACTGTGCAAATGGAACTTTTATACTTTGCCTTTGCACAGACTCAAGAGATCTTGCTTCCTTACTGAATATTTCACTGATACTGTTTCATTCCCCTTGACCCTGAAAGGCAAATGCATTCATCAGTGAACAACTACATAGGCTAAGCCAAAACCAGCACATTTACAGTCCTGTTTATCATCCTGTAAACTGGGTACATCCTTCAGATGAAAACATGGCGTAGTTTAATTACTGCCAGAAGCCAAGTTCACATTCTTCCTACAACAATGTATTTAGATAATAGAAACCTGAGTTAAAGTAATTAAACCGTGTAAAGATGACAGGATCTCATATCAATTTGAAAGTAGTGATCTTTGATTTTCCTGAATTAATTCTAAGACATTTTTCAGCTAGCTGTCCTTGAACCTCTCCCCTGTGTGTTGCCGAAGTTTCCCATTAGGAAACACATTGAATTTCAGCCCTGAGATTAAAACGCATTCTAAGACCAGTTTCACATTACAAATCCTTCACTGTTAATGTTGTTGTGCAGTTCCTAGCTGGGAAAGGAAGGGACTGTGTGAACAATGAGAGGGACTGTGTGAACAATGAGAGAAAGCGTGGGTGTTCTCCTTTCCAGAAGCCACTTGTATACATTGTGAGCCCGTTCAGTTCTGTCTTGTCTTTTCATGATCAGTCCCTACCATATCACTACAGAGCAGCCCTGAAATGTTGCACAAGGCTTCTAAGGTTCAATCAACTGCCTTAAAGTGAATATGCAGTCATTACCTTAGCTTCCTATCCTCAGCCAGGCCCTATTTCTGGAAAATTAAGTCACATTTCTCCTGCAGCACAGCAGAAATACTGTGTAGTTATACACATGGTAATAATGCAGAAATGATGGAGTTGCATATCATTGATAAGATTAGCTGCAGTGCTAGTGACAAAAGTAATATCCAGAAAATACTGCTTTGTGTTGTGACAGAAAATCCTACAAAAAGCAAGCTATTTTCTGGCATAAGTGAAAAACATTCACATCAAGTGCTTGGGTTTGGGTTTTTATGATGCTGCACAGTAACGCAGTCTGCTTTCATTACCATTCCTTGGTGTATAATTGCCCTGATGTTCATAGAAAGTCCGAGGATGAATGCAAGACACACTCCTATCATCTGACTCAGTTTCTCCTTGCTTTCTGATACAGTACTCTATTTTATGCCCTAAAACACAACAGCTCCATCCATTTGCTGTACAATTTTTCATTTACTGCTTTAAGAATAAACAATCCTTATCCTCCACAGATCCAATGTGCTAAGAGAACATTCATTTTCAGAAGGAGGATTTCTGAACTGCATCAACCCGAAAATCTCCCAAGACAAGACACCTGCAAGTCCAAGATTTGTGGTTCTCCTTATTTAAACAGTGGGTCAGGAACACAGCAAGTTCAGTCATCTTGTACCTTTTGAGATTTCTCATTACAATGTTTGTAGATGTCAAGGACAATGGAAACTTACACAAGAAGCTCTATTGTGCATTTTCCAGATTAAAAGAAACCACACACACAAAAAAAAAGTCAAACTCAGAAACCCACAAGTAGCTTCTGTTAGAAACTGTCCCAAGCCATACACCTCCCAGCCAAGACAGATAAAAACTAGATTCATTCGGGTGCCAGAATCTATTATCAAAGATATCATCAACAAATTTGCTTTATAATTAGATCCCACAGGGAAGTCAAGGGATCAGGAGTTTAGGACTGTCCTTCTCATCATTTGATTTATCATCTAACCAATCGTGGGAAATATTTGTTATTGGAGATTAGGTGTTTTTAAATCACAGTAACAGAACCAATTCTTAATTAGGCTGACTACAATATGAGAATTTCACTATCATTTGATATTCTTTCACCCCTGAAATCTGTCCATGAAGAACAAGATTTTCAGCACGAGGTTAAGCCACCTGCTTGGAAAAGACCCAGAATACGCAGCACTTTCCCCACCCCACCCCCTTTCAATCTTATTTTACATGATTAATCAGATGCATGGTGCATGGCTTTCTACAGACTGCAAAGCAAAGCCAAGCCATTGCTGTCATAAAAAGCTATTTTTGCATAATCAGATTACAAGATTGAACATGTCATTTGTCTTCATTATACAGCTGATGAGCAACTCCCAAGCCTCATGGTTTAATTCTCCTGCACACTGATTCACTATTACAAAAATAAATAAGTTTTGGAGCATCCAAATATGTTGATATAAATAAACAAGAGTTGAAATATAAAGAGGATGACACATAACTCTATTTCAGTACAGTATATAGCCTGAAAGCATATATACACACACACATACACCCCAGGAGCAGCAGAAGTTTTCTTCTTTTTTTCCTCCAAAATACACCTTCATCTGAACTTCCCTTCACCTATACATATAGCAGTTCAACTGATCAATGTGCATTTCAAAAGATGAAATGTGTGCAGCCAGATTTCAAATACTTCCTGGAAAGATGTGAAAAATAAAATTGCAAAATCCACCATAAACATCTACAGAAATAGAAGAGGCAATCTCTATATTCTGGAACTATTGATCCCAAGTCCTCTTCAAATCCTGTTCCAGGGGTGCAGAGGGAAGAATGAAAGTAAATATTTCTGATAAACAGAACCTTACATATTGATGATGAGGCAATCTATTCAGTTTAATGCTACTAACACCTGCTGTAGATACAGCCAACATAAAGCTGAGTATTGAATATTCTTAAAAGGCCTGCTTCTCTGTAGATGCACAAATGTGCAGAGATTTCATCTGTGAGCATCAAACCCACTAGATATACAAACCCAAAGTTAAGGAATTCCTTGATCAGTTGCTTTATTGCATCTTTTGCCATGAAAGATTTGCATCACTATACATGTAAGATAAGGCACAAGTGATTCCTGGGATATCTGGTGGCATCTGTATCATTCAAGCTTGTTTGTACACACTTTCTCCACAAAAGAAAGTGTTTTAAAACCTTTTCTTTCTACTTTCATTTCCGTATGTACCTGTTCATCTCTTTTTATCCTCTCTGATTTGCTTTGTGATTTGTCAATATCCTGTCAAGAAAACCCTTGCAATGTTCAGTGTAGCAACTCAGCAGAGGCAATTTAATCATTGCTGTACATGTATCTTTGTGCAAACTAGCATGTCCAAATTTATTTCATTTGTCCATACAATTATCTCTACCGGCTTTACTAAAGCCTCCTTCATTAGGATGTGAGGTATTTACTACTGATGGCTGCCTGTTCCAGGCGTCCCCACAACCCATCACCAAAAAGAGAATTGCAGAGATGAAAGGAACATTGCCTTTTCCAAAAGCTCTTCTGTTTTCAGCGTAATAGATGAATGAATATTTCTCTTTCACTTCACACGGTTCTGAATTATAAGATATTCCTGGTCAAACTTTTCCCCTACAGCACCTGTGAACATTCATTTCATCTCTCCAGAGACCTGTTACCACCCTTCCAAGCTTTCCTTCCTGAGCTTTATTCTTCTGCAAACTTTGGGATTTAGCCTGAGGAGCCAGGCAAACTTAGATACACTCTCACTCTTTTCTCTCAGTAGCTTTCAGCCTGTAAGTCTGTAAGTCTGTGCCCCAGATAAAGGTTATTTTGAATCTGAATTAGGTTGCTGTATTAGCACAAACAAGGAGATGGCGTAAGGTTGAATAAGCTGCCCAGTGCAGGGAAAATTCATAAACTAGTATTGCTCAAAATGAAAATTTTTTTTAAAAAAGAAGGTATATATATGCTTCATCCATTTGTCTCCACATTCTCCTGCATTACCTGTCCTTCTTCCCAGGCTGGTTTTCTGATTCAGTCCCTGGCTCAGGTTCTTGTTCTCAGAATGTCTTACGTTTGCAAGCATGGTTTGATCCAGCAAGTCCCCCAAAGTGGCACCCACAGGCAGAACTCTTTTTCACAAGCAGGACTGGAGGAGACTCATGTGGACAGAGTAGTGGCCAACATAAGACGTGAGGACATCAGCATACCTTTCAGAGCCACTCTAGCTGACCAACTGGTGATTATTACTAATATCTTTTTTTATTCAGGAAAAGACTATCCAAAACCAAGTTTTCCTCTCCAACAGTTGAGGTACGTTACAAAGAAAAAGAAAGACGATAACAACATACTTCATAAATTGAACTGGAATTCATATATTAACAGGTATATACACTTATCAGATTCTCCCCAAATAGAACCTGGGGAATAATAGTATTTCTTACCAAAAAAATTTAATTTTCAGCTTTACTTTCTAACAATACCAGAACAACAGGCATGACAGGACAACAGATACAACTAACAAAATGACCATTGTTAGGCTGCACAAGTACAGGTGAACACAGAGCACTTTAAACACCAAAACATGTTCTTTTCCTTCACTAATATCTATACCTCTTAACCAAAGAATGTACTTATCTGTATTGCCAAGCCATTCTATATTTGTGGCCCATGATGAAATTGCTTGCTTCCCAGAACACACATATATTCAGATGCTTATTTTTTCTTTAGTTTCTCTCTTAATAGAAGTAGAGCCCATGAAATTTGTCAAGCAGATCGTTCGAATGAAATACCATACACAATGTATATGATATTGTGAAATATTTTTTCCTTGTTGCCCTTTCTTCCCACTGTAACATTAATTCTGACACTGCTCTTCCAAATGATGGCAGATGTCTGGGACTTTGCAGGTCAACTTCCTAACGGAAGAGAAAGCAGTGATGGTAACTCTGGGTATAATTTACATGTAACTTTTTCTGTTTACACAGGACCTCTGTTCAAGGCTTGCAACAGAAATTATCAAATTGCCTATAGGCAATCTCTTCGTTCACTAATAAGTCCAACAGCAGTGGGCAGTTCTCAAAGAACAGCTCTGCCTCAAGAATTGAATTTAATCAGAAACCTGGGTAGGGAGCAAATTCTCCTGCTGCTTTCATACTCCCTCTCCAAAAGACCTGTCACTATATCGAGACCTGCATAACTAAAGCTAACAGCAACACAGCATGTCTTCCCAAGACTGAACATATGTTCATAAGCTAAGGAAAAAAAAATACTTGAAAGACTGCATGTAGTAATACCATCTGTTGACACCTACCATACCCCTGTTATTTACCTTTCACAGAGACAACACCTACAGATCAACAAGTTTGAGGCTTTGTTGTGCTAGACTTCCTGCATGACAAACATGACAGTCAACCTCTCTAAACATTTATGTATAACACAGAAGCAGCATCAGTTACTTACCAATGACTAGCAAAATAAGGGCACTTCCACAAGTTTTGCATGGAGCAGCTCTTCAAATGTATTTTTCAAAGTGGGATTTTATGTTTCCAAACACCTAATGTACAACACCCATGTCAAAATTCCAGATTTGTGTGAAATTATAATTTCTCTAATTTATTATGAGCTTGTCAAAAGAGGGAAGGGTTATATTTATAGCCTTATTTCATAAGATTACCAGCCGGTAGCTGAGCTGTAACCTTGGCAGGCATCCATTGAAGATGACAGTGATCCACAGAGCTATGCCAACAAGGACAGAGCACAGGGAAAAGAAGCAACCACAGACTCAAAAATATAGTTGAGGAACAGTTCTAACACTGGACAAATCAATGAGGCAGAAGAAAAAATTACTGGCAAAGCAGCATAGAAGGAGTAGTAGTCACAAAAGGACACACTACCTGCTAGAATAGGCATGATAGGGGCTGGAATATTGGGAGCAACTGCTAATGAAGGCACAGTATATGGTCTAACTTCTAGATTGCCCTGTGTGGAGTTAGGAGTTGGATTCGTTGACCCTTGTAGTTCCTTCTGCCACAGACTACTCTATGTTTCTATGGAAACAGCCATCTTTTTTCCTCTTCTCCCTCACCAATGAAGCACTCGCTGTCCCCAGCTGACTCTCCAGCTGCTTCCCCCCCCAGCTCCTTCCCAGTTCAACTCCTTTCCTTTCTATGCCAAGAATGGTCCAGCACCAAACCCTGAGACAGCAAAATTCAGTTTTGAAAAGCCTAAGCCAGCTCTCAGAGGACACTTGGAAGGTGACAAGAGAAAACAAAAACAGGATGATATTTACACAGCAGGAAGATTAGAAAAGGAGAGGTCAAACACCTCTAGGAGACATACTCATGTATTAATGCAAATGTACAAGGCAATAACAAAGCTTTTGTTGTATCTTATATAATTCTGATAACGTGTTCATAAAGACAGCGTTTCCAATTATATTAGGTAAAACAGAGACAGACTAGAAAGACAGTCAAAGAGGGAAAGACTAAAAAGCTTTTCATCCAGCAAAACTGGCTGAAGGATATAGAATCTTCTGTGTCCATACCCAGAAGACAAAGGATTTCTTCAAACTGCATGCCAATAATAGCATTTGTATACAAATGTACCTGAAGAAGCTATCAATACAGCAGGAAAATCTAAAGTTTCAAACCACTGTAATAGTGAGGCTTCAGAAAAGCTTTGGAATTAAAGCAAAACAACCAAAACCAACCCCCAAACTAACAAGGTTTAGAGTAGAGCAGAAGGATTTATGATAGAGATTAGTGTTTGAGATAGCAGTGGAGCAGAGAACTTCATGTCATTTTCCTTCTCTCCTCCACCCTCCCAGAATATTCTCCATGAACATTACCCACCATGCTAGCTGAAATCACAATTGTTTTTCTGTCACATAACGAATCACTCATTACTACCCAATATGAATTAGTGCTTCAAGCCATAGTAACTTCATCAAATTAAGAACTTTTGTAAATACATGGTATAATTAGGAGGGAAAAGGACCATATAAAGCTGATTTAAACTTCCTGTATTTTTTTGTTTGCTCTCTGGAACAAGAATTCCACTTTGAAACACGTTATGCAAGAATTACTTAGAACTAGTTTATAGCAGGCCCTGTCACACCCAGTACCTCCCACGTAAGTCAACACTATGCTGTGAAAAACTGCTTTTTCTCTGCAAAATGCAAGCATCAGACAGGAGCTTTATGTTAACAAGAGCAGTTCCTATCATAAAAGAATTAAGCAAAGAGTGATTAGAGCCTATGTGAGAAGAAGTTAAAATAAACAAAGCCACTGGACTTTGCTAATCTGATTACATCAAACAGCATATTATAATATGCTCTTTTCAAAACTTTAAAAAGCATGAAAGTAATTCTTCATGAAGATATGTCAGTGCAAAAATTATGTCAATTGTAGTCAAATATTTGTAGACCAAATCTAGAAGGGAAAATCCAAGACATTTCCATGTTTCAATATCTTCATTAGTTGCACTTCAAGTTTTAAATGCAAATATTATGTTTATTACCCCAAAATAATCTGTAGGCTAAGTGTGGTCCATGAAAAGTGATCAGTGAATACATTTATGTTTTTAACCACTACATTTTCCAGCATAATACCAACCTATTTCCTCAAGTGTTAAACAATGTTTAACATCTTATATTATTATGGAACTAGTAAAGAAATAGATTGCACAAAGGAGTAACGGGATGCTAACCCATACATGTTTAAAGACCTGCCTTTGAATATGCTGTTAAAAAAAAAAAAAAGATTACATGTGAAAGCATTACAAAGGAGGAGGATGTAGGAAAAGTTATCTTCCCAGTCATTCCACTGATAATTAGAAATGTCTGCACTAAAATCAGTAATGCCAGATATGTACTCAAAAAAACCCCTAGAATCCAATTTCCTAATTTCATTCACAGGAATTACATAAACATTTGGCATTAACTTGAATGTTACGGGAGCCTCCAGAGTTATCAGTCATCCCATACTTCAGTGGAAATACACACACAAAAGACAAATAAGGAGATAGGCTAGAATAACACGCGGAATTCCTCATGAATAAGTGACCTCAAGGTCTGCAGTTTTTCTAGACGCATCTGTATTAGATTATGTTCCCTGCATGGACAAAAATCAGTTGTCTACAGACAAACCAGGTTAACATAAACAATAATGAATAAATCTTAAACTGAGCTAGTTTCTCTTTTCTTACTTTGCTATAGAACACATCATCCCCACTATTGCTAAAATGATTAACTGACATTCCCAGTACTTATGCAGCTGCTTTAGATTCAAAGCGCTCAGACATAAATAAAGCATGATCCAATGTCTTTTTCTAGGATATTCAATAAAAAAATTTAAAAAGCCCTGGGGAAAAAAAAAAAAATCTATTTTTATTCAGGATTTGACTCAGAACTATTAAAATCTAAATCACTAGTGCTAAAATGAGGAATACAATTTATTAAAATAATAGCAATATGCTTAAACATTTCATGTAGTTGTGTTCACTTGGTTTCTGTTTGAGACTCTTCCAAAGAACACCACCATAGGTTTTACTGAATCAACCATATGATAGAAACAAGGGACAGATGGAGGACAAGACTGTTTCAGTGCACTCACAGATGGAGGAGACTGCAAACAATATATTCAAGATATTTTACACCACTCTGTATTTTGAGTAAACAATGAAATAAGATATCAAAAGGCTATCACTGTTGTTGGTAGAAGTGACAGTTCCTATTTGCAAAACTACGCTAGCATGCTATACTTGAAACACTTCACCTTAAAACAGTTTTAATTTCTAAAGTGCCCTCATTCCTCACTCACAAGAGACTGGTTTCAGTAACTACTGGGTGCAGTAGCTTAATCTAAGCCAATGCCAGGTAAATTAGCAAGAGATTTCTAGCAATTCTCTGATTGCTCTCAAATGGAGGAATGTCAACAGTACTGGCCATGTAATAGGATGGACATTCTCAAGTTGCATCAAAGATTTACGACTTTAAATGAAGGCATCATGTGATTCCACACCAGATGAATCACAGCAGGAAATGAGTTTAGCTCAGCTACAAAACAAAACTAAACTCTTGAGTTGCACCAGTTGTAGATTTTAATATAATATTTTTCTATGTCATATTACTAACCCTCCTGAGGTATTTACTGGGAAAGAGTATGCAGAACTTCTCTCACAAATCATCATGGAGAAAAAAAAAATCAACAAAAGTGAACGCAGCTTGAATTAGGTTAATAATAATGGTTCTCTCCAGACAAAATTTGTAATATTAACTTCTTCCTTCATAAAAGACAGTATAGCAGTTATATAAATATGAATACTTAGTGCTCTGTCTACAGGGATTGAGGGGTTGTTATTAATATTCATTCTAAGCACCTAAGAAGTCTTCAGTTTATACAAGATCTTTGTTTTAAGAGGGAAAAAATATCAATTGGATTTACTAAATAAAATTACAAAATATCAGAACCTTGAACTAAGATTAATTAAGTTTAATTAGGCAAAGAGTTGTAATCTATGCAGATTTAATATAATAGATTTAATTTAAAGCAATACTACTCAGGTTCACGATGAAGCGTGATATAAATACACGGTACAAATCAATACAAAAAATTTCAGTGATCCTCAATTTCTTTTCCTCTGAGAGAATAGAGTGCTACCACCTACTCATACCTTTATTACAGAAATCTGTTCCTGTAACTAACTGTTCAGCTATGTGCCACAGAACTGAGAAGGTAACTTGTCCAATTTAGCATGGAATTTTGTTGGGCAGTGTTATGAAATTCACTTTTTGCCTTTTTCAGCATTTAGGAAAGTTTTTTCCTGAGAACTTATAACATACACCTAGGAGGACAACTGGCAAAGGAAAGACCTTCCCCTACATGTTTTACTTAGGTCCTTCGCAGTTTTTCCCATTCTTCTCCGTTCTCCAGTACCCTAATTTACAGTATAGTATTTGTAAGTGAATATTTAAAGATATAACTTCCTTGTCTAAACTTGATTTTTGTTTTTAAGAGTTATCTAGTTTTCCCATAGCATAGGTAGCAGTTTGAGACTTCACTAGGCAGAAAGCAAGCACCCATTTTTACCCCAGTAGCAATATTACCCATCTTCTATAGCAGTCCCTGGAATTCTATCCAAGAGGTGTCTATGCTATCTAATTCCAGCTGTCTTTACACTATGTACCAATAGATCTGCAATAGTACCAGTTTTTATAGAATCATAGACTCATTTAGGCTGGAAAAGACCTTTAAGATTGAATCCAACCATTAACCCAACGCTGTCAAATTGACCACTGAACCATGTCCCCAAATACCACATCTACACATCTTTTCGATACCTCCAGGGATGGTGACTCAACCACTTCCCTGGGCATCCTGTTCCAGTGTTTAATAACCCTTTCGGTGAAGAAATTTTTCGTAATATCCAATGTAAATCTCCTCTGGTGTGACTTGAGTCCATTTCCTCTCATCCTATCAGTTGTTACCTGGGAAAAGAGACCAAAACCCGTTTTGGTACAACCTCCTTTCAGGTAGTTGTAAAGAGTGGTAAGGTCTCCCCTCAGCCTTCTTTTCTCCAGGCTAAACCACCCCACCCAGTGCCCTCAGCCAATGCTTCACCTTCCCCTAGAAGGGCATCATTATTTGCTGCAGTGTCTATTGGCCAGCTTTTATCTTTATCAGGCTGCATTATTCAGTACTCAGTCTAAGTGCTACCCTCCTGTTCTTGATTGCATTGTCCTCTACCCATCAGGGATGAACATCAGATTTTAAATATTTACAAAGTTTTACATCAAGAGTCTAACTCCTACTAAAAGAGCAGTGAAAACTGAATCCCATTGACTCTGCACCACACTGGATTACATGCGGGATCTCATATATTGGGCAAAACTCTGCTGACTAATGCAAGAAGAAATAAATCTGAGCATCTCAGGCGGCTTCCACGGGTTGTACTGAGAGCCATACACACTATATATGTGGTATATATGAAAAGCACAAGGGACCCTAAAGACACCTTGTTCTTCCTCACATGATTTCTCAAGACAGTGTTATGCCCTTCTTCCTCACAAAATATGACAACACTGGCATTTGAGCAGCCAATAAATATTAAATCCTGTTCCTGTGAAATATGCTGTGGTATCTTAATAACATTCTTCATCACGACCATTTTCTCTGTGGAAGAGCATATCTGGAGGGGAACCCTGCTCACGCCACATTGTGATTTCAGTTTGATACCAGATCTGATGAAACAATAGACCCAACTTCGGCCACATTTGTGTGACCAAGCAATGAGGACTAATAGCAGCAGATCTGCAGAGTAAACCCAAGGACACTAAGGTCCCAAGATCCAAAAAATACACACTTCATAGGATTTTATTTTGTAGTTTAGTCCCACGGACAGTCATCCAAAATTATGAAAACTGCACACTCCACGATGTAGAACAAAGAATGATAGATGAGAAAGATCAAGAGATTCATTTCAAAAGCATAACCAGTCCAAACGAAAACACTATTATAGGCACACCCTTTGAATTCTTATTCAGAAAAATCTAGGCTTACCATTTTGTATACTCTTAACATTTGCCTCCTAAAGAATTAGCATAATCAATAACATTTCAGACTGCATTTCCTCTTCTTAACACTACTTGTTTGGCTAGCCATAGATCCTCAAGATCTGCTATGATAAGTGAAGTGTAATATTTATTTCAATGATTTCACACTTTTTTTTGAAAATCACATTTGCTTTGGTTTATGGAATGAAATACAAATACTGTATTAATAGACACACTGCATCTTTTAGTGTAATTGACTAGTGGTAGTTAACTTTTGGTTCATATGTTGAGGTGCAGAGTAAAGTTCTCCAAAACTGATATAGTAGTCAATGAGATGAAGTAACAATCTGCTACAATGTCATTTCAATTGATTTATGCTGCAGTTATACAGAATCAGCTTCACTCAAGATTAGAAATGAAATAAACATTAAACAAATAACTGCAGTGACACTACCACTCTGACAACTGTTATGGTATCAATTGAGGGGTTTGTGTTAAATAAAGTTAATAACTATTACAGATATTAGCACAGTAGTTCCATTATGTGAGAAAGAGCAATCTTGCAAATTGAAGAAAGTACCGATGTGAGGGAGAGGTGCAGGAAAGTGCACATACAACAGCGAAGGACTTGTTACTTCTCATTACTCACCGAGTAACCCATAAAATGGAGAAAGTAACACAAACAGCCAAATAAGTATGCTATTGTTTTTAAGCCTCACTTCTAAGCCTCCTTTCAGCTTTAATTTTTTTCCACAGTTGTCTCCTTTGATAGCCACGCTCTCTACAATAATCTATTTTGATCAGCTATTGCAACAGGTTTTTCCAACAACTGCAAATTATATTGGTATAATGCAATTCATTTTTGTTATTTCTTACTCTGAGGATATAATCCCAGGAGACAGTTGGATACTCTCTGCTTTAATCACCGATAGAAATGGTAAGAATTAAGCTTTCAATTCATCCTTTATACAAAAATATTGTCTAAAAAGTCTTTACAGATCAACTGTTATTTTTAAATAAAATGAGATGTTATTTCTTGATTTATATTATGAAAGCAGTAAGTAATTTTCTGTGACACTAGATGGAGTTATATAATGTACAATTTGGGCCCAATGGATCATTAAAAAAGAAAATCCAAAAATATGCATGAGCTAACTGAAAACCTGAAATCTTAATCAAATATTCTGCTGAAACCTACACAAAGTTATTCTCACAGCTAAACAGACTGTGTTTCTGAAAAGTAATGTATTTTATGGCTTTAAGACATTCTGTAATCACATTTTCTGCAACAGAATTTGACTGTTTAATACTAGACACCATAAACTATAATTAGTCAGCAGTCAATATTTTGGCAAGTGGTAAGTGATATGTCATTTAGTTAAACCTCACATCAGAGAAGGAACCAGTTCTGAAAATAAAACAGATAAATTTAATAAACACAATATTATAATTTTTTAGCAATTGGCAAATATATGCAATACACCATTCAGGCTTAGAAGTATTCTGGATCCTCCAGCTGAAGTTCTGGGGCTTAAATATAGGTAATAAAAACTAGAAACAGAAGCACATCAACTGACATTTTACCTTATATACTTATTAGTATTACTGTGGAATAATCAAATGACTAATCTCTGAGTAGTCATGTTTCTATATGCCAAGTAAAGAGCTTACTCCCTTCTTCAGTTTATTCATCCTGTACAAAACAACAGCTGTCTCCTCGGATTGAAGTCGATGCAGAAGTATTTGCAAGCATTTGGAAGTTAAAAATGAAGTGTGAGAGCAGTTAAACATCTTCAGAAGTTACCCTTATTTTGATGGTTTCATAAAGTTGAAAATATAACAAAATCAGTCTGTTTGCAAGCTCCAGTAAGTTCCATTCAAGACACATTTATCTACTTGACCTGCAGTCAGGAATAGGCACAATATTCATTCCAGAGAAGGAAGCAAAATGGGAGGACGAAGTTGTTTTGGGGGGCTTTTTGGTTGGTTGTTTGGAGGTTTTTTATTTTAAAAAAAAAAAAAGAAAAAGGCAAACAACTATTTAAAAATATCAAACTACAAAAAGAAGCACTATGACTATCTATTTCCCTATAAAATCTTCCTAATTACTAAGTTAAGAGATGACTTTGTTGGCAACTGCCTGATAGCTTATTCCTGTGACCCTCCCTCAGTCAGGCGGAGAAAAAAAAAAAAAAAAAAAAAAAATCACAGAAAACATGTGAAAAGAATACTACATGATATTTTCTAGAAAATATATGAACATCAGTGGTTACAGGCATTCAAAAGTAAAAGAATATTTAAGTAAATATAACTAAAACTCAATTGGATAAAATGCTGACAGTTTCATATAAAGATAGATCGTTTCCCCTTGCCCTATGAGTAGTCTGTGTAACTCAGGTTTATGGCAGTGAAAAGTTCAGTACAGTAAAATCTTCCCTGCATGATTAACAGACTTTGCTTAAGCAATAAAAAAATGCTTATGTAACACAGCTATTCCTATTAAATTTGTTTCGGTTTCAGACTTCCGTCATATTTTAAACATGTTCTTATTACAACTCTAAGAACTTCATGTTTGGAGTCCAAATTAAACAATTAGGTATATACAGCCGTTGCACATCTCATGTTGCTACATATCAAATGGATCAACTACCTCATCTAATGCACATTGACAAACTAAAAACTAATCTCGCATCTTCCCAGGTCACATATCCGTTTATTTGAGGCATATAACACTTACTACTATGAATGATTTGACAGTAATGTGAGGGAAGATGCACTGTGTTTTGCAAGACTAAATAGGTGTTCATAAAGCAGTAGCTCCTAAGCATTTTCCCCATCTCTTTTGCTGAGTCACTGTAAGTAAACTTCATCAAGACTTTAATGTAAAGCTTCCAAATGAAATTATTTCAAGTTCTTCACACTCTGAGTTCCCAATAGAAAAGTCAAAACAAAATGGCCATTTTCTAAACATTAGTTTGTAGGTCACATATTGTTGTTAGAAAAAATACTTAATATGGTACCATTCTCTACTAGTGTACGGTGATTAACCGCAGATCAAATATGTTAACTATGCATCAGGAGTTAGCTACAATATTGATCTTATAATAGATCAGCTTCTACTTTACACTAAAAATTCCAATTACACAATTAATGAACCCAGCTATAATGTTTAACATAAATAAATAAGACTCTGTAATATAATAGAAGGGGAACAAATATATATATATATATAGTATACTTTTGTGTAATTTCTCCACGCAGCTGCTTCCAGCTCAGAAGTACAATGTAAAAACCCCAAATTAAATACGATTACTTCAGTGGATCAGCTTCACACCAATGACTTGTTAATACTTCCAGAGGACTACAATACCTTCTCTTACTAGTGTTCATGTAGCTTTATATATCCTTTGAACGAGACCACTCTGTCCTCCTCTCCTGTGCTATGCCCATTTATTCTTGGCACTAGAATATTTATCTCATCTCCGAGTTGCATTGTGGCTATAAACCTGTGCGACTATCGCATGCATGCAGGGAAGGATATTATAAGTCAATACAGGGCCAGACCACTGTATAGGTTTAAGCAGCACAGCTGCTTCTAGGATAACTCTATCCCACAAGCAGATGAGAACCCCAAGGAATAACCTTAAGTTTTCAAGTCTCCTACCTCATACAGTGCATATTCTCCTCACCAGCATGGGCAATACAAAGAGAGTGATGCTATAAAACCACTACCATATGCTTCTGATTCAGGATGTAAAACACTGTAGGGCATGCCTGAAAGCAGATGGACCTCTGCACAGATCATCTAAACCCATAGCACCCTGGGGACACTCCAAGGACACACCTATACTGCAAGACACTGTATCTCCTTGGAAACACATGGTGCGAAAGAGCTCAAGATCTGCCAAAGTACCCTCCATGTCAGATCAGGCTAAATTTAAATAACATTCCAGGTACAAATAGGGAAGTGGTCACTTTGTATATGCAATAAACTCTTAGCTGACAATTCCTTCACTTGGATTTCAGATCTGGGGTTGTAACAGCTGATTTCATGAAGCCACCAGTCTACTGTTGAATGGCAGTCAAAACAGTAAATTGAATCTTAGGCAGTATTAAGAAACAAACAAACTAAAACACCATTATGCAGTTTGTGGTGGACTCATCTTAAATGTAATCAACTTTTGGTCTCCCTGTCCTCAAAAAGGATAAAATAGGACAACAGAAAGTACAAAGAGGGCTGACAAAGATGAGCTAAGCTATAAAGTAGTTTTGTGTTAGAATCAACAAAGACTCCTCAGTCTTTAAAACTGAGGGATAATTTTGGTAGAAGTTTATAAAATCAAGGGTGGCATGGAAAATAAGGCATACCAAATGACACAGGCAGAGGGTAGGTTCTGAACAAACAAAAGATGTGATCCTTCATAGTATTTGGAAATTACACTACGAAAAAAAAAAAAAAAGATGCTTTCTTTATTTATGGGAATTCCTTTTTTGTTCAACATCTTGAGTAAGTGTCAGAGGAAACCAGATCAAGGCAGGCATGAGTGACTTCAACAGGGAATCATAAATCAGTAAAGTTAGGAGGATTCCTTTAAAAATAGGTCAGGTTACATTGCTATATTAATCCTCCTTTAAGTACAGGTTGCTTTATCTACATTCTGTTTTCTTACATTGCAAATGCCTTCAAGTATCATGAATTATTTTATGCAGGGTAAGTATCATATTAGTGTCTAAGCAGTTCAAACAGCACAGAGCTCTTGTTCAGTATTGGAAGGTTTTGCTGTATTTTCTCAAACAATGGAAAAAGGAGATATATATACACATATAGATACACACTACATAAGGAGTTACTGATGAAGCAGAATAAATGGGTCACACAGTGTTTTTAAAAGTCTATTACTGTGAAAATACATGCCCACTAATGGGATGTAAAACCAGGTTCTCTGTAAGTAGGTCATGCAGCATTTTTATAGTCTATTAGAATATACACATGCATACTAATGGAATACAAAACTGGATTCTGTAAAAGTAAGAAGATTAGAGACACCAAAAAAATCCTATGACATGGACGGGATCTGAGAAGGTTGCTCTATTAGACGGCTGTATATATTTTTCAGGGATAATCTGTTTCCTGAAATATTTCTGTCTCTTTTCTTACAAAGTTGTTTGGAACAGCCTCTAGGGGAATCATGCTTTTCTGTTAGCTCACAGCAATAAAAATATAGCTCACTTCCAAAGCTGGATGTTAGAAAGTAATTCTGCCTCTAGAGAGCATTATTTTAAGCAGTCCAAAGTTTGAGAAAAGGAAGCTAGATGACAAAATTAAGCATAAAGCCGTATTTAAAGGTATCATTCATTCCCCTATAAATTTGTTGTTAGACTAATTAAGCTTACTTATAAAATAAAAACCACATTGACTTGGCATAATGTATAACTATAATAAATAAAACTATGGCAATACGATATAAAGGATGTAAAGTGATATGACTAAAACATCTTTTCTATACTTTTATTTAGGAATACAAAATGTTTATATTAAATGCTTAATTATTTTATATTGAAATATATTTGAAACCTACCAGAAAAGTTCATCCTTTCTACTCCTAAGAGTGATTTGTCACAACAAAATCAAGAGATGCTGAAGCAAGAGATTTCTGAGGAGTGAAAATACAACCTTACTTCAAGAAGCATATTATACATCTCGAAAGTGAAAATGTATTGATCTGACTAACTGCAACTTTACATACCAGATGATTGCTGCACTAGGATCTAACTACCCAAGAACCTAAATGCATTCACAGCTTAAGTGCAGATGCAGTATTTGAGCGCAAGTTTTGTGTCTTGGCCTTGCACAAGTAATTTTTCTTTTTTTTTTTTTTTAAGTAGGTTGCTCTGAATGAAAGAGAATTAGTACATCACATTCTTCATCCTTCAACACAAGAGGCTTGCTGAGGCCCCCTACCTTTCCTTTATCTGAGAAGCACAAATTCCTTTAAGAATGACAGTACATTACAATATGTCATCCACATGATGTTAATGCCTGCAAGGTAACACATCCGTATCTTGCCAGAAACTTGACAGCCTAACTACTGATTTGAATTGTATGCATTTGTAAATACACTCTGCATAGATTCCATGATGTCTGCCTGACTGCACTGACAGACAACAACTAATAAAGATCTTTTAAAACTGTCAGTTAGAGATGGATGTAAACTGATTTTTTGGAGTTTGCCTCTTACAGAATCAAAAAAGCAACCGAATCCGAGAACAAATTTCAGAGAAAAAGCAGCTAAATTTTCCATCTTTGTTTTGAGGATTGGGGTTTTTTTGATCAAATACTGTTTCAGACTACGGTGTCAGCCTGACACTTTTGCATTACCATTGTACAGCACGATCATGCAACTAGAACCTAAAATAGGAATTACATAGTTAATATTTCAGTTACTCAGAGTGACATCAATGAGGGAGCAGGAGCAATCTTAGGAGCAGGAGGAGTAGAAGATAAGTTTTCAACCCCAGAAGTCACTTCAGATTTCCAGGAAAAAAAAGAAAATTAACTTTTTAAAGTGAAAGTTAGGATCATCTAAAAGCTAAGGGGTGACAATTTTAATCACAAGCATCTATAGTTGATACTCTCCCAGTAGACCACAACAACCTTCATTCAGTATCCTGTCATTTCTTTCCTTGGCTAATGGAAAATATAGCTAGGATGCAGCACAAATTATAATAAAGAAATCCAATTAAGACCCTCACTGAAAGAATTCAGATGAGAAAGGTTGAGAGGGTAGAAGCTAACTTCTTTCAGAGAGACAAAGTTGGAAAGTGGTGATATTTCCAGATTATATTGAATGCTGAATGTTTACTGATTAACAGAGCCGTCACAGTGAGAAGTAGTAGCTTTAGTTTTCCATTGAAATTAATAAATTAGCACATCATCTGAAAAACTAAGCTGACAGTTACATTTTTCTACTCTTTCTGCTTACAAAATTACATCTCATCTTATTTAGGTTAAATAAATCCACATTTTCAAATATTTCCAAGAACCTTCAAGGATTTCAGGAAACTGAATCAACAGGTACCAATACAAATGTCTACTTTTGGTAACAGAAAAATATTTCATAAATGCTTGTCCCAGACTAATTCAGTGGTTAGACATTATAATGAACTTAAAGATTTACCGGTATCTTAGCCAAATTTATTTCTAGGTAAGAACTTAGAACTAAAAAAGTTACTCTGAGTCCAATGAGACTTCTTCTGTTCCTTGCTATCCCTCAGTTCACAAGCACTCATGGTACTTTTTGCCACAAGCTGAGACTTGAGCTAGCAAATGTAGCTCTAAAATAATTCCAACAGTAAACTATTGAATCTCAAACAGTTCCCTCAAGAGTTTTAATTTGTACAGTAACAGAAACGTTGGGTGGGTATGGGATTCATTTTGTTTCATGCCACCCCCTCTCCCTGAGGACAAGGGGGCCCTCTCCCACCAGGTTAACCCAGCAGAGGATGACTCACACCACAAAAACAGGTCCCATTTCCTTTATCTCCTATAACTCTCATTTCCTTTCCTGTATGGAGAATAAAAATAAGGAAATCTTCTTTGGCTTACCAGAGTCCAAAAGATACAGCTGCCTCTTCCCCTCTGCCACCTTCTTCCTCAACTGGTCGCCATCTTCCTGCTGGCAGTTCCTCCCCTGATGCCATTTTCCCCTCTCTCGGGGCACACCCCAGTTCTGCTGAACACATCCCTATTTTATGTGCCACCCCAAGCCAGACCAAGTTTGGTGGTGGGCCTGCTGGTACCTTCTCCTGCATCAAGTTCCTAATAAGACAGAAAAGATTTCACATTTTAAGCAGAGGAGACTCAGAGGAACTAGGGACAGGATTCAGAAGTTTTACTGACATCCAGCCCTGAAAATCCAGCTGCCACCACTACCAACCCCACTCCCCAGCTGCACCCTCCCAGCTCCAGAGCCACCCTCTCTGGCGGGTGCTGCCCTGCCCAGCAAGGCTTCTTCAGCCCTCGTCCTGCCTGCACCTGCACCTCCTCACCCCAGCACCCCTCAGCAGGGCTCCCCTCGCCCCAGCACCCCTCAGCAGGGCTCCCCTCAGCAGGGCTCCCCTCAGCCCGATGCCCCTCAGCAGGGCTCCCCTCAGTGGGGCACCTCCTCACCCCAGCACCCCTCAGTACATCTCCCCTCAGCAGCTGGTAGCACAGGGCTCACCCCTGTGTCCCTCCCCAGGCACACAGGTGTTTCCCATTTTTTCCTCATTTTAGCCCAGCTGTGGCCAGTAATTAAACCATCCTCCCTCCCCATCTCAGCTGCACATATTTATCACAACTTCATGTCCAGAGTTAAAGGAAGAGAATCCAGATATATTTGTTTTGTGGTGGGTAATCATTTTGGGGGGTTTTTTGTTTTGTTTTCAAACTCAGAATCTTAGCAAGCTCAATAATACTCTTTACTGTTTTGCTGTGATATAATTATGCTGCATGAACATCACAAAGACAGTTAATCACTTTTATTTCTTTAACCTAAAAGAATAGATCTTGTTTCCAATATAAACTATGTCTCCTTGTTCTGATTCATACTTTCTCCCATCACATGAAAACCACCACTTCTAGGTAGCAAAATCAGTTGGCAGGGGTTGCTTTCTGACCACCCCAACACCCACCCCCCCTGCATTTTTTAAGGATGGAAATGAAAGCAGGGAAAGATAATACAATGCAATTGTAAAATCTCAGTATATGAAGACAGATATAAAACACTGAAAACAAAAAACCAGAAAGATTTATATTAATAATATATATATGAATATTTTCAAATAACACTGACCTTGTGATGTAGCTTGCAAGATTATTTTGTTTATATTCTAGAATTAGAAAGCACAGCTTTTAGTAACAAAAACTTTTTTGGTACCTAGACACTTTAAAACAAGTTCTAAAAACGCTCTGGACCTTTCAGGCACCTATGTAATAGTCACCATAAGTAAGTAATTGCCAGTCACTGAGGGTTTTTTCCACCAGCAAATAACCCTTTTATAATCAAAGACTGAGCAGTGTTGAGGGAGCAACAGGCTCTAGAGTGAGAAAAATTTGTAGACTGCATCCAAAATGCAAATTACATTGCCAGAATTTACTGACCTGCACCCAGATTTAGGTTCATTTTGAGCTGTTCTCACCACCCGTGGGGAAGACTTGCAACATGCTGCTCGTTAAGGGTAAGGCAAATGCATTCTGTTCTGCACCTGCAGGAGATGCTTTCACTTCATGTCAGCTTGCAACCCTTACTATTTCCCCTGCAGGTTTGATTTCAATAGAATTCCCAAAGAAAATGACTTCATGAGGGTTCTTGACTTTCAGGAGCTATAAAAAAAAAAAAAAACACAACCACACACACACAAAAAAACCACCCAAAAAACAGCTCCTAATCTTGACAGAAACAGACCAGACTGTTTCCATCTATAACAACCTTCTCATTTCTGATGCCTTCACCCTGAGCAGCTTGTCTTAGGAATCAAAGGATATGAATGTCTGTTCAAATATCTCTTTTTAAATTTATACTTTGGGTTTGGTCTGACATGAAAATTTTGACATGCCAAGAAACACCAGTTCCAATGTTACTTCTAGCTCTAAGGAATCCAGAAATAACAATACACAGCAACATTTAAAAAATAAAAATATTCAATATTCATAGTAACCTGTCTGCATGGGCTGCTTCTAAACAGCAGCTAAGGTAATATATGCACAGCATGTCAAATAATGTTAAGCTTACAGCTGTTGATCAGAAATGAAATTGAGGTTGTCTGAAATGACCACCAAGCTTTTTGCATGGTATTCTGTAGTTACATGTGGTTTCCCACTCACTCTGCAGAACTATCTTTCAGTGTGAATTGTACTGGTAAGTACAGTAAGTACTCTAGAGCCTGGACGTACAAATTCTTTTTCACACTGGAGGCTTGGAGAAAATTCCTCTAAGAAATAATTCGTATCGAAATCCCACTAAGTGGCCTTGATGGAGTCATCTTTCCCACACCCTATGAGTTTTCCTGCAAAGTCTGGACAATTTAAAGCAGATAATTATAAAGGGCTTTGTTTTTCTTTCTGAACTGTAGGGTTTCATTCCAGCCTTACACATGCAGTGCCTGAAGGTGACCCTGAGGCTCAGTGGCAACAGATGAACAGCACTTAATTCTCACAGGTGTGTTTTAGAAATACAGCAGAAATGTAGTTTGTGTGCAAAACCTCTGTCAGACTCATAAAGCAGTTACAGTGATTTCTCAGAGGAATATAACTCTTTGTGTAATAATACCCCTAATAACTATTGTTATAGATGCACTTCATTACTCTGTAATTCCCCATTTCTCTACCTCAATGGAAAATAGTTAAAAATCTATTACATGTTAACTTCTGATCAGGTTCTCTCAACATCAAGTAGCATTGCCAAGATCTCACCATAACTTATCCTCTGCCTCAGTTTTGGTTTGCTTTTTTGGTCTGTCCTGAAAACATGCATTTTATTTTGGCAAATGCCTTTATTTAAGCACATATAATGCTAAAAACTTTGCAAAAAGTAAGACACAAGACCTAAAAGTTAGGTCTGAGAGGAGAACAAAACAACATACTTTACAAAATGCAAAGAGAAAAAAACAACCGTTTTCATCCCATGCATTTTTTTTTTCCAAATTCCTTTTCATAGGATATATAACAACCAGACTTCTAAGTTGTACCATACCAGCTCTTTAGGGATGCCAGAATGGGGGCAGAGAAGAACTGGGTTTTGGTTTGAGGAAAGGAGTTCGGGCATTTTTTTATTTTTTATTAACACCTGAGAAATACAAACTTAAATTCCAGGAAACACTCAGTTGGCCTGTGAATTTAAAATGACAATCCAAGCTTTTGCAAAAACTGTGAATTCCAGAAAAAACATGCTGCATCATCACAAATACTCATTTCAACATTTTAAATCTCTAAAATTCTTAGCCAGGGATTATTACATTGCTCTTAAATTCAGAATAAGTGGTTATAAGAATGCAAAATTATGACAAAGCCAAAATTACACTTGATAGAAAGACCTCACTAATTCAATTAACAAGAAGTGGTCTCCAGTTCATGTAATTTTAAACAAGGAAGTATTCTATTCTGGTGCCCATGCATCTGGTTCCTCAGCATGAAAATACTTGCCAAAGAGCCCAGTTCACAAAGGTCACTCTGTCACAGGAACATTCCACACACATTTTGTGAAATAGAAAGGTAATGTTTGGAATGTGACAACTCAAATTCACTGTAATAAGTGCCAATACAGAGCACAAAAACTTGTCACATTGTACAAACAAAGCAGATCATGCTACATGCACCACTGAAAGAACATTCATATTTTACATAGCACATTAAGAAATAAATTAAAAAGAAAAGGTGCAGACTGACTGCAAAGGAAACTGGTCATGATGGCAGTCCTAACACAGAACTGCATCACCTTTTGCTCAAGTGAAGAATGAAAGTATTTTCATGCCGACTTGCCTACAATGTCAAAGAATGATATGGAGAAAATTAGTAGGAATAATTGGTCTACTCTTCTGGTTACTTTTAGTTGAAATGTTTACAACAGTATGTGATTAATGGTAATCTGTCACCATCATTGCCTCTCAGAAGAAGAAAAGGCTAATATATACAGCACTTCTACCATCATATACTGTACTGTCAGAAGAAAACAGAAAATCTAAAAGGTAGCCATTACACCTTACAGAGCCAGAAGCTGCCAAACACTACAGCAACTGTCAGAGAGGTCCCAGAAGAAAAGCTGGCTGGCTGGCCAAGTGGAAAAGATTAGCCTCAAGCAAAAGCCTTTCAGCAAAACATGTTTAAAAAAAGAGAGTTCATCTCATATTCATTTTTCTTAACAATGGTGAGGAGTGCAGAGCAGGAAGAAGGCAGAAGGAAAGTTTTCCTCTGAAAGACAGGAAGGACATACAAGTCTCTGTGTTGACTGGATCGTACCTACAGATGTTTCAGTGGATATGTCAAAATAATTTATTTTAATAGCAAACCAGAAAAATGTAAGAGATCTCACAAATTTGCAAAAAAACTTCCAGCAGCTCTACTTACCATGTTTATCTCTCCAGTGTGCATGTGGGCAACCTCAGGACACAGTCATTTTTTTCCTGCTCTATTCACAAATATGAAAGACTATCTATCATCCAATAAAGTGGAAATTTAAACAGCACTCTGAAAGCACAAGCTGCATTTTAACACGATTACTGTGAACATTACAATAAGGTCAGTCATCATGCAACATGGAGGGCTTTTAAGCCATGGATATAATACAGTGAGATATTCAGATGGGTGACATAGTGCTCTTCACATTCAGTCACTATACATTAGTCTACAAGAAAGAGTATAGCTTTATAAGATGCAATATAACAGCACAACTCTTACTATTGTCAGAGAACATCCCAGCAAACTGAATTCAGACACGTTTCTGGAGACTCTGCATTATCTGACACAGCCCATAATCACTATTTCTAAACCTAAATACAGTTAATTACAATGGTATATAAAGTTTCTGACTCTTTGGTAGCTTAAATTCTGGGCAAAAGCAGAATAAGAACACAATAAGGAACCTAGTAATTGTCATTTGTTGGGGTCCTAAATCTAAATAAAGAACACAGATTTGAGAAACACCATGAAAGGAAGTGGGAAATAATAATAATTTTCAGTATTTCCTCATCTGTCGATTTTTCATTAGTAATATTTAAGACCCAAATAATTTAAATATGAATTACAAGGAAGTGGGATGTGCCAAGAAGTAGAGCTTTACTTTCATGCTTTAAGTTCTGTTTAAAAATTAGTTTGTTGTTTCTGAGTAGATTTAACAGATGGTACTCCCCAAAGATTTTCTTGTGACAGCACAAAGAACAGGTTGAAAACAGTTTGTAGTGCTTCATATGCTCTCCAAATATGTGTGCATAGATTTTTTCTGCTTTTCCACAAAGATTCAATGAAAGTCTTTAAAAGATGCATTCATAACTTGTTTCTCAGACTTTTTGTTTTTACCAGTCATCAGTAGAAACAGCTATGCCTTTTGCAAGATTTATATATTACTCTCTGGAAATGCCCTAACATAGCTTTGATTTTTTTTTCTCAAACTAGCCTACTACTATGCTGCAGGGATTGGTAGTAGCATACTTAGATATTTATAGTATGTTAGTAGTAGTATAGTAACATGCAGCACTATCCAGTCTAGTTTTAATATCCTCATTCTGGCAATAGATGTATCAGTATTTTCCTGGCTATTTACATCCTTCTCCACTTGTAGGCCTTATATGACTTTCCATCCTGAGAAGCATGTAAAACTCTTAGCAACAAAATGGAGGGGAAAAAAATCACTACGTGTTTAGGTTTTAGTCCAGGGAGAAAGTTTATATGTTAGCTGTACGGTAAGATTGTACTGGAAAAAGCAGACAGTGATATGTTCCTCCTTTATCGTTAACATTGCCTTAAAAAAAAAACCAAAATCAACCAATCAGAAGAACAAGTTCGAGTGAGTTATTAAACTGCTTTAAAATAATTTGAAGAGAGTTAACATCTAATACAAAAGAAAAATATTTTTTTTAAAAAATCAATGCTTTCAGCCAGCCATTTCCACAGCTCAGTACACTAGCTATATGTCAGTTAACATTAATGTGAAAGAGAAATAATAGGCATAAGCACATGTGGCATAAATACACATAAAAGGTGGCAATTAGTCCTAAAGAACTGCAGAGAGATAATAGCTCACTGTAGATCAGGTTCTCCGTAAGCTGCAAGACACAGTCTTGTTTTGACCCTTTTTAGCTCAATTCCTTCTCTCAAGTTTTACTTAACATACAGTGCTTCAGTTGTGCTAAGATGAAGTGGTTCTGCCATGATGCAGTTAGAAACTCATGGTGCATTCAATTGACAATAACAGGCATCAGCAGAACTGAGTACATGCTTAGTTGTACCACCACTCCGATTCCTGCTGCTTTCTCTCCGAGTCCCTATTCTTGGTCACTGGATCATCCTCCTTTGTTTCTGATCTCAGATATATACCTTAAAAACATGTGCTGGACTATGTTCCACTTCCCATCTCCTGAGCTTTACATTTAATTTTCTATTTGTCTTCACCTTTCCTTTGTCAAAGGACACTTCTACATGAAAACAAGATTCTGCTCTAATTGATACTTTTAGTTATTGTTTCAAGAGTCCATGAATTTACTCATATTCAGAAGTGCCCAAAGATTCCTGCATCTGTCCTTACTATAAATCTGGAGGCTTCATTTCACTTATCCTCCAGTTCATCTTAACATAAAAATCTTAACACACTCGCAATATTGCTCATTGCTAGAAGAAATATTTGTACTTCTTAAAAAAACCCAAACAAAAACCAAAAAAACCCCAAAACCAAAACCAAAAAAAACCCCAAACAACAACAACAAAAACAGAGAGAGAGAGAGAAAGAGAAAGACAAAGAGACAGAGTTAGCTAATAGCCATGCTACCAAAAAATCAAAGTGCATTTCTAGAAGACAGCAAGGTAACATACCAAACATTATTAGCTAGAAAGTACAAGGGAGGCAAGTGCAGCCTATTATTTGCTGCAAATGAACCACTGTCCCTCGTAAGTAGATTTAGGACTTAATCAAAACTCCCTGAACCACCATTGATCTGGGGGAAAGTCTAAAGAAAGACTGGACTATGTATTTGAAAACCTCCAATGTGAAACATCAATAAATTAGGACTTCCCTTGGAGCTAGGGAAGGTGATTGTTCACTAGCATGAATAGGCCAGATGAACCAGCATACTTGTACTGACACTCCTGCAGAGCTGCTGGCTGCATTCATTCAAAAAGATAATCATAAATTCAAAGGTGACTTCAGCTTTTTACCTTTTGCAACGTATCGGAAGGAGATTTTAGTCAGATCCTGCCGACTTGACCATTTATCTCTGAAGTATCCCAAAACATTTGTTTTAGGTAAATTGACCTAAACTTCTGTCTCCTTGTTAACATGAATCTTTGTAAATACTGAGACACTAAGTATTTTTGCAGAAGTTATTGGACACTTTAACCTTCTCTGGAGTTTATGGAGAATTTATGCTTTTTCTGTTTAGTAGAGGAAATACTTTGTTTCCTCTTGGTTCTAGCACTGTTGTCTGTTATCTTATGTGTCCCTTCTTAACTGAAATTTCTATTCAGTTTCATCCCTACAGACTTGTTCTATTCCTTTGCATTCACCCTTAGTTACATGTTCTTTGTCCCTCTTTTGTATGATTTCTATTTGATCTTCAAGTCACTGAAGGGCTCCTGATACAGCCATTATGGTCTGTTTCTATCATTCCTATATCACCTCCCCATTGTGCAACATGTACAAAAGCAAACTCTCCATCTCCCTCAGCAGCTGCATTCTTTTATCCCTCACCTTATCTTCCCAAGAAATCCTACATACCAATTCCCTGAATTTGTGGAAGTCTATTTCTCTGAAATGTATTATTTTGCTGCTTCTTTTCCTTAAGAAGTGAGTTCTATCTTTTACAATTTTTTTTAACCTTGTACTTTCAACTTAGCTTCTTAGTTCCCCCCTACTAATCAGACGCCAATCTAAAGCGGCTGCTCCAATAGCTTTTCACAGCTTCTGAAACAAATTGCCCAGCACATTTGAGGAACTAAAAATACTGTTAGTACTCATGTGATCTTAGTAAAAACTGGGAAAGCCATTAATAACACTGTTCTAAGAATAGTAACATCTGCATTTCAAGAAATAGTATATTAATAATAATTGTCAATAAATATAATGTATGATTATGTATAATATAATACTAATACAACATGTGTAATTATATGATTACATTAAGTATATTACTATATATATTACCAGTTACATATAATGTATGACTATTACCATATTTTTCTATAGTAAAATGAATTTATACAAGTGATTATTGAAACCATTCAGAAAACATTATTTACAATATCTTGCTTGATTAACCCCAAACAGTGATATCTCTTCTAGTTCAGAGGCATTATGTTCAATGTTTATATTTTTCTTACTAATATGTTACCTCTACTGTGTCTCGAAGACCTCAGAAAAAGTACATCCAGAAAATCAGAACATAATATGCACAGCCAAATTTCCATAAGCTAAATCATTCCTCAGCGAAAGATTGAGTATATGCTTTGATTAGGATATTTTACCAAGACACTAGAATAAAATCATTCTGCTTTAAAAATGCATGAATAGTTAAAATAAAATAAGAATTCATGCTTCACAACAATGTAATTTTTGCAGTTTTGGAAATGTTTCCAGTTCTGTTCTATATAATCACTTTACTAAATATTCTTATTTAAAACTTCTATGTTCCCCTGTAATCTTTTCCTATAGCTCTCATTTGCAGGCCATAACTAAAACATGCTGAAATAAATAATAACTTTGTATTTTACTTCCTTCCAGCCAAGGAATTCTAGGAGATGGATTATTAATGCACTACTTCAAATACACCAGCTGGAGTTTAACAGAATGGAGAAGCATCTAGTCTATGCCACGTGAGCTGTAATTCCACTAATCTTTATGTGAAAAATCAGATATTCTTTTTACTTGCTATGGACACCAATTACCCTAAAAATAAGTGGTAAAAAAAATAACAAAAAAAGCACATTAAACCATTAAACTATTAACCTGTGAATACTTCAGCTTTTCTCTCAAAGACAGCTTTTAGAGGTTTTATAGGAAGCAGTGATCAACAAAGAGCCAGTTGTACACTGTAGGAAAGGAAAGGAAGGAAGTAGAGTTCAGTATTGTGTGAAGCAAGGGCCAAACAGCATGTGTACAGCTCTGTATCTGTCACAGCAAATACTCTGTCTCTTGGCCAGTGAGACATATAAGTGAAATGGGCGGGAGCTAAAGGCAAACCAAAGGATACCAGGGACATTCAGCAGGTGCATAAAGCCCTGGGATGATAAGGTCCTCCAATTATTGTATTGGGGAGTCATATTATATGCTGATAATGTACAAGAAGCTTTGTGTTATGTTTGTGGAAAAGAAATGAACATAAATAAAAAATAGTTTTGAAAGACCACATTACTTCTTCTGCTCAGGGTAACTCTTGGAAGTTTGACGGTTTTGTGTAAATATGCACCTATTGCTCTTGTCTCTCCTAGAAGTAATAAGAACAGCATCCCAAACAATCCAGCTATTTCTGCCAGCAATGACTATTTTCTTAGTAGAAAAAATGCCTTTTTCTTTAATACAAGCAAAATGTAGGTTAACAAAAAAGTAGTCTTTGACATCATCAGCATTAGCGATACTGCTCAAGGCTAGTGCTGATTTGCAGCTTACAGCTATTTAACCATTACTCAACATCTAACCTGCTCTGCAGGTGGGAGATTAGTTTTCTTAAAAACACTTTATTCTCCATTACTTAAAACACTAGGGAAAAAAAACAAGGTTCAAAAGTCTGAGGGTTTTTTTCAAACATAGCAAAAATCAACATTACGTGTCAACCTCACATCTAGCTAGCATTCATCCTCTCATATTAAAATTTCCTTCTTGAACACAACATTAGCCAGAAGTTTATCTGTCTTCAAAACACTGAAGAATTGACAGTTAGGCTAGCAATGCACAATTAATATCTTTCTAGAAAAACTGTATCCCTTCTTCCATTTTCATTACTATTAAAAAAATTTGGGAATTTATCCTTTTTTTTTTTTCTTTCACTATTCAACAGTATTGTGAATTATTTCCTGGTAAGTAATTGAAGTTTATGAACCATTTGAGAACTGATCACTGTTTGTGCTTGTGATTTGCTACTCAGACATATTAATGGCAATTTTTATTCTCCAATTGAGTAACAGCCTTAACGATAGGGAAAAAATTTTTGATAACAAAAATGTGTAGGAAATATTTTTTGAATATTTAAAAATCATTTCTTCCCTCCTCATATATCTAGCTATGTATTCTCATCTAACAAACAATTACTAGTATTTATTATAATAATAATATAAAAGCATTCCTTCCATTAGAAGAATTGCAATACAAATTATAACAAAGTACATCAGATAGACACATATAGGGTGGTATAGAAAAGCAATGAGTTTTCTCAACATGGAAGGGTATGCTTTAAGCACCACAAAACCCCAATCATTTTGGATTTTCCTGGAAAAAACATGAAGCAAGATGATATTACAGTTGTTAAATTTGCTGTACCTTACTGAAAATGGAAGATTTTTCTCTGCTGTCAATGAGGAAAGTAGAGGACAGTGTAATTCACGTGCCACAACATCCAGTAGAGTCCTCTGGACATTCCTGTTTGGAACTTCACACATCTTCATTCAATACGTCTTCATTCAGATTCAAACCTCCACTCTGCAGAATACATTGAAATCCATCAGGAGAGCTGTAAAATACTTTCTGCAGCAGTTCCTGGCATCTGAGAAAACACCCCTTGAATCTTCCTACAGAAACACATAAACCTCAGTGAAATAAGTCAAACAACAAAGAAAATTATGACATTATCATTGCAGGGTGAAAAACTTTCATACTTTGTCAAGAATTATGACCAAGTATTTTGTTTGTAAGTTTAAAAGCACCACTGAACTTTTTCCTCTTCCCTGAGGAACAGATACGCATAAACCCTGGGGTGAAATAGAATACCAGCCTATCTGACAGTCCCACTTTTCTCAGTACGGCAAGTTCTAGCAGAAGTGAACAAGACTTGAAGACAGATGTGGAGGAGACCACATAGGATGACAGAGAAACACAAATGCAAGCTCAGGAAACAGTAGAACAAGGTTAACTGGACAACCTGAATTAACTCCCTTGAGCAGAGTTTTGGTTTCAAAGTAACTTCTACTGAACTAACTCAGAGATGTTTCACCACACTGCAAAGAAATCATGCCCTCAGGGCAAAAATCACCGTTTTCCAAAATGGGCTCATGACTGAACACCTACATAGCCCATCTTGTTTACAGTAAAGATGCTTGTGCTTTTACAAAGAACATAGTTCTTGGAAAACATATGACAACATCTTACAGACAGAATGAGCCTATATATTTGGGAGTTAATATTCAGAGACACAGGAAAATCTAGCACTGGTTAATGGTCACAACATTAACTGTAAGAAAAACAATTGAATTCAAATATTGTTGTGACCTACAATCGTATCATCCTTCTTGAAGTTTCATAGGGTTACACGAAAGTAACATTTGACAACTGATTATGAAGCTTATATTTTACAACATAATAAAAAATATATACACCAAAAGTTGTTTGGAACAGAGTTACAGAGTTTAAAGCTTCCCTAGATGAGCAGTAAAAACACTGTAGAGTCAGCTCCAATGCCATTGCTGTTCATCCAGTCTAAAAAAGCCATACAGAAGAAAAGAATATGCGTGATTCCAGGTCAAGAGCTATTATTTCAGAAGTTAACAGGAAGTGACCCTGTGGTAGCCAGGGCTTTGCAGTTTGTCTGCAGAGACATTCACCTGTAGCAAGTTCCCAAAAGAATATTGAAAGGATCTGAAACTCCAAAGAGACAAGTTTCATTGGAATTATACTAAAAGAATTGCCTTCTTAAACAGAGAAGTCACAAAAGGAAAATGAAAGCATAACACAATAAAGTATACACAATTCTTCCCAGCCTACTGTCCATGCAGTCACATTTTTGATTCTACAGTTGATTTTACCTAGCTAGTTAATATTTTGAGTTGCAGAAAAATCTACCCAATCTTCTCTGGTCCTTAGCAAGTTCCTGCCACCCCCTCTAAGGCCAGGCTTGCTGCTCTGTATTCAAGACTTCTCAGTTGCTGCCAGTTCAGCCTTCCTAACCTCCTCTCCAGACATACTCAATTCCATTCAATCTTCTTAGAGAAACTTGATGCCATTACAAGCAGAAAAAACATAAAAGGAATCAAATACTGGCCATAAAAGACAGCAACAGAAAAGAACAAGATCAAACGCATGAAAGTCTCTACAAAGTGTACATTATCACTTTATGAGTTTTTATTTGCTCTCAAATATTCAGAATAAACTGCTTTGCCTTCAGAATCTTGCATAATTCAAGTACACATTCCTAAACTGAATTTCTTAGGTAGCCTAAAAAATTGTGCTTATCAAAGAGAAGGTACATCAGTTTCATTTTTAGAAGGGTTCCACATAAGAAAAAACAATTGTTTTATTTTTAAGTGCTAGTAGTGGTATTTTAAAGAAAAATTATTTCAAGTATTATCTTTTAGTGAAAATGTCTCTTTACTATCTCCTCTTTTCTAAGAGAAAAAACTAAGATAAAATTAAAATTACTTTTCACCATCCTAAAAGTAAAAATAAATGACTACATACACTGGAATAAATGTAAATGTGCAAAGCTGCACAATTTGGCTTATTGGATTTTTTGGGATTTCTGCTACAGCTTTACAAAATGATGGACATGTTCAGAAAGGTACTGAAATCCTTTTGGATTGAACTGCAAGTGTAAAAAAAGTTACCAGAAAGTTCTCATCTACTGTATTCTGTTCTCCATCTTACAGAGATTCACATCGCTTCTGTCACCCTTACCACTGCCATGAGAAATGCCACCAGCCAAGAACTGTAAAATCTCTCCTGACACTAGTTATGACAATTTGAAAGGTGGCCATTTTTTAAAAATTTTGGCATATAATATCTTCTGTCAAAATAATTACAATCTCTCTGGAAAGGTTTCCCTGTTCTGTCTGGATGTCTTTGTGCAAGGTTGTCCCCTTGTCATTTGGAACCACATCCATAACATTTTAATGGCAATTGCTGGACCTTCCACTCTCCTGCTGAGCTCTCTCAAATAACTTTGACATTTTTTATTCCCAGACTAAGCCTGATGAACAGTTTGGGTCGACAAACCATCCCAGCCAGCCATATCTGTGACTGCCAAAAGCAGCTCAAACTTAGCTATTAAAGCCACTAAAATGTTTCAAATTCAGAAGCCTATTAAATGTATTTCAGGACTCCAACCATATCTCTGAAGAAAACGAAGTTACAGGTTTAGAAAAAACCCACAACCATAAGAAAGTATCCTCTTTGGCAGTGATTTTATAAGTACTTTCCAATTCTCTTCCATACTATACATGCTGTTTTCCTGTTACATCTTCAGTTAATTGAGTTTCAGACTAAAAATGGGATACAATTAGTCTAATGCATTATGAGAATTGACATCAGTGTTTGCCTGCATTTATAGATGTAAATGCTAGTAAATAAGGATAGGGAAAAGTCACCAAAATATCTCACCTGATGACATCTCAATCAATTAAAAGAAAACCTACTAGTAAGGAATATATACAATGAAAAACTGGTTTTCCTTTTGACTTGGTTTCAACTGTACTTCACACTACAGATATAAGTGTCTTCCAATTGAATTGCATAATTCTAGGAGCTGAATCTTCCCTGTGGTCAGTAAGCCTGGCTTTAAAGCCTGGATAGGTATTTCATAAAAACCTCAATTTAATTCTGATTTGGCATCAGTCTCTCTCTCAATTTTCAATAAGCCAGAAATTCTGAGAAAATTTTGCCCTATAAACACTGAAGTGCAGTATTCCTGAACAAAAGGTCCTGTGGTCATGTCAAATTAACTCGACAATTTGCTCATAGGACCAGTGAAGCACAGAAGCCCCTGAGAACAGGGCAGGGCTCTTCCCACACTGCTCCCTGGGCAGAGCAACCATGCTGCACACAAGCTGAACCCCAGGGCTGCAAGGAGCCAGGAACCTTGTAGCCCTAACCTTAACACAATTTCACTCTGAAGTACAGCAGGATTCAGGACAGAGACTCCTTGGTCACTTCATTCCTTGAGGACTGAATTCAACACATTCAGGGCCCACATCTCTGCAGGAAACTTGTCATGGGAAAACCCTATGGACTGTGACCCAGAGTTTCTATTGCCCATGAATGGGACTGACCCACTAGTCTCCTCCAGCAAAGGAAATAACCAACTTTCAGTATCTGCTCAGTATTTTATTTTATCAGAAAAATTCCTGCCAGCTCTTGTTGCCAATTAATTCCCAAGCAATAGGTAAATTCAAAGAAACACAACTCCATGACTGCAAGCAGCTGCAGCACCTCTAGTTAATGCACAGTCTGCCCAAGCCGTGGCAACGCATGCACCATTCATAGCTCCATCTCTGAACTCACACAAAGGCTGTGATACAGCTGAACACCACTGATGAGGCTGCCCCAGGCAGAACATTTGGATATTTTTTTGAGCAAAGGATATCTGTAATCAGCTTTTTGTCAGAACCCAGTGGTGCATCATACATGGAAGTCAACAACCATTTCCTACTGTTGCCCAAGTCTGTATTACACTTATATTTTAAATGAATTAAAGCTTCATCTAAGCTGCTGCCTATGACTATGTTTTGGTGTACCACATCACCAGAGAATCTAGTTGTTGCATTTCTACAGAGAGACATATATAGAGCTACATCTAAAATGATGTAGTTGTACAAATGGGGGGAGGGGGGAACAAACAAAAAACAAACAAAAAACTGCCACGACTTTATTTGCATATAAAAGTTCATGGAAATCAAATCATAATATGGCTTTTGCTAATCAGTGGAAAATAAATTTAACTTAATCCTCCATTTCAAAAGGGAGTCTTCAAGCATTATAAATTAATAAGGAATGGTCTACCAAGATCTTTCACTTGGCCTTAATCTGCTTCTTGGAGTCTGAAAATACAACAAAGGATGTCAGTTGGAATGTCACCTGGAAGAATTACTGGGCCCACTAAACAGTCATTCTCTTGGCCATTACACTGAGCTGTCAGAATGAAAATGTTTTCTCTTCCTATCCTCTCATTTCAGTAGGGATCAATTTACATTGCCCACATAGATCTACGAAAGACAGATTGTACAAGAGATTACCTAAAAATAAAAGCTTCTAATGTATTTTTAAACTTAAAAGTACATAAAAAAAATATGTATTTATCTTAAGCTGAAAGACATGTAATCTTTTTATTTGGTTTTGTTAATCTGTCCTACAAAAACACACTGGAATTTTTTTAATTCTCTGGTCTGTGGAAGTTTCTAACCAGTCCACTTCAGTCAAAAAGGAAAAGGAGGTTTTGCGCAAATTATTTTCTTAGAAACAACTTCAGTGTGTCTTCCACATGTCAGGTTTCAAAGGCCTGAACATTGACCCTAGAGACAGTGAGCAAAATGATGATTATTCTGGAGCAGACACATCTTTAGAAGAAGTCTTTTTGGTCAAATATTTTAAAAATAATCAAAAATCAACCATTAGCAAGAAAGTGTTTCTAACAACTGACTGTAACTATAGATGGAAGAGGTCCTTTACATAAGATAAATAGAATACTCATGCGAAATGCACACCATATATGTCTGGATACCATCATGTTTATATGCTTAAAAAAAATGAAAAGAAAAAAGGAATTAACAGAAAGTCTCCCTGTACATTCCATTCACTTTACCTTCTTTGCATGCATACTTAACCACAAAACCCAGTATTATGTCTGCAGCAAATAATCCGTTTATTAGTTTTGGGTCTTATCTACAACATTAACATCCATCAGCAGCAAGTTTTACATCTGCATCATAAAAACGTTCGAATTAATGTCAACCCTTCACAGATACTGCAAATCAATGTCATTATTTTTGCTGTACACAACACATACATACACACATACATTTTATTCTACATTTTGTTTGTAATATATTTTCCAATAGAATGCTTTCCACATATAAATAGACTAATGCTGATTGTCACGGAAAGCTGAAATAAAGCAATAAATATTCTATATAGTTTCGCCAAAAAGATATGGACCATCAACAATTATGACACAGATACATAGTAAGGTAGATGACTGAAAGTTGAAATATTCTGAGGAAACTAAGCTGAGATATACACAGTAGGGTTTAGATAAGGAAATACTCAGGTGAAACAACAACAATATTTTTTTTAATTTTTTTTGTATAGTGAAGCCTTTTAGGCAATGAGATCATATCACCATCATTCCTTTTCAAACACTGTCACATTGACTACTTCTCACTACAATGCATTAAAAATGCCTGATTAGGGACAACGTTGTGCCAGAGGGAGATGAGATGAGACAACTGTCCAGCTTGAATCTGTACTTTAAAAATGATGGGCATGTTCTTGGTTTAATGCTGAAGACTAGGCTTGCACTAAATTTCTCTTATACTATCTATATATAAAGTATTTAGGTTAGCTCAGCTGAGAAAACACTTCTCTTGCTTTATGAAATACTGAGCTCTGTATGAATCTTACCAAGGCAGGATTACAGAGGATTAAACCACCAGACATGGGTCCAGTGCTTTTTAAATTTTAAATACCATTTCTCAGTTTGGGGCTTCAATACAACAGTTACGCACATTTGCATAATTTTAAGCACAGTTTTCTGAATGAAACTTGATACCCATGTATCTGTCCTACTGAGACAGGTTGACAAAGCAGAGCCAAGGAGCCAACAGTTCTACTTAAAAAGTTGTAAAACAGTCATTCTACAATACTGCACTTTATTATCAATCCCTGTATAACATATATTCCAGAATAAAACAAATACCTCTATCAGAAACATAATATGACACAAAGGCTACTTTTCACGAAATGTTCCTGCAATCCCTTTCAGTTTCTGTAAATGTTTTTATTCCAACTTTCTTTTCAAATTGGTTAGGCTATCAGTCAGAACTCTGGTAAGCATCTGAATATAGTTTTCAGACATAAGATTGTACTTTTTCCTTTATGCACATTACTTTCTTTAAATTAGGGAATTTCATTGAAAAATATCATGGTGTAGCATAATTAGGAATATACTTAATCCCCATTCCATTGATGAAGAAAGTTATAAACCTTTCATAACCATAATATTAATAAGGGCTTCATGTCCTTCAATTTTATAGTGTCATAAAATCACAGTGTATTTTCTGATATATGAAGTGTACATAAACTAGTCTTGTAGTAGAACTATAAATACTATTCCCTTTCATTTACAGAATTGGAATAAAAGCATAGAGTTCCTGTATCTACAGAAGAGATATGCATTTTCACATCTCATGTTGCTGCTCAAAATTAGAGAATTATGTCTGAGGAACTACTAAATATTTCAAGCAAGTCCCAGAAAAGTCTGAAAATGCCTTCCAAAAGACAAAACATTCAGTAAGTTAGGTTTTATTAAATCTCAGTGTCCTAAGTTAGATTATATTAAATCTCAATGTCCTATGTATTACAGAACAGATTGTAAAATAGTTAGACTGCATCTGGCATAGTCTTAAATGAATTATTTCCAGGAGAAAACTATTTATTGTTATGATTTTCAGTCGCTGACACTGTAAAATTTTTTGAATTATTTAAAATAAGACTTTTTAAAAGCACTTTAAATGTATTTGATTCTTTGCATTTTTACACATGTAATAATGAGGCTAAGATTTAGTAAGAAATTTATATTTCTTTTAAAAAATGTTCACTATGAAGAGTAATATAACTCATTAAAAAAACCAAAGACCACCCGTAATGCATGTTTGGACATGCAGAGCCATCTGTGATCAAAACAAGGTGTTATCATGATCAATGGCTACAGTATTACTCAATGTTAACATTACATTTTTACTACTTTTGTAACATTAAAACAATACTTGGGTTAGAAAATGAGCTCCCCAATTCACATTTTTATCTGAACATTCACATTTTTAACACAAAATCTTCCCTTCTCCATACCCAAAGCAGATCAGAAACTTTCACTCCAAACAAGGGTTCAACTTGCTGTCTCCTTCCATCCACAAAGATTTTGAACCATCACTCTAATGAAAAGAGCACTTGTGGTACTCCTAGTCTGACACAGATTCTGACCGTGAACTCAGAACAGAAATTTCTGACACTGGACAGCCTTGCCATAAAATTCTTGTGGGAACTGTTAATTTATACAATCTTTCTCACTTAAGAAAATCAATATAAGCATTTTTGAAAGTTCTGGACTCTATATTTACTACAGATCCACAACTCTCTAGGCTAGTTTTCTCAAAGCAGTGAATCATCAGTTTCCCCCATAAACTCATTACGATTCCTTTTTATGAAGAACCCAGCTCATGTATTTATCCTGGGCTTAATCCTACATGCACTGAACATCCAACCTGCACAAAAGCACTCAGCATCCCACAGGTGCAAGCCTGAACACTGTTATCAAGTCCACACACTGAGCTGGGGGAGATACGCAAACTACAACCTAACAGTACTACTCCAGTTACTGCTATAGACATACAGCCACTATATGCAATATTAAAGAATAAGTACAGGGAATTTAGCTTTTTGAGGAAAATAGTGAAAGAAAGGAGAAAACAAACAAACAAACAAACAAAAAAAAAAAACTAAAAAAAAAACCCAAACATCTGCTGTGCCATCAAATGTACCTAAAACTATATGGACGCAAATGTTATCCTACAGCCTAAAGGACCTCCATATGCCACATGTACTTTAGAAGGTAATGGATACCAGTGACATTATACGCTAAGAACTTATATTACATTGTCCGTAGTACAAATGATTGGAAAAAATCATTACAAAAGCAAAGTATGTTGGATACTTGATGCAAAAAGCTCATTCTACAAGCTACAAATCTTCTACTTGTTTTACATTATTATCAAGAGTACAGATTTTAAGCTTTCCAACTTTTATCTGTCATGGCCAGGATTTTTGCAAAGGTATAGGGATTCAACTAAATACAGAGAAGCCAAAATTACAACATACCCAGCAGTCTTTTGCAGCTCTAGGTCTAGAGATTTTGTACTATAGAAATAAAAATCATAATAAAAAATCTATGTTACTACATCTGAATCTAGAAACAACATCGAATGCATCAGGTTTTAAAGACAGAATTGGTGGGCAGATTACCATCATAATACTTACTGATTTCATACATCATTGCACAGCCATTTACATTTTATGTTTTAATATGGCTACCGGGAAAAGCTACTGTTTACCGTGTTACAAGGGGAAGTCTCAGACAATTCTAAATCAAAAATAGTTTACAGCATCATTACGGGTTTTTGCAATTTACCCTTCATTTTCATTTAGCAAATGGCTACTTTATAATGTAAAATTAACATCTCATAATATAATGCAGCTTGCATTACTGTGTAATTTATGTGTTTGCACTTATATGTGTTTACAATATTTTGTTTAATTAAACAGCACAAAATTCTATGTGATTTGATGCAGAGGTGTCTGTGTGACAGAAGGCTGGTCAGTAGTTAGTCAAATGACAAAATACTTTTACTCACATTCAGAAACTGTGAACTAGTGAGGAAGGAGAACTCTAGATACAAACAGCTCATGAGATGTAAAGTGTTCAAGAAGCTAAAATGGGAATAAAACTAGAGCAGTTTTCTATCCTGTGGGATGGCACCAGGAAATGAAAAACAGAGACATTTCTGAATCTCAGGCACGGAGCTCAGTCAGTGCTAATCATATGTCAGTTCCAGGTGAGATAGGTATGCAACTAATTCTTAGAGCATTTAGTCACCAAGTGAGACTTTGTAACTTTTCCCTTGCCTTGCTCTGAAATTCATGTTTAAAATTCTACATTCTTTGGTAGCTACTTAAAGAGTGTGTTTGGAGGAGAGGTATTTTAAAAGCTGCTGATACTAACTGAATTTCAATCCTGGTCCTAAATAAAAACATAGTACAACCTAAAATCAAAGAAATCAGTAAGTTACTGAAATTAACGTGTTAGATCCTTGTAATGAGTCCAGAATGAGGTTAAACTGTCCAAACAGGAGCCAGGTAGAGAACATTTCAGCCAGCATTTGTTGCTCAAAGCTTCTAAAAATTAACCCTTCAAAGATTCATTTTCAGTTATGCAGTAAAAAAGTCTTCAATTTAACCCTTACAAAAAAATATATTAGTTTGAAAAGGGCTGGAGTCATTCCAGGAAATTCAGCTGTTCTGAAACTCACACTATTTCTACGTGGGTGTTCTCAAGAGAAGTGCTCAACTTTTGGGTACCCACTTTTAAAAATGCTGACAAAGTTCATAAGTGTACCTGTGGTACAGATATCAATCTAAAGTGTATCAGGCCATTTGGAGGCCTGAAGAGAAAAGTCTCACACATTTTGTTGATTGAAAAAAACTTGGAAATGGAGGAGAAACATAGAATTGATGCTAAAAATCAAGTAAAACCCAAAAAAATTCAGGCAAAATTGTTAGAATTTGAACAACTTCTATTTTCTCAATCAACTCACACATCCAAACAGCTGCAGTCCTGGTGCCATATGGCATGCCTCCCACTGAAACCTGATGTCCAGATTGATTTGTATCTGGTCATTATTTGTTAGACATAATTGCTATTTCTACTGGATCACTTATATACACCACGGCTGGTGGGAATGATGGTGTTTCAAGTGTCTAAGTGCTAGGAAGTGTTAATGTGGAATAAATACAACAGTATGATAAAGTAAGAACAATGTTTTTAAACAATACAGTGTTAGTAACTATTGTTATCTTGATATGCAGCTGTCCTCAGAAAATTACATCAAATTATGTCCTTGGTTAAAGTCACACAACTGCTCTGAACTATATTGTTCAAATAACAGATGAGTGCAGAATTTGCCCCCAACAGAATGTTTCACTCTTTTTCTGAAAGTATGGGTACAAAACAAGTAAGGAAATAAAGTTATTTAAATGGGACACTATCTTTATCTACCCATTTTGAATCAAGGACAATCTTAAATACATCTGCGTAGTAAATCCAAGATAGAATGTCTAATCTAGTGTTACTTCTTACACAGGAAAAAGCTACTCTGTACAAAACAGGTAATATATCTGGGGATATCTTATTACAAACACTCCTCAAAATGAAAATGAGCCTCAGGACACACCTTACTTTTTTTTTTTTTTTCTAAATAGTAGTTTTTCCAAGCAAACACAAATCAAGTATATTATATTTAAAGGCCATGATTACACTTTCAGCTCACAATCACCACAGAAATTCTAAAACTGTAATAAAAGACATTCCATGTGATAAGTGTAATTACTAAATATGAAAATATTAATGAGTCAGGTTTTTAAGATGTAACCTTACATATCCCATCACATTAGATTTTAAACCTAAGAGTGGCTTCAAGGCCACCACGATTTCCATTATAATCAATATAAATCCTTTATATTGTAAAAGCGTGTTTACTATAGAGCTGAACGAGTAATTAACAAACTGCTTCAACTAATTAAGATTCTCTCTGCAAGCAGATAGCAAATTACTCAATACATTTTAGCTTAAAATATTAAAATGCTTTTTTCAATTAATTGGTTGCAAGTAGTCTGAATATGATCTGTGTTCCTGGGCAGGAAAAAGCACAGTTATCAAGGGCCTTCATTACACAAATACTTAAGTATATCCATTGATGACATTCATACATTTAAAAAATTAATTTGTCCAGATACCCATCTAAGTGTCAAATATTAGAATTATTGGTTTTGATGAAATTTGATATTGTGCTATCAAATTTGAGTGTATAAACATCTGCAGACTAAGCACAAAAGAAGCATTAGCAAGGTCTAAGGAAAGTTACATCAAAATTACAGTATGTGCAAGTTCTTTCAGACATCGTATTCTTAGCTCATTCACCTGGATCTAGCTGTGAGAGTATATGTGCATATTCACCTGTGTGCATAACAAAGCGGGCAACTGTTCCAAACTAAGTGCATGCTAATACAATTACAGCTCTTCACATGGCCTGTGCTGAAAAGTTCACACTTATTAGAGCTTTAAACATTACTTAAAAAAGATTTTTTTCACTTCTGCTTCAGTGTTTTTTCCAGTCTGTAAGAGAGGCACATGTAAGACCTATTGTTAGTTTTAACATCTTTTTTAAAAAGCGGAAGATTGAAATCCTTACTGCCCTGGCTTAATGAAAGAATCTGAATCACTGTTAACATACAGGGCAGGAAAACACACCTCCAGCTTTGTTGCATCCTGAATTTTAATTGCCACATTATTGCTTAACCTGGAAATGCTAGTGTGGGTGTGGGATGGTGTTTAAATGGCAAACAGCAGGAAGTGCAATAGAAAATTATTCAATTACCAATACAGATAACAACTTCTCTGAATTTTGCATGAGCATAGCATTAAAATGGTATTCTATTCCTGTTAACATCAGGAATTTCAGAATGATCACTCTGAACAAATATGCTTAATCGAGGTCTGTCAATATAATTTTATACCAGTTGCCACTGTATGTTGTTCGATCTGGTTTCAGATACACGTATGTGTCACAGTCCCATGAAATCCCAATATGTAAAAATAGTTTATTTCCTCACCCAGTTCTTGCTCTGTGTAGGTAAAAGCTGAGAATGGTTCCAGCTTCTCCGGTGTGAACACATAATCTCTGAGCAAACATGGTACATTAACATCTTTTTTTAGTATTACTTTTCACTATGAGCAACAATTGCAGATGCCTTAAAGAGCATAATGCAGCTGTACAAACATGTGAAAGAGGCATTGAAATGAAAATGGGCATCATGCATCTCCAATGACAAAGATAACCAATAAAAAATGCAAGTACTTTGATCAGCTTTTGTTCATAAAAAAACCCTGTGATTGGCTTAGGATACGCCTCCAAAATTTCAGACTTTCTTCCCACCTGCTGGCTCCCATGTACTTTTTCTAAATGAGATGTAGAAAAAAATTAGCCTTTGGGAATGGTGTAAATTCTGTTATCTTTGGTACCAGTATTGCTATCATTCTGAATATGACTCTGATTAACCTTCCATTCACGCTAGAATATATCTGTGTTTAAAAAACCACACACATTCAGATTAAAGTTATATATACAATAACAGTTGATCAAAGTTAACTACAGCTATGTGAAAGAAAAATCCACCCATTGCAAGATACCCAAACAGAGATTTCTGGAAGCAGCCGTATTATAAATGACACTCTAATCACAAAATTATACTGTTTCCCATTTCAGGTTTCCTGTCATGGGATATAATTTGGGAGGACATTTTAAATTTGGCAAGCTTCAGCTCTGACACAAATATGCAAATAATACGCTCAGCATTTTGTCACTGTCTGCAGCTTCAGAGTCCTTCCAGCTCAGACAGGTGAACTGCCCTGAAATACAATCTCCCTCTGCCACACTGATGGATTTTCATGAGAATTCATCTCCAAGAGCATCTTTGTCATTTCCGGATAAGTTTCAATTTCATTTCTCATCTTGACGGGCTATGGAAACATTTCTGGGTAGAGTTTTTTTGGTATCATGAAGACCAAACTAACAGTGCTTGTTTTGCCCATTGGTGATTCTTCTGCTTTGTTTGTCATTCTAAATAAATATATAGCACTTATCAAATATCAACTTGAAATATAAGTTAGAAGCCTTCTCAAAATATTTATACTAAAGCTATTCATACAAGCAGTGAAGCCATTTTGTAATTGGAGAGTCACAAAAACTTAAAATTAACTGAATTCATATCCTGTTTATTAAAAAGCACCAATGTTCCATACAGAGGAAGAGAAAAGAGACAAATACATATAAAATAAAGATGTTTTAAAGGAAACAGTGTAAATTTACATCCAGAAGGAATCTAGCTGGGCAACAGAAGTAAAAACTGAAATACTCAAAACCACAACTCAGCCCTCAGGTACCTCCAGGGGGTACCTGAAGTTCGTACATGGCTCACTTTTCAATATGGAATTTCTGTACATTCCACAGTTCTGCAGAATGTTTACAGTCTGGGCAGAGTGGTGCATACCTTTACATGAATCAATCTCAGCCATTCTGTGGAGTGATGGAATTGTGTCAAACCACAGGTAATCCAGAGGGGCTGGTTATTTCAGGACTGATAATTAGAAAATGAGGTCAGAAATGTAATGGTCTGGTACCATTGTTAGGATCACCCACTTTTCAAAAATAAAAAGTAATTCAGTGGGTAGGACACCTGTACAGTTCAGTTCCCTCCTTTGTATGAGGATTTTGGAGCCCAGGACTCCCAGGCCCAAGAAAGTGCTCTACCAGACTGCCTGGCACTCCGGGGAGCAGGCACTGGGAACTCACCTGGTAGAAGTGGCTGCACTCTGCATGCTGTCATCCAGTGTGAGGTCAGACACTCCCCAGCCTGAAAGGAGGAATTTCTAGTTTCTTTGTTTCAATAAATTTGCCATTACTTTCTACAAAGCTTTCTATTAGTGTAAGTATAAATGTACTCAGCCCCCTGAGCTGGAAGACAGGGACGAGGAGGAGCAGAATGAAGTCCCCACAGTCCAGGAGGAAATGGTTAGTCACCTGTTGCTCCACTTAGACATGTACAAGTCTATGGGACCAGGTGGGATCCACTCAAGGGTACTGGGGGAGGTGGTGGAGGAGCTCGCCAAGCCACTCTCCATCATTTATCAACAGTCCTGGCAAACTGGGGAGGTCCCAGAACGCTGGAGGTTAGCCAGCATGACACACATCTACAAGAAGGCCAGGAAGGAGGATCCAGGGAACTACAGGCCTGTCAGCCTGACCTTAGTGCCAGAGAAGGTTACGGAGTGGATCATCCTGAGCACCATCACATGGCACATGCAGGACAATCAGGGGATCAGACCCAGCCAGCATGGGTTTAGGAAAGGCAGGTTCTGCTACAACAAGATGACTCATCTAGCGGATGGAGAAAGGTTGTGGATATTGTCTACTTGGACCTTAGAAAAGCCTTTGACACCATCTCCCACAGCATTCTGGAGAAACTGGCTGCTCATGGCTTGAACAGGTGTACTTTGTGCTGGGTAAAAAGCTGGCTGGATGGCCAAGCCCAAAGAGTGGTGGTGAAGAGAGTTACATCCAGCTGGCAGCTGGTCCTAAATAGTGCTCCCCAGGGCTCTGTATTGGGACCAGTCCTGTTTAATATCTTTATCGACGATCTGAATGAGGGGATGAGTGCACCCTCATTAAGTTTGCAGACAACACCAAGTTAGGGGGCAGTATTGATCTGCTGGAGGGTAGGAAGGCTCCGCAGAGGGATCTGGACAGGCTGCATTTATGGGCCAAGGCCAATTCTAGGACGTTCAACAAGACTCAGTGCCAGGTCCTGCACTTGGGTCACAATAACCCCACACAGCGTCGCAGGCCTGGGGCATAGCGCCTGGGAAGCTGCCCGGCGGGAAAGGACCTGGAGGTGCTGGTTGACAGCCAGCTGAACATGAGCCAGCAGCGTGCCCAGGTGGCCAAGGAGGCCAACAGCATCCTGGCTTGTATCTGAAACAGTGTGGCCAGCAGGACAAGGGAAGTGATTGTTCCCCTGTACTTGGCACTGGTAAGGCTGCACCTCAAAACCTGTGTTCAGTTTTGAGCCCCTCACTTCAAGAGGGACATTGAGGCACTGGAGCATGTCCAGAGGTCAGTGAAGCTGGTGAGGGGTCTGGAGCACGTCTTGTGAGGAGCAGCTGAGGGAACTGAGGGTGTTTAGTCTGCAGAGGAGAAGACTGGGGGTAAGTCTCTTCTCCCAGATAACAAGTGACAGACAAGTTATGCCAGGGTAGGTTTAGATTGGATATTAGGAAAAATTTCTTCACTGAAAGGGTGGTCAAGCACTGCAACAGGATGCCCAGGGAGGTGGTGGAATCACCATTCCTGGAGGCGTTCAAAAAATGTGTGTAGATGCAGTGCTCAGGGACATGGTTTAGTCATAGACTTGGCGGTCATGGATTAATGGTTGGGCTCCATGATCTCAGAGGTCTTTTCCAACATAAATGTTTCTATGATTCTAAAGTACGATTTCAGACCTTCTCCTGCATTCGCTATTGAACAGCAAATGTGAATTTGTATGTGTTGCTCTGGCTTTCTGAATCTTTTGAAGAACAAGCACCTAATTTGAATGTTGCTAACCTTGTGGATTACTGCAAAGCTCAGTGTTAGCAAAAATAAGCCTAAATGAACGGAAATGAAACTGTATGCTATGAATTTTCCACCTGTATAGAAACAGTGGGGCTCTGTCATGAAAAAATTCCCAAGATATCCTAGGTTTGCAGCAGGAGTGATTAGCACGGTCATGACGACAGTGGCAAGATACGTGGCTTTCAGAACTGGAACTAACTTGGAGATTTTTCTGTTATCCTCACCAGTAGTAAAATGTCAGAGCTATAGAGGGAGAAAGCTGATGAATAATCCTTACTCACAATGGAGAATATTTTTTCCTTCATCAACTGTACAGACCAAAAAAGGCTGGAGGGACCCCTGCCCTGCCAGCTGTGGAATTGCTTCCTGACCTTAGGGATCAGCCAGTTGTACTTGCACCCTGATAAACAGGCCTCCCCCTCCTCCCACTGCCATCATGACACACACAAGGCTGCTGGCAGGTTGTTTTCCCTTCTATTTAGATACAAATAATCTCTCTTCCACCTTCAAACCTGAACCCTAGTACACTGTAGCTAATGGTGCCTGTAGTCAGCTTCATTCATTAACTCCTTTCTGGAACATACATGGTTTGCATCAAATAACAATGATGCTTAATACTGACTTCAGAAAAGCGTTGCTTTTTTAGCTGATGAGCTGATGCTGTCTGCTCCAAGGGGTTTAAGGTAATTCTTCTCTATAATCAACGTAGTTCCTGAAATTATAGGTTACACACTATAAACTACTCATAAAACGTGCTTTCCCGCTTAATCATCAGAAAAAAAATGTGTTAATGTAGCTGGTAAATCACTAACATGTATAAGCCCACATGAAAGACATTGCAATGGGACAAATAAATAAAGGTCTAGTTATTATTCTTTTGTTCTTCAATATGCTTGACAAGCTTTCTCTGTATCCCATAGACCAAATCACAACAGATTTGACTTTGGAGATTCATAGAGAAATGCAGGAAATATATAAAACAGACAGCGTTATCCATCAGTGACAATCGTAAAGCTTCATGAATATGTAAGCCATTCAGTTTTAAGACTAGTGAAGTTCATAGTTGGTTTTGCTTATTCACAGCCTGCAAGTTCCTAGCTGGGTACACTACATTTGTAGGTGAATTAGAAATAAAATACTAAATAATTGTAATTTCCTTTCAAAATTATTTTCCCAAATAAAAAACAAACACAATAAGCACTAAGAGGTTTCAATTATTACTGATTAATTGAGTTTGACTCTCCTAAGGTCTCGGTGGAGTACTTGAATTATTTGCATAATTAACTTTTGATATTTGTATTGTTTAAAGATTTGCTGCATAACTTGAACCCTATTAGAAAGTAAAACTTTGATTTATTAAGAGTGTGAATAAAATAAAATAAAAACCTATAAAATGAAAGAGGAAGATAATCCCAGTGAATTGCATCAGTTGAGGAGCTGCACATCTTGCATAAAGCAAGGTTAAGTATAATCTCTAATTTGTGGATATACAAACTGAACCAGAAGACAAGGGAACCCCTCTTCTCCAATTCCAGAGCATGGGCAATTTGCATCTTTTGCAATTATGCAAAATCCTCTAAATCTGCTCAGTTTCACTGGCAGATGATACATCAGATTAAGATACCAGCATCCCAATTTAGACAGCAAAAATGCAAAGGTGTAGAGCACTGACACCTTGAAACACAACTGCAAGCATGCTAATGAAGGTTGCTTATCAATTCAGTAGCAAAACTTATGCCACAACACCCATGGGAAGCCAGCTAATAGTAGGTAATTCCATGGCAGGTAGTTCTTACACAATCTGTTCTTTATAGTTCATGACTTGGAAAAGAAACAGACTAGCCTATGAGGCTAGCCTATATTAATAGACACTGCAATTGTCATTTTCTTTTGCTCCTTCCCAAAATGTGTTTTAATCTGCAGCTCTTTCTCACACACACACACACACAACCTTATATTAAGTCTCTTACTAAGAACTATTCAATCAACACTTGTAGCCCTGAAACTTTAGGCAAGGACTTACATGTGTTGAGTTAATATATGGCAAACATTACCTTTAATATGACAGGAAGTGTATATGCTGCATAAAACGAGCCACATAAGTGCATATTCACAAGACCAAGTAGCAGATGGTAAAACCAGATTGTCCTCTTTGTTCACATTTCCATAGCATCTAATATAGTAGGACTTTCACTCCAAGCAAGGTATTTAAGAGTGAATGGAATACAAATTAAGTAACTGATTAAACAAACACAAGATAAGTGCTAAATTTCATGAGGGACTTTACAGAACATTGTATAAAAATAAACAAACAAAAAAACCCAAATAAAATATTAAGCTCAATGTATTTTTCCATTGTTTTTCATTTTAATAAAAGCCAGTAAATGTCTTGAGCCAAAACAAAATAACAAAACAAATAAAGCCGCCCCTAGCTGCACACATAGATTTTACTAGAGAAGAAAATTTTACAGCAGAATAAGTAGATATACGCCTCATGTAAAATTAGTCCAACAGGCTTTAAAAACCTGCTACTGAAATCCCACGAGTTTGTAGTAAAACAGGTAATTTATGACCTCTGCTTTTAGACAGAAGCTAAAAATTGATTTCTTCAGCACAACTCTCATTGTGAAAAAAAATCAATTATGGATTTCAGTGAATGAAGCAGTTTGGTAAAGATTCATGAGCTTTATATATAATGATCTAAAAATCAAAGTCATGTGAATGAGCATCCAACTCCTTTAACTATCCTCATACATTGAATGATGCCATTTGATACTTATTTAGTGGCTTTAATATTCTGGAAAAGAGTAGTTACTTCAGAAGATTACACTTCTGGGAACAACGCCATATAAGTCTGCACAGCCCACTGCATTGTCACCCTGAGATGGACTGCACCAAGTTTAAGCGTTGCATTTTAGATTCCAGTAACCTCCATGCTGCTTCAAAGTGAAAAATGCATGCAGGTTGGCCAGTCACTTGATCTGCCTTACACCACCACCAGGTTTTTTCGCTATAGTAATATGCAAAACATGCAGTTTACCAATGAGTGCAATAAGAGAGGAATGCAGTTTTCAGTTACCCCCATTTCTAAGTACCATGCTGCTCCAGGGTTGAACTAACCCATGAGAGTTCCCTTGAGTTGTCATTAACAGGGAAACCTCTGCGTGCACAAGGGTTTGCAGGCACACATGACAGTGCCCTGGTCTGAAGGACCCTCTTATGTAAATTGTTTCCATTTGGAAATGTGATATTTTTTGTGTTCCAATAGCAGTATTTCTATGAAAAAGTACTTAAAAGAAAAACTTGGAATCTAAGACTATAAATTCAGTATATTTGCTTTAAGATATTCCATGATCTCCAGAGTACTGCTGAAGATAAGAGTGGCTCAGACTATGTAGTGAATTTTTATTCTCACTGGCTCACAGACCTAGTGCCACACAGAGCGAAAGGCCATTTCAACTCTGCTTATCACGTACAAGCTGTAACTGGGTTTGGTCTCCAGCACCTTTCAGTTACAACTGCCAGACAAAATCTCAGGGCACTAAGGCTGCACAGATGAAGAGCAAAATTTGCATCAAGACAGTGGAGTCAAGGGCCATAACTTGGACTTAATCACCATTCAGAGTGATTTAAGACAGCAAGTGAAACAGATTTTTAACTGACTGATTTGTCTATTTGTAAAATGAATACATTTGCCTGAAAGACATTAAAACGTACAGCAAGTCTCCAGATCTATATAAATTATTCATACAATACCAGATAGACCACACTCAGCACAGTATTTACACAGAAAAATTTATGAGTTTTTTTCAGATCTGAATCTTCTAGGCAAACAACTTCAGTTGATTTTGTCTGCAAAACAGAAACAAGGTTTATCTTACTACTGCAAAGGAATGTCTCTGTAAAGATGTTTCAGACCATCTTTCCTCTAACATCTAAATATTTATGTGCAATGTATCTCATGTAAATATTTAGAGATTTATCCCAAGCAGTATTGAAGAAAAACATCTGGAAAATGTCTTTTGTGACTAAGATTCTGGATGTGTAAAAGAAGAAAAAGACATCTCTAAAACATCAAAATAGCCTGCAAGGATTCACTCTTTTGTAGGTCTTTATCCCCCTACAGTACCTGTTTCACGTAAGATAACTGACTACTGCAATTGCTCACTAAAGCCATCCCTTTAATTTGGGCCTTCTTTCTCCCTTCAACAAGTTTGACTGGCAGTCTAAGCGAAAGTCATGGTCAACAGGTTCTGTCATTTGTAATATTTCCTGAATAAGTACTTGAGTTGCAATCGCTGTTATCCTTTCACCACCTTACTTGGCAACAGAAAGATCTCCTTGGAACAGATTTCTTGTATGAGGATGCTCTTAATCTATACTTGCTTTTGTTTTGGTTTTTCCTACTTATAAAATGCAAAGCTCCGTGCAGATTTCACTGGATACAAAATTTCCACCCTAAACTCAGAATCTCAGAATGACCTTTCCACATACTGATGACAGATGGAATAAACTGGACACTGACCCATCATAACTGTTTTTTTAATTAGTTGCTACCTTTGAACTACAGTCCTAAAAGTTACCCAAAAAAAAAAAAAAAAGTTTTTTTGCTTGTCCAAACCAGAAGTAGTCATTAAAAAATGGTGGTGTTATTGCTTCATCCACTCACATCTTATCTGGGGGAAGAACAGCACAACAAGCAAATCAGAACGTAATCTTGCTGTTTCTGTGTCACAAAAATGCTGTGTGACTATGTCATTATACTTTGCCCTAGAAATACACTTGCAGAACAATCACACTATTGTCATTGATTTTCAGAGGCCCAAAGGTTATTAAAAAAGAAACTGATATTAATGAGTAAAGCTGTTTGGGAGCATCTTTAACTGCCTATAAAATGCAATATTAAAAATTCTGTCTGTTTTTTCTAACTGGTACTACCATTATGACCTTGGACCACTTATACTGTTTCTGTTTCCACATTATATTGTCCCTGAAATACCTCTAATATTATGGAAACATAAAAAATGAGTAACTGCTGTAATATCAGTAATTTACGGCTGCTACTCTGGCTATGCACTTAATTAAGCTTTAAGATGGAAATAGATTATGCTAGATTTTGATCCAAATATCTGTCTGAAATTCAGCATTGTTTTCCCCAGAATATGAATTATAGCATTCTATTCCATGATGGACAAATAGCTTTTTTTGGTTTTAAAAGATGAGATGTTATTTAAATACAGTCCTCTTTCAACGAGCACAGTTTCCTTACTAAGAGGCCAAAGGCTCAACCACTTAATTGTGTTCCTCTGCTGGGAGGGGGGTTCACATCTCTAATTATCATGTCTCTAATTATCTGGTTTGTATCTCCAATTATAGTCAGACTTGGCAGGCACAGCTCCACCAGCCCAGTGGAGCTCATTTACCCCAACATGCACAAACAGAATCAAGCATATAATCATTCCTTTTGTATCCCAGTTGCAGCATATCTGTTCTCAACAGTGCTAGGTTCATGAAATTTAGTAGGAAATTAATAAACAACCCCATTGGTAATGACTAAACAAGGGATTTTGCAAGGAAGAACTATCCCAGTCAACTGGAGATGTATGGGGGAGGGGGGGGGGGGGGGAGTATCTTGTACAAGCCCCAGGAATAAACATATTAAACATAAATGTACTTGATACTGTACAGAAGAGGTAAATGTGTAAAACTGCCCTTGATATTGCTCTGTTATTGCTATGCTTTTCCAGGCAATAACACAAAGAATCAAACAGGTAATATAAAAGACGACAACTACTTCTGCTGTTATATTCAAATTTTTTTCTATTTATCAAAGTATCATACTCTTCTTTCAAATAGAATGAGTAAGATAAATAAATTAGTTTAAACCTTACTTAGAAAAAGAAAATATCAAATTGTTTTTAGGTTTGTTTTACCTTTTCTATCTGAATCCTACCTTGGAAGTGGAAAATTTTCCCCA
>JAVJGI010000063.1:17880055-17921414 GCA_035590275.1 Ibycter americanus
CTTGTAAAATTCAGAAATTTGAAATTCAGGCTATTTTAGCCACCAAAAATTCAAACCTGTCAATCAGAAACTATTAATGATAGAAAACCCTATAAATATTATTGTAAGACTTTGAGCAGATACATTACCAAGAATGTAATACTTCTGAGAGATCTGAGACTGACCAATCGAGGGCTTGAAAACCTGATCTTTCATAAATGGAGTTTCATATAAATTAAAATAACTCCATATAAAAGTTGGCAAAGAATGAGTCACTGCTACCTGCAGCACAGGTACACTGAAGGAAATGGGTTGGAAGCTGTCCAGCTTTGCACAACGATCTGTCTCAGTCTGCAGTTTCCAGCAAATAGTTGTGAGGTGCTGTGGTGCACAGGCAAGGTGCCTTTCATATGTATCATCAAAATCTTCACAAAGTTTTAACTGGTGAGCAAAGAGAAAGTTTTATTCAAAAATGGGCTTGCTCAGGCTGGTCAGCGAAGCAATTTTACCTTTTGTGCAGGCTCACTGCTTTATCAAAACTCAGGGAGAAAATTATGTAAAATTCAATGCCTATTTGATGTTCAAATTAGTTAAATTTCAACATACAAAAGAGAACTTTTAAAATGAGAACTCCCTGCATTTAACAGAGAATTAAGGATTGGTTCATAGCTCCTAGAAACCTGAGGCCTGAATGACCAATTTCACAGGGAGTTAATTAGACACTGCAAAGGTAAATATAGGCCCTGGAATTTACTATTCAATGGAAGCATTCCAGTTAGAAGAGTTTAACGTATTTAACAGCCAGCCCAGCAAGTTCACAGTAGGACTTTTTTTTTATATATGCAGTAGACATTATGTGGCCAACATCAAAACCATTTTGTAGGGACAGATATGGGCCTATAAAAGCTCCCACATTATGTGTATTTGAGTAGAGGCCACTCTACTAAAACATGGCCCACACTTTCTGCAGACATGCTGATGGATGGGCATGAAAGGATGGAGAAGTGCAGCCTGTGCAGATATTCATCATTTCCACCAGATCCTTTAGTGGACAGTACAGATCTCCTAAGGCTGTGCTGACAAGATTTACAGTCACCAGTGGCACATAACTGCCATGGAGATTCAAAAGTTTCTGCATAAAGCCCAATATCTGTGAGATTTAGAGACAAGTCCATTGAAGGGCAACAGAAATTCAGCCTTTCCCCTGACAGCAAGGAAAAAGCTCCACTGGGGAAAGGGAATTACCATGGACTTTTCCTCTCCTGAGCTTTTATAGTGCAATCTGAAAACAGTACTAATGACTTCCTTCCAGCTTACTGCTAAGCTGAGAAGCCTCCTCAACATCCAGCTGGGATGGTCACTGTGCAGGTGGGGACATTGAAGTGCAGGAAATTAAAAGTCATATTTCAAAAATGTCTCAAATTTCATTACTTGATTTTCAGAGGTGTGTTGTGGTTTTTTTTCCTACAGATCTAGAGTGTACTTTAAGTAGTGATTAATAGAAAAAGCAGGTGTTCGATCCTCTTGGATCCAGAAAAAGAAAATGGCTAATATTAGATACCTGTAAAGTGTGGAGGACCTAAAAACGTCAGTCACATTTGAAAACAGGAACTTCACTCACTTGCTCAGAGTCCAGTATTAAATTAATAAGTGAGAACAGTTCTGTTTGCTTCCCATATTTCCTGTATGTACAGCTAAAATGACTTTGTCAGTAATGTAAATGCCAGAGAAGGATTCAGTAATGCACTTTCCTGGCTGCAAATGCATCACCCAGGTAGGAACAGCAGAAGCAACCAGTATGTTCTTTCTAGTTAAAGTTCATTGCTTGTTTCTAAAAGAGGCAGACACACATTCACGAGGCTAAGTTAAAATCTACCAGCCTTGCACTGTAAAATGATAACTATATTCTAATCACTTCCAAACCATCCAGGCATTCCTTGTTCATATCAAGGCTTTTCCATGGCTGGAAATTATCAGTATGTTTATTAGGCTCTACAGGTGACATGACACAAATTCATTTTGTACAGCTTCTGATATATGTACTGCTGTCACAGTCAATATTTTGATATCTCTAGAGATTAACACAGGGTTCTTTAAGTGCCAAGAGAAACACCAGCTATCTAAGGAACAGAACACTGAAAATCTGTAGGAGGTTTCACATTTGCAGCTGCAGACACATATTTCTATCACAAGGAAAGCTGGAATGGTAATTCAGCACTCGCTTTGCATTGCTAACAGTCTTGCATCAGCTGAGAAGTTTATCTAAATTGGTGACCAGGGGCCATAAATGACACAGAAGAATTTCGTTCCTCTCACAACGGAGAATTTTCTTGCTCTTAACAAATCCTCAGGTTTGCCATCCTATTTAAAGTGATAGCAATGATATTCATTACACTGCTAAATGTTAGTAGACTGTTTTCTTCAACACCATAATCATTTCAGTGGCATATTTTCACAGGCCAGATGGCATTCCTTATGCTTTTATTTCTCAGAGATAATATCTACCCAAAATAAACAGCCCAAGCTCTCCTTCTTTCAGCTATCCCATACTAGCTTTCAAAACAAAAAAAATCTTTTCCTAAGCCCATTGCAAACATATCATTCTATTACTGAATTGCATGAAGTTATTGAAGAATATTACATTTGGAAAGTTTCTAGCAAATGGGATTATTTTCCTTTGCGTCTTTGTAAGCATATTTTGAAACAGCAGCTCTCAGCAATGAAACACAGAAACTGCTATTCGCAATAGCAAAATAAGCAGTGTTTCTGTCACACCGTAAACCTTTATACTACTTAGTAATTGGAGATTATTTGCATGTGATTTATTTCCAAAATCAGCCCCCCCCAAAAAAAAAAAGGCTGGGGGGTGGGGGGAGGGGGAACAGAAGAACCAAGTATCCAGATTTACACAATTTAAGAGTGAATTTAGAAGGTAATTTAGTTGCAAACATTTCTATTTTTCTATTCCCAGAACTATTCATGGTTTCTCCTAGAATATAATTCATAATCAGAAGACTGCTGCAACTGTGTACTTTACAATTAGATATTTCATTTCATTGTATTGGTTTAGACTGACACTTTTAGCTATTTAGATGTAGCTCTAATATGCAAGGCTTAAGAGACTTGAGAAGCCTACATTTTCAGAAATTCAGATCTTTTGTATTTATGGTTCATACTGTGTCTGCCCTGAACCATGCAGACAGTTCTTTGCTTGTGCTCCAAATCAAGTGGATGGGAGGCAACTTCAGTCCACTCAGGATGTAATGCAGCTAATGCAGTTGCATTAGCAGGACATTGAGTTAATCAACAGTGCCTTACATTAGCTTAGGAACAACATTACTCCAATGAGGCCAGCTGGCTTCTAGACTAGACCTGGCTCACATCTGGCTAGTGCAGAGAAGGGCAGGAGTAAGCCACAAGTCTACACTCCTTTTCACAGTAAGTTTCAGAGTCCTTAACTGTGTAAGCCACACAATACCAAATGGGGTTGTTCTTTTTTTCTCTGAACATGTTTATATTTCTAGATTGGAGCACTGCTGTAACTCTGTATATTCAAGTATATAAACCCCTAAAAATGCAGTCGCATAATTTCATGTTAACTTTTGGGTTCTGTCATTTCAGTGGCAAGATCCATTTGTCAGTTTCAAGATCCCTGTGACATTGCAGCAGTAATTTGTAGCTGTGTGTACAGTGGAATGCACAGCCTCATCCCTTTTTACAAGGATAGGGTAGTGGTTGACCAGAGGCAAAATCACAAGCTAGATGGACTTTCAGTTAGCAGAAAAACAAAGTGTACTATCTGTGTTGCTGTTCACTGCAGTGAACATCTGGAGGGGTTTTATAACAGTTCAATTCTTTGAAAAGGAAGAACATGAGAAACTGTGTCAGAATTAACGCACAGAAAAGGAAAAAAACAATAAAAAGGAGGGGGGTAAATTACTAGGACCACAAAATTTTCCTCTAAGAGGTCAAGAAAATGGAAATATTAATTTGTTGAGCAACTTACTTTGAGGATTTTAATCTGTCTTCCTGTCACAACAGCAGAGATGAGAATGACCAATGTTAAAGTCCACAGAACACAATTTCAATTCTAGAAAGAGACGACAGGAGGGAGGTATGGGGTAGAACATAAGGACAGCCATTGTTGTGCAGAGAAAGCTAAAAACAGTACAGAGGTGGTTTACAGGGAATGACTTGCCAATGCCAACAAAAAGCACCTTTCTATACACAATGCACAGTTAAACCATAGGCCAGTTTAAACACAGGCAGGTACATTCTAGAGACGTAAGACCAAAAAGAATAGTTACATAAATTTATAGGAAACAGGTCCGTTAATTGCTATTACACCCGCTAGTCTATATACAACTGCCAGCTCAGGAAGACCAAATTTTTTTCCAGAAGCCTAACTAACCACAGTGGGTTAATGTTGGGAACAACAAACTGAGCTTTCAGTTTGACTAATACATTACTTGTGTTCCTGCCTCATATTGATAGGTTCCCTGCGTTGTCATCTGGGCCACACATAGCAAGAAAGCTTGCTGATAGCACATAATATGTTATGATTCAAACTAAATCTGCTTTTGTAAAACTTCAGTGGTATTTCTGATGAAAGTATTTCTTTCCAGTCTAAGTCAAGATATGAAATTAGCAAGTCCTGCTCTCCACAGATCTCAAAACAGGAGACAGCATTACATGTAATAAATCCCACTCTGGCCAGCTCTCAATCAGGTGACATTGCCTATACTGTCTCTGAGCTGAATCGCAATGTCATAAATAGAGCAAATAGTTTCAACATTAGCCAGAATTTTTTCCAGTGCAAGTTCAGAAATTGAGAAACCCTATTTAATAAACTTGAAAGGGTGTCTGTATTAAATAGTTTATTGAATTCCCTCCTGATTCTAAGATGAGACATATACTGCTTCACTTTCAAAGGACTTAATTCCTTCACCTTTCCCTCATTTGCATGACTTCTGTACTTGGCTAGAAAGTTGAAACTTATAATTAAAAATTAAAAAAAAAATCTTGACTTTACTCTTTTCCTCCTGAATAAAACCTCTCTTGTGTAATCGGCCCATTTTTTCAGAAATATTTTTATATCACAATTGGGATTTTTTGGTTTTTTAGCTCTTTGTATTATGTTTCTTTAATGCTATATCCAATACACTTTGTAACTTCTTTCTTTAGGAAAAAAAGCTTTAAAAAAAAAAAAGAAAGAACAAGAATTTTAAAGTATCCACCTCCTGAAATATTTTTCTTCTTTCACATCCTATGCATGTATAATAGCAAACACATCCCTGCTAAGAATATTACATTTCAAATTGAAAACACTGGCAAAAATCCTACAGAATGCCAGCAACCCTCACTTTCACAAATCTGAAAAATGCAGCAGATTTAAAAACAAGAGAAACAAAAAGAATTGCAGTTTAATCATCAATAAAACATACTAACATAACAAGAAAGGTACAAAGCAAAAGGTTAATACCCGTGTAACAAGACTTACAATGCAAATGGCTGATAATAAACACTGAAGGAATCAATTAAATAGCAACTGGGGTCACAGACATCAAGAACATGCTCTTACAAACAAGTTCTGAAACAACTTGTAAGCAAGGCATATTTTCAGTGCTTTATACGGGTAGTACAACCAAATATCAATGCATAAAAGGAAGACATGTTTCTTAATTCTTTGTGCTATGTTTAAAACAGAGCACTAAAAAATATATTCATTCTACCTGACTGTGAACAAACAGAATTGCATGACCTGTAATAAAAGAAGATATAAGGCAGCATCTGGAAAAATTTAAGTTTCAAATCAACATGCCCAGATGAATAGCTGAGAAGCTGTCTGAGCTACTGACAATTTTTTAACAAACCTAAAAATCTAAGGAAATCTTCAGGCACTAAATGTTCCCAATGTTATTGCAGTGTTGCAAGTAGTAAAAGTGGTGGCAGGGGAACTGGAAACTGGTCAGCTTTATGCAAACCCTGGAACAGTTAACTTCTAACTGGCAATGCAGATTTAAATATCATCAATGCCAGTCAACAGTCAAAATACAATAATTGATGTTTTCCTAGCAAGTTGGTCCTGTGAAAACAATCTGTTCTCTTTTTAGAAAGGTGCATAGCAGTTTGATAGACAGCTGTGTCAGTGCAGTCCACTTGGGCTTCTCCTAGGCACCTGACTTAAAATGAAGAGCTTGCACGTGGAGAATTGAAAAGAATCTATTTAATATTTTTAAAACCTGCTTAGGAGATCTCCCAGGGTATAGGTATGGACAGACCTCGCTGCATAAGACTATGTCTTAACATAAAACTCGACTGTAAAACCTATAGTGATTAAGCAGATGACCTGCCTCCTTTATTCAGACAGCCTCAATTCAGGGACATGTTTCCAGTCACTGCCAAAAATTCTACAGTGCTTTTAACAGAGATATAAGAAATGACCCAAAGCTTCCTATAGGACAGTATGAAATGAAAATAATAATTCTTCAATTGCTGTGGTGATCTCCACAGCAAAAATGCTTTGTATGTCAACTCCTCACTTCTTTAGTGAAGCAAAAATGACAGTTCCCTGACTAAAACCTTTTTTTTCCTGGTTGTTTTTTTTCTTCTGTGCATATAAAACACACTTAACAACAAATGCAACAAAATGTAATGTACTGTAATCCAATCTCTAACTTCAGCAGCCAATGGCAAGGTCCTCAAATGTTCATCAGAAGACCTAAGGGTGTTGGGAATAATATTACTACAGCTGGTTTCATTCCTCTCATTCCTGGAGAAACCCAGTTTGGCTTGTTCCTGCTCTAAGCATAAATTAGAGCAATTCCAAGGCTGTTTCAGATCTGCACAAGCTTCACATCACTTTTTGAATGGCTTTTGCCAACAAAACATAAGATGAATAAACCACAACATCACCTCTTGCCCACACCATAGCAGGCACTCAAAACCAAAACAAAACCCAATATCAAGAACGTAAAAGCAGGTGGTATTGAGGGGGCTGTACTAGATATGCCCCTGCCACAGATTCCTCCCAAAAGAGAGAGACTCCTCCTGCCTATTCCCAGCAGTTATCCTGCTCTTTAGCACCATACAAGGGCTGAATCAAAAGTTGAGAGTTTGTCCAAAATACTGGAGTTATTTGTCGATAGCAAATAATCATCCGGATGTCCATGCTCAGGTCAACACGTTGACTGGCTTTAAAATCAAAAGAATGTGATTCTCATTTCTCAAAAGCCTTTGTCAGAAGGTGGTACCACTATATCAAACATCAAACACTAATATCAAGCCCCAAACGTTAATAGACAGTCATTCCAAGAGAAAACATCTTATAAAAAGTGTTTAGAAATACACTACACAAAAATGTAGTAATGATACAACACTAAAAGAAATTGCAGAAGCTGCCTACACACTCAGGAAAATGACTTTTTTTGCAAGAAAAATGTGTTGGTTTTCTATTTAACTTGAAGTCCTCTCTCATTAGCAAAGGCATCTCCGGATATCCATATTCATAGGAACACTCTACCTGCTGTTGATCTGTGTTTCATATTCAATTTGCCATTCTAGCTAGACCTGGGTTTGCAAACTTCAACTCTCATCTATTTTATTGACCTGCTCATGTTATTCAAACACCAAGAGTCAAGGTATTTAATATTGCCACATAATTTGCAGTGTCAGACTGCAAAAACTATGTTACTGTTACTGAACAATCCAGAAACTCAGCTATAATGGAAAAATAATAGCCAGGCTCAAGAAATAAACACATTCAGCAGATATTAAGGAATATTACCAACTTCTAAAAGCCAGCACCTGAACATAAGCAACAAAAGATCCATGTATCCTTTTTAGTTACTCTAAATGTTATTTTAGATGCATGTGATTTTTCTCCTCCACATTTTCTTAGAGTCTTTTTGCACTCTCACATTTTACATTAACATTTCAATAAAAGTATGATAAAAACCCAGAAGGTCTGAACTTGATGGATGAGGATGCAAAGGGTGAAAAAGTGAATGTAAATGTGCCGCCTTCTGCTAATCTGCTGCTGAACTACCAATTAAAAGGGGTATAGTTCAAAATTGTGGAAAGAATTGAATTTTAATAGAACTAGGTATAGGTCTCTGATACTTTAGAAAATATATTATTTAACATAAATGGGGAAAACAGGTATTTCCTGTGTAATGTAACTGTTAAAAATATACCATTCATTAATCCCATTACAACATGATAATGGCAAATTGATGAAATATTTATTCAAATAAGAATTGGATCACTTGTCTTTTTAGAAGTCAGTATGTGTTTCGGTGCCCTTGGGAGCAAAATTTGTTCCCAGACCACAGGTATCTTGGAAAAGAGATTTCCTTCCAAAAATCTCTAGTATTATTTTAACAGCTTTCAAATGCACTGAATCCATCTCAGACTTGCAAAGTTCTACAGTTCAGTATTTTGAATACATTAAAATTGCAATGCTATAAATTTTAATGTTAAATGAAGAAAATATGGTCACATTACATAAACACTACCAGCTTTAGTATTCAGACTTTTTGTGTTGTTTTTTTTTTAGTAACATACTTTCAGTATGTAATTCAATGCATTTAATTTTCTACTTATACCTGAGTAATTTCCATCAACTCATTCCCTCACACAAAAAGTGTTGTAGTATAAAAACTGATAAATATATATTTAGTTTGAATAGGAAATAATTTCATTACATCAATGAAACTGATATCCTCAGATCATTGTAACATATATACGCAAAGAATAAAAGTACTTTAAATATAATGCCATTATTTTCTTCTGATCTCTCAAGATGTAAATGTGCAATTAACCTGCACTGCATTTTTTAAAGAAAAAAAAGACTACTTCTGGGCTGTAATCTGTTGACTAAGAGGGCATTTGGAGTCAAGCTGGAAGCTGTGCATTTGAAGCATCATGCACAGAACTGCTAGGCACTGGAGAGTGCAACAGGAGGCCTGTAATTCTGCTGCAGCTGCTGTGGACACAAAGGTGATGCACAGGAAACTGTCAATAAACATGTGAGCTGACCATGCATTTCCAGATTAATATTTATAATATACATACTGGTAAAAGGAACATAAATATATCTTGACTCCTAATATGTTTTGCTATACCCCAAGTTTGAGTCTTTATACATGCTCAAAATTTAAATTCTTCAAATGCTTTAAATGGGATTTATATTGATTAAAATCTACCAAACTGAACAAAGCAGGCTGTGCAGAATACTCCAAAAAGACAATAAAAAGAGTTTTCATAAAGCTTGAGAAACTGAAGAAATCCAAGGATTATAAAATTAAGAAAGAATGGTTGAACATGGATAGAATGAGATCTGAAACAGCATTACTATGATTATATCAGTTTACAATTAATTTTGTTAAATGAAAGTAACTTTAGAACTAAAATGGTATTTTTCTTCAAATCAGATTTGCTTTGTAGATTTCTTCAGGAGTCAGTACAAGTCTAAGTCTGAAGAAAATCAGTTTGTTAATTTTAAGTATAAAACATTTAAAGCAGCAAATCCTGAGTCTGATTCATGTCAAAGTGAGTAAATTCAAAGCTAGAGGCTCCAAAGCTCTCCAGCATGGCTTTAGCTTTAACTGATTCTATGTTACACGTACATTAATATGAAAGGGATGGAGTCTGAAAACACTGAGCCATTTTTACTGTTTGGACTTCTAAGATTCAAAGTAGAATATGTGCCAAAAAAGTTAATTTTTAAGATCGCAAGTCAAGTAAAAGGACAGACACACAACAGTACAACTAATGGTCAAAACCAAATCACTGCCTCATACATCCATGGTGTTATTTTATTTTAATTAAAACTAAATTAAAACCAAACTTTTTTCTCAGCCCAAACAATACTAGTAGTCCTCAGCCTGTCTATTTTTGCAATGGTTTTTCCCAGAAGAAAACGAGGTGGGTGGTTTTTTTTCTAATAAGAAATAATATATTCTTTCACCTCAAATTAATTCAGAATTGATTGATTGGAAAATGAAACCTTGGACAGAAAGCAGTTGTGGGGTTTTTTTAGCCAATAGGGAAGTGCTCTACAAAATTGCAGTGTGCAGATATAGCTGTTGCTATGGAAACGTTTTTGCAACCTTAAATATGATGGCAAGTACCAGGTGTCTGCTGTAATGAGACTTCAAGGTAATTATGAAATGTAAATAAAGTTTGCTACCAAAGTGATTTATCAATAAGGATGGATTGAAACCAGGTTTCATCTCAAGGCCTGAAGGACAAACCCCTCCCTGGATAACGTGGCTGGGGAGAAGGTGCAGCGCGGTGACGGCCAATGCACAGCTCACAAGCCACACGGGCCTCCAAAGAGGCCAAGCGCTGCTGAACAGCCCCCTGCTCCCAGCCCCAGTGCCCAAGGGAAGGATCCAAGCTGGGATCTATGGCGGGAGTTACAGAGCATGAGTGCACGGTCAGCAAAGGAGGACACATCTCTGGGAGAAACCAGACACAGAGCAGCCACCAGACTTCACCTTTGGTCACTCACCCTCTGCAACACCCAGGAAAATGTCTTTTGTTCCCTTCACCAGCTACTGATTGGGGATCCCGTGTACACAGCAGGCTGGCAATCTGAGGTTGTGCCCCCTGCCACCAAGGTTCACAGGGAAGTGGGGGAGAGGCTGAGGACCTGGGAGCTGTTTAGATGCAGTTCTTGCTACACTGGTTTCTGCACTATTGCATAGCTTCGAGCTGGATGTGGTTGACAGATTCTGGGAAGCCCATGCAGAGAATCCAAAAGCACTGGGTCCTTTGACACTCCTGTGAGTTAGGGGATTATCCTAGAAGGGATTATCCTAAAGAGGGTATGTCTCATGTCAGGACATGGGAATGCAGAAGTCTGGGTGAGTAAGGAGCAGGGTGATACTGTGGCAGAGGAATAATGAAGACTGCACTAGGGCCTAGCTTTATACGGCATGGAGAATTTCAAAGTGTAGTGGGGACGTAAATGAATTAGTAGGTTTTGGATACATGAAGACCGAGCAATGAAAGTCTACAGAGCCCTCTGTCTGGCTGTGTTGAAGATAGTGGTTCTCTGTCTCTGAGCTCAATTACTTAGCAGAGAACTCACATGCCCTTTAGAAAGGGCGTCTGTTTCCATGGCAGAGGCAGCGTAAAGCTCACACAGCTAACTCATTTCTACCTTTTCCCACAGATACCCACAGGGCCCCAGCCTTTCCAGTCCTGTGTGGCAGGTCTGCAAGCAGCTAACCGGCACATCAGGCATACAGGATCCAGAAGACGGAGAAACCACAAATCTACGCTGCAGCTAAAATGGAAGGGAAGCATCAGTAAGTAGGGCCCCACATTCAAAGGAACCCAGCTGTAGGAACAATTTTCTGACTACAAGTATGTATTTCCTTTCATTACTGACTCAACTTCTTTAGGATACTGAGAAATAGCAACAGATAGCTTCCCCCTGTGCCCTGCCAGTATTATATACCAAAATTAACCTGCTGTTTTTCTGACTTACTTTAGAAGACTGTGATGTATTTATTTTTGCATTTAAGTGATGGACCTCAATTTCCAAGGCTCCAGTTCTTTAAACACACTTCAGTAATTGGCACTATGGAAGTTACTAACAAGCATTGCTGACTCAAAGCCCAAATCTGGCATTGTTGAGAAGTCAATTGAATTTTCTCTAAATCAGGTCATTTTCGTAGATAAATCTTTGCAATCTTTTGCTTGAAGAGGACTCTAAAAAGTTCCTTTTCTGAAATTTAGCCATGTTTCTGTCAGACACTTTGGGTTTCTCAGCTGTTCAAACCAAACCAATGCTCAGAAACCCAGAGTACTGTGTCCAGTTCTAGGCTCACCAGTTCAAGACAAGGAACTACTGGAGAGGGTCCAGCAGATGGCTACAAAGATGATTAGATGTCCTGGGATAATAGGGCTGATAGTTTGGAATTAGAGGATAGGGAAGCCAAACAGCTGGGATCACTTGCTAAAGAAGAGGGCATTGACAAGGCAATTGGAAAAGGAACACAACTCCTCAGCCTCTGGAGGTGACTCCTGTCAAGCATTAAGGAAAGGCATCCCTTCAAGGAGGATATTATATGTTACCCAGAAAAGTGGAGTGCAATAGAGAAAGGTATCTAGTAGCCTTGCCAGCAAGAGGGCTGGAGGGGCACAAGAAATTGGGAAGGGATACAACCAGGACAGCTGACCTGAACTAGCCAAAGAGATATTCCATACCATGGGAGGTCATGCTCAGTATATAAACTGGGGGAGTTGACCAGGGCCTGCCAATCACCGCTCGGGGACTGGCTGGGCATTGGTCAGTGGGTGGTGAACAAATGTATTGCGCATCATTTGTTTCCTTCTCTCCCTTCCCTTTGGATTTTGTTCCTGTCCTCTTCTCCCTCCTTTTCATTATAATTGTTATAATTATTATTAGCAGTAGTATTGTTTTTATTTAAATTATTAAATTGTTCTTATTTCAACCCACAAGTTTTACATTCCTTCCCGATGCTCCTTCCTGTCCCTCTGGGGATGCATGTGACTGCTTCCAGTCAGTTAGTACATGTTTCTAAGTTATGCCTAGAAGTTATCCCTAAAAGTTATGCCTTGTATTCCAAACAGAACATCAAAGGAATTAGACTGGAGCTTTACAACACAGTATCACTAAAGTCAAGTAATGGTAACCTTGACAAAAAGCCAACACTAAAAAAAGCAAAAGCACATTGTTATGTCCCTGTAGTGCTGGGGGGAGAAGTGGGGGAGGAAGAGGTGCAATGGAGCATAGTCATTTATCTCAATTATTGTCTGCTTTTCCTAAATCAGTTTTGACAAGAGTTACATTTCGTAATATCCATTATTCTCTCAGCCTTGTTGGGTTTGGTTCTCTCTCCCCATATTAACAAGTTCATCAACGTCTCCCCTTAAACCACACCTCCTGCTACCACTGACAAAGAACAAACCCTGGGCTGAGCGGACCATCAACACCCGCACGTGGCGGTCTCACAAAAGAGCAGCAAGTGGTGCTTTTCCCATTGTGCACTAGAGTGCCCCAAAGGGAAGGTGTTTTTTCCTCGGGAAATTCACAGGTGTGGGGAGCACCGGGTCCCATGCACAGGCAGGAGGCCTTATTTGCAAATGATTCATGTGATCTTAACACTGCGTAAGCATACAGCAATAGAAAAAGCAGGAATAGGGCAGAGATCATTTCTGCCTAGGCAGTCTTTTTTAAAGAGAAAAAAAATTATTTTCAAATTGCTATTCTGAATTGTTAAAAATTTTATCTTACCTTAAATACATGGTGACCCTTTCTTGATATCTTTGCCCTTCGCAGAGCTACGGGACTCATAAACTATTGCAAATTCGATTGCTTCCATATACAGACAAATAAAACATTTAATGTTTTCAATATCTGTAAGGGACAGAATTCTAACCTAAAGAGAAGTACTCATTAATTCAGCTATTTTGCTAAATGAGGGAGCATACCTTTCAACTGCGATGCTGTCAGGAACACAGCAATAGAGAATCTTTTACTTCACACTGAAAAAAGGCTTTAAAATTTTGTTGCAAAAACAGAAGGCTATCCAGCACACTGTGTATTATAGCACCACCTTGAAGATACCATTTGATTTAATGCAGCTATTAGGCTTGTTCTCCTCTTTCTTTGCCTTTCCATTTCTTACCTTGTGAAGGTCCATCCTGAAGTAAAAATACTAACAGCAGCATTCCTCCAACTGCTTTGCATTTAATGTGACACTTTTCAACAGAGAAAAGCTATAGCTTTGCCTTAGCCTTTCTATGCCTTAAATCTTCAAGCATTGCCATGATCAAAACATCTTCAATGAAATTTTTGTTTATTTAAATTTAGTGTCTACATGGAAGAGACTTTTCCTGCCATTGGTTTTTTCATTTGTAGGGGCTAGGACAGGAGAACAAAATACATAGCTTTATGTCCAGCTACTGGTACGAACATCAATTTCTCCATTTAACCACATCAATTATCATATTCCAATGAATGAGAGTGAAAATACTTTTCGCTTATTTGACAGTTTTCAATTTGTTTTGTTATCTAGATCTTGATAATTCAATAGACCTTCAATGTTTTAGAAGAACAAGATCCAAAATATTGTCACTGAACAAGAATGAATTATGGCCGTTCCTTCCTTTGTTTCAATGCTTTTCAGAGCCTGTTTAATATTTGATTTTCATAACCAGTGTCACCCAATCTCAAAATACGCTCTGCTTTAAAGGAGTTTAGTTATACAATTAATTCACTTTGGGCATTAAATGTTAAATGGCAGAGAACAATGAGAGTTTTATTCAATGACAGAGAGTGAGAAAAGATTTTTAAATGTTATTTCAGTGCACAAAGAGTTTTATGACAGAAACATATTGATCAAAATTATTTGTATGGTAAAATTAAGTTCAGCAAGTCATCAAGAATGCAGGTCGTTATTGGTTCATTAGCCAATCCAGAAAGGGAAAGCAGAAAATTGGATAATATAGAATAACCATAACAAACTATGAGATGGCCAGGTGAGTGACCAAACCTGATAGCAAGTAACATATTGAAAGCACTAAAGTAACGAAAGATCACAAAGTGCAAATGCATGAGGAAGATTAAAACTGGATCTACAGAAGAAAGATTATGACCTGATTTTTTTTCCTTTTCATTACTGAAGTAGTAAGTATAAAAACACCACAGAAAAGTACCAGAATCTTTGCAAAGCATCTGGTGCTGTCCTACCCAAAAAATTCATTTATAAGGGCAGACGTCATCAGCCAGAAGAAGAAATTTGGAAGTGCACAAATTATAATGTAACAACAGAAATTTTCACATAGCAGAGAACAAACAAAACGATGAACTGGATCAGTGTTGGACATGGCTACCATGACACCAAAACCATTTTCTTTTATAAGTGGATAAACGGTACCACATAGTTCTGCAGAAGAAACAGCTTTGTTATTTAGAAGGCATGTATTCTATATACTTCATAGGCCATATTTCAACATTTTCTTCGTGTGAATTAGACCCTCAAAGTTATCACAGCACTAATAAATCAGGATGACAAATTTCTCAGTTGTTTGCAGTCATGCTTTCCTGTGACCTCGTTAGCTCTTACGAGCCTGTGCAAGACACTTTTGGAAAGATCACATATCTGATCTTTCCCTTGGGACATTTCTGCCACTTAGTTTTGAGACAATTCTCATATTTAATTGAATTCACCAGAAGACATTTAGATTTGTACAACTTAACCCATATAAATAAAAAATATAAATAGGAAAACATTGCAGCATTCTGTGCATCCTCTAGCCTCTTATCCCTCTCGGCTGCCTTTCTGCAATTCAGTATTCTCTGCTAGTCTTAAACGTTCCCATATGGACTGCAGTTTTCACCCTAAATATTCCAGCATCATCTAATGTCCTAGACTTTCAGTGATTCATCAGATGGAGCTTGAATTAAATTTCATTTTAGTACAGTTTATGTTTCTTAAAACCACTTGCTCCATGGAAACATTTTTATTCTATCATTCCCACCATAGAAACAAAAGCCAGTTCAAGGAAAAACTTGCAAAGTACAAATAGCAAAATCTGTTTTGAAAGACAAAACTGTTTTTTGTACACAGCCTGACAATAAAAATCTAAAATCTAAATATGAAGCATAAATAGCATCTATTTCAGTAGTACTGCACCCTTGACAAGAAACTTTGTATAATGCAGCACATTTCACAGCCTGCCCTTGCCATGCTTCCTACATCATTATGTCACACTATTTAGACTTTCTGAGTTTTATTACAAAAGAAAATGGTCCAAAAAACAGATACATATGCATCATGAATTTCTCTCACATGGGTTATGTTTCTCATTATTGTTATTCATGATTCCCAGACAGGAACTATTACAGCAGTCAGATATCAAGATGCACATAAAAATCCATGTCCATATTTGCCAATCACAGCAAAATAAACAGAAATTATACTGAATTGGTTTTGATGAATCAACAAATTGGTAACATTTCATGCAGCAGAAAATTCTGGTTCACTGGTTATTGGCACAAGGTTCCTGAACTGGGAAGCTGCAAAGACAGCTAAAGGTAGTCTGGAAACTCCAGAAAAAACAGACAATTATTTTCAATTACGTGTTTGACTTCTAGTTTGCTTACTGTCTCCAGAACTGGAAGCTAATGCCAGTGGCACAGATGAAATAAAAAGTGCCTTATATTAGCCACTAATCTAACTTCATTGAAGCCAATTAGTTAAACTAATCTGAATTTGCTGCAAGGTTTTATCACTTCAGCCTTGTCTTTTTTAATAAATCAAACCATATTAAAGAGAGAATTCAATAAAGTTACAGTGGGGTTATTTGGGATATATTAAAAAGAAATTAATGTAATACCAACAGATGATGGCTCACAAGTTTGTTCTTTCACTTAAAAAATGCATAACATCCTCTAACCAATGAAACAGAGAAAAAGAAAATTCAAGGAAGATCATTTGAATTCATGGGTTTGCTAAGTTTATAAAATAGGTTTTATGCACATAGTATTAGACAGACTGAAAATTCTTTGATTACTTCAATTAATTCACGCAGCAAAAAAAATTATAAGGTTATGATTCTGAAAAACAAAGTATAATTGAAAATATATTAGCAAAATTAATTTTTTTCTTTAGTTGCTTAAAGAGTGCTCATGAAGATATAAACTAATCTAGTCTTCTCCCATAAATTAAAAAGGAAAAAAAATCCACGTGAAAAAAAATCACCATGAAAAAGACACATACATTCAAACAGGTAGGATCTGCTCAATTATAGTTATCACAGACTGCTGGGTGCTGGGCAGAGAGGCCCCCTTGCAATTGCTTCATATGCTTACCTCTAACAAATTTGTGGTGATGGGGGAGTGTTAAAAGATTATTTTGCAGATTCTACGTATCAGTAAAAAAAACTTGTTATATGCCATATCACTAATGATACAAACTGGTGTATCAGTTTGACAGTTTGGTTTATTGACTCTTCAGATCTCACACCCACAAAATGGATAACTAAAGAACAACTGTTTGTCTCTTCTCTGCTTGTTTTTCATGTCTCTGCCAGTAACACGATCACAGTCAGACAGTGTGGACACAAATGGAAATTCTAACTAATGGTCACGAAAAGATTAAATGCCTTCAACTGTTATTTCTAAGTTCTAGTGAGATTTTCCAGTTCAGCTCTTAGTACTGTTCTTAAACTCCAAGAGATCAACTGAAAAGGGAAAAATCAAACGCAAGGTCTTTGACCTGAATTTCTTGCAGGTAATTAGGATATGAGAAGTCCACAATGATGGGTATAGTACTATTCCTTTCAAAGAGTACCAGACAATGAATGTTTGATGATACTTGCAGTGAGGACTCTTAATTCTTTTAAGACTGCCGTAGTTATTATTATCATGGGGGTGGGGCTGGGAGGGGAGAGCTTAAATGAGCTTTTTGTTGCAATGAATAGCAATGAGTTTGGTACCTCCTACAGACAGACAAGCTCATTAGTCAGAAGACCTCAGCAAAGCGATGCTATTTTAAAGTTCAGTGACTCTAAGCAATGGTCAAAACAATGTGGAATCACCACAATCACAAAGAAAGATGACCTGATTCAAGCATGCCTAGACAACCTCTCAAAGGTCAGAACCTCTTCTACCTCACCCACCTGGACAAGGTAATTGCTCTGCCAAGCGCCCCAGAGCCAGGCAAGGGCAGTAGCCTTTTCTGCAGAGGGGTTGTATTAGATCTCTGCAGGTCTGAGTGTCTTAGCCCAGGCTTTGCTGATATTTGTAAATCAACTTTCTTTTCTCCTGAGAACAACTGATAGTTGGATTTGCTTTGTTCATTCATGTATAACTTCTAGTATTGCCTTCAATGAAGATCTTTCATTTATAATCATTGTAGGTTTCACGCCCTTAACCCAGAGCATAAAAACGAGATTTTTTCAGAGTCATTTTCACCTCCATATTTTCATTTATAACCTCTATTGGGACCATACGGTTTTCAGTAGTTCTGCTCCACAAACAGGGTGTGGACCTACAACACTTTTCTCCTACATATACAAAACATTTTCATGCAAGAGCCAAAACTAATATTTAAAAAAATATAATAATGACTTTATCTGAATATTTTCTATGTTTCCTACGGCTATTTCCTCCACATACAGAAATGGTTTTCCCACCCCAACAATTCCACAAAGATCCAGATCCAGATAATGCCATTCAGCAATGACTGCCTCCCTGACCTTTCTTACCTGCATTAACTTCTCCTGGTGTAGTCTGCATTTTCATATGCTGAAACACCTAGGAGGTATGCGGTAGTGGCTATAAATAACCATTTCCCATTATTCTTTCGCTGACCTTTCTGTCTCTCATTCTTGCCAATGTTCCCTCACAGGGCAGCCAAATGACAATTTTGTCAGTAGTTTTTTGGATGTACTGTCTTCTCTCATTTATACTCTTCTTTTTTTTTCCTATTCAAAAAATCTCAGTAAACCTTTCCAATTAAATTACACATCTTACTTTTGTTAATCAAGAACTAGTGCTCCACATGCAGCTTCCAAATTATAGTTTACATATATATACCTACTGAACACAGCCTCATACATTTCCTCTGTCTTTGCTTTTTTCCACCCTGCTACACTCTTTATATGCTATCTTTCTGACCCTTTTTTATATGGCTAGAAATAAATTCAAGACTCTCCTTTAATATTTTAAATTTTCTATTCATGAACGACTATTAGTGTATGCTGATTTGTTTCAAATGTCCCCTACTTTGTTTTCTAAGAAAAAAATATTTTAAACATACAAGTGCATAGAACCTGAAGTGCATAGAGAAATTAGTGAAAATCACTATCCCTCAGCTCTGGCAAGAGGATCTCGAGTGATAAAAAGATCTGGAAGCCATAGCTTGCAATAGACTATGGAAGCCATAGCTTGCAATTAGAAGTGTATTACTTTAAAAAATTCAATATATACAAGAGCTTGAAATAAACCAGTGTTTTCCACTGCAAGCACTGTTCAGCATAATAAAAAGTAACAATGCAATATTCTTGAATAAGAGCTTAAAAACAGAGGAGTAAAGTTATTTGCAAATGTTTGCACACAGAGCTATAAAGTGTAACTCTTGCAAACTTAACCACCAAAACACATCTCTGTTATAAAACTATATTACACACAGGCATCTCTTTAAGTGGAGAACTTATTCAGCATTTCAAGCACTAAGGAGACATCAATTTCATACCACTTAACATGTTTGGAACAGTCTATGGAAGCAGGAGTCAGAAATATGCACTGTAGATGATATTGGGTGGAGAGAACCGATGTGAGGATGAGGAAGCTTACAGGTTTAGCTTGAAAAAGTTGAGTGAAGATTTACTACTGATTCCCTCATTCTTTTATGAATCCATTAATGCTGCACACACTCACACAAACAGCTGTTAAACATTCATACCCATCCAACCAAGGGCAGCATCCATCCAACAGAGGTTTCTGTAAACCTGAGGTTTTAATCTTGTGGTCTGTGGACCCCTAGCAGGGGCTCTGCAATATTTATAAAAGGCCTGCAATATGTAACTAAGTGCAGAAAGCCCAATTAAACGTGCAATACAAGAAACGAAACTGGCACTTTAAAAACGTAAGTGGTCCACAAGCGGAAAAAGGTTGGAAGTCACTGATACATCAGACAAGACTCATGACAGGGGTCACAATTTACCAAATATAGTATTACACTTTTCCCATTAATATTATGACAGCAGTCTGTGAAGAGATGATAGATCAGAATTTGCCTATAAAATTTTCCTGATTCTTTGTCAATATGTATCGAGCAGTTCAAACGACATCGACCACATCCTAACCTCTATTACTTTTATTTGAATTTATATGTGCACTGCAGTATGAATACACGATATAGTTACCATATTTGCCACGCTTCTTAGGAAAAAAGAGGTTACATAAAGTAAAGAAGATCTATATTATTTTCATTTAAAGCTCTGGACAAAACTGTAACTGACAGCTTAATCTTGACAACAGCTACAGCAAATGTTTGAGATGTTCTGTAGTTTAATTTTACATCTCCAAATCTCAGACCCAAGTAAAAATCTAAACACTCCAAAATTCTTTAAAGATTTCTTCTAGCACTCTTCAGAGAGCAAGTTTTTCCCCCTAGGACCATACAGGTTGATGGATGACGACCATTTTTACAGTAAGACTGCATATCAAGTCTATTGGTAGAAGATAAAACAGGAAATGCAGATTTGGCTTCTCTTCTCAGCTGATAAACAAATATAGCAGGATGACAATTTACAGACCCATGTTCACTCTAGAGAACACCACAAGGATTTAAGCTTTCTGCAAAACTCTTTTAAGGCTGCTTTATAATGAAGGCAACTCCTATACTTCAATTTTGCAAGACTTTTAAATTCATGTATGTTTATTGCACTATTTTTTGAAATCTCTGATTTCAAATCCTATAGTAGTGAAATAATCAGAATGGAAGACCTTCCACAAAACCAAAGGTGTTACATGGGTTTATGCTAGTGATTCATAGAAAAGGTTCTTTCTATTAGGAGAGCAAACAGTCCAACAAGACCTCGGGGAATACATACAAGAGATGACATTCTGTCCAAGGAGTAAAGCCTGAGGCCTTGACATTTTCTTATCATTAAGATTTCATAGAGCCATTTGTAAAAGTCAGGGACACCAGTCCTTGCATGCTGGCCCAGCTCCAATTTTTGTAATTACTCCCTGACAGCTTAAATTCCCCTTTGACTTTGAAGTATCTTCCTGTTCTTTGTACAAAATCCCTACCACTTTTTCTTTGGTAGTACCTCTGCTTTTTGTGGAGGTTCAAACTTGTTTACCTTGATTTGACTTCAAGGTCAAAAATAAGCTTTATTGCTTTGTACCCCTCTCACTACTGGCAAGGCCATAACATCTGTTGATGCATAACCTGCTCTGTTTCCTCACTAAAGGACGGCCCATGGAGTGCCAGCGAAATCAAAAGGTGCTCTCAGTCACACTCAAATGATTTCCATTAAAGCAATGGGTTAAATTTATTCCCAATAGTTCAATCCAGGGAAGCAGGACTCTCAAATTGCTGATGAAAGAAGCCATGAGGAAACCTTCAAAGCTTCATTCCCAGTGCAGGAAGGCATAGGAAGGACTTGAGGAGTTGGGCTCCAAAGCAGAGGGAGAAAGGACTGAGCCTCAGTTCAGTCCCTGTCCATGATGCTTCCATGGGCTTGTACGGAAAAAAAAATCTTTTAATAAATGTTAACAGGTGAACTCAAATTATTACTACTGTAACTTAAGTAAGACTGGTTATAGGCTGTGAACTGCAAATACAGTTGTTACACAGAAACTTTTTTCTTGTTTTTTCTTCAAGCCTTATGCCTTCCTACTGCTGTTTTGAGATTTTATTTCCTCTGTCCATCCTTCCAGCCTCCTTCATACAATTGCTTTAAAAATCCATGTGCAGGGACTGGCCTTGCTACTGGTACAGAGAGCTTTGGAATCCAAACTCTTCCAGACATAACGACAACAAAAATACATGCAATTTTGGATATAATTATATTTATTGCACTTGTGGGTTTGTTTGGGTTTTAATCTAAATTTAATGAAAATACTATTTGCCATGCAAAATCCTGCAAGCAGAAAAGAGAACTCCAGGAACTACCATGAAGTTCTGCTTTGCTCTTTGGCCCCACCACAGACAGGGCCTGGATAATCCGCATGTGCTGCTGGTTTTGACTGTAAGACTTTAATTTGCAGGTAATGAATTTGGAGTTGCTTAGATTTGATGCAAAACTCTACTCTTGAAACACTTCTGCTGAGATCTCGAAATCACATTCTCCACACAGCAATAACCCACTTTGCTGTAACAGTCCTTATACTTACGAATATGAGATGTTTAGTTTATCTATATCACCTCTGTGAAGGAAATAAAGATTTTACAGACAAAAATATGGTAAAGATCCCACTCTACTGCTTTGTACAGTATCTCACAGTATGTAGAGTCTCCTCTGCAGTCATCAGAACTACTCCCAGCATAAGAAAGAGTCTGAGCTCGAGGCGGTCCTACACGGCTGGCCAAGGTCATACAGCACATCTGTGACCAAAACGGGCAGACAGCCCAAACCTCTTCCAGCTCCTGCCTCCTATGACTTAAACTATGCCTCCTCTCACTATGACATTCAAAGTCTTCAGAGCTCTTTAAAATATTGATACAGTACATTAATTTCTAAAATATTTGAGATAATGTATATTCTACAATGGTATGCATACAAAATATGAGTCATAATAAGAAGACAGAAAGGCCATTTGTAGGGGACACCGGAGTTAGAAGCAATAACACTGCTTAACAAGTAGTTCTGTGTCACAGTTACCTTAATACCTGTGCTCTGGCAAGGCCACAGGGTACAGCAGGGGTCTGTGCAGCCCTCCCAGAAGCCTGGGAAACACACATTCACAGAGACAGTGTTTCTCATACACAACACAGGAGTCTCTGTACAGTTGCACATAATGTTTAAAGTGTCCCCATTGACTTACATCTCAGATGTACACAGTTACAAAGAGTTATAGAGAAAAATCCTTAAATATTTTTCATGCTGCTTCTTTAATACACACTTTGGGGTATCTAATGCTACAGACATACTGACTTGTTCCCCTTGAAATGCCTGTCTGTATCTGTTGCAGTCTAATGCTTTGGCTGGTAACCAGGATGCTCTGCCAGCTTCATCCACTGTTTGCATCTCAACTTTTCACCTTTTAACTTCACTTCTTCCCCTGCACCAATAACCTCAAATGAAGTTTTTCTATGACATTCAGTGCTGAAATAATCTTGGGATTTCTTGCAACCTCCTACCTGGGATAAATGTCCCCAACCTTCAGTGCTCTTAGGCAGCAACATCAAGTGAACACTGCAGGCAGAATTGTAACAGCCCAAATACCTGCTTCTGCTAACTGCAGGCAAAAGGAAAAGAGCTCACAAACAATATGGGACTGCTAAGCCAGAAATATTGTGCAAAGTATTTTGCTCCCATTGTTGAAAGATGGATTCTGGACATTCTCTCTCAGAGAATGTTAACAGCTAAAAAGCAACCCCAAGAAATCTGTCAAAATAGCTGACTTAAACCATTTTGCAGAGCAAGTTCCCCTCTTCACAGCTCCCTGTGTTGGTAGTGAGTGCAAAGAAGCCTCCAAATTTTTGACACCTAAATTTGCTGCGCAGTAAAACACAAGGAACGTTACTCAATATTTTCCTATGGGCTGCCATACTGAAAAGGTTACAGCTGTTATCTTTCATTGGTTTTCTGGTATCTGCCTTCTTTAATAAGAGATTTGGAGAGGGGAGGTCACCAAAAAAGGAGTACCTGAGAGAAAATTACCTGCCAGTAACCTCAGCTGTTCTGGGTGTGCTGCTCATGTGATTTCACATCCCGTTCTCTCTGTTGACTCCACTAGCTGAAGACAGTACCGTCCACCCCATTCCCACACATCTGCACATAAGACTTTTTGCATATTTCAAGACAGTCTCACTCAAGGACTTTGTCAGCAGAAGCTGTCTTTTTCTGCAGCCTTACACAGGAGACAAGTTACTTTCTGAAACACTGTTAAAAGGTACAGTCTGCCTCAGTCATCAGTTTGTTTCTGTCTCTGACATTGCATTCTGCCATGCAAACCAGAATAAACGACAATATTTCCATGCCACTGACCAGCAGTACTGACAGAGTGATGGGTAACTAAAAGAACATTGGTGTAATCTTGTTAATTTGACCTAGAAACATAATTGCAACTAATCAATTACATAGTGAATTAGACTCCTCCACAACCAGGCTCAGTGAAGTCCACTTAATTGTCTTTGGCATCTGCAGCAAACAGCTCCTGCACTAGGTGTTCCTCATTCCCATCAGAGTAACTTTACATCATTTTGGCTTTCATAAAGCAAAAGTATCATGTCAGCATCTCTGTGAGCCTCTGAACAACACAGTGAGCTAGCTTGCAGCACCAGGAGTTAAGAGCAAATCATCCTGGAGACAGCGTAAGCAGAGCTTGCATCTGCTATGCAGCCAACTCACAAGGGTGTCTCCCTTGATTACAGCTGTTTTATTTCAGAAAACTGTCAATGGAGATACCCTATCTTTTGACAAGTGAGGTAGAGTTATCTTAAAAAAAAAAAAGAAGCATTAATCTTACCTAGGTATGAAACTAAAATAAACATACCTGTTTCAGCATTATTCAGAACACAAAAAGAATCAAAGGTTCATTAAATTACAATTGAATCTGATTTCATTCTTTCATACGAAATAGAATGGTTGTTGGCTACATTAAACATCATAATTCAATACATTAACTATTAATTTAATGATTTCATAGTCTCAGAGTGGATAAAGGTCAGTAATTTAGCAACTAAGTTTGAGTAAAAATTAAGCAAAGCAATAAAATGCCATAGTTCAGACTAAAAGTGTGACTCTTGCACTGAAGCAAACCGCACTCCCAGGGTTGTGCCAGACACTCTGCATTCTGAAAACGTCATTATGTAATGATGCAGCTCACTCACCTGCCAGGCAAAAATCCACCAGCAGGAACCTTTGGGGAAAATTCAGTCACGATGAATATACGCAATCGCTAATTAACTTATTTTTTCTGTTGCATTCTTCTAGGCCTTCGGAACATGGCCACTGGTTTTTGAATAATCTGCAGTATGCCACAGCACAGAGAAGTATTATAAGTTGAAGTAATTGTCCCCGGAAAATAGGGCTGTTTATATTACTTTCATTTTCTTTTTTAATATTTATAACTATGCCACTAGTGCACTGTAGTGTGGATGAATGATCTTTATTTCATATTGATCTTGGGCAAGTCGGCAAAGGCTTTCTTTAATCTATAATTAAAAATTAAAACCTTCAGGGGAGCTATTCATCTGACAGTCAGTTTTCTTCCTGCTGCCCTCTGCCAGTAATTAAGTTCTGCTAGCACTTTCAGTTTTTACAAGGACTTGGTTTATTATAATTTTCTTCAAATTTGTTGCCACAAAACACCAGAGGCTCATGTGACAACAAATTCCATTTTAAAAAAACCCTGCACAGTAATACTTATAAAGTATCTAAAGGGTTTGTTACTGCCAAGCTGTATTCTATGAAAATCTGTACTGCATATCCATCTGTCTTTACACTATACCTATTACAGGTAAAACCTACAGTTTGCAGAAAGAAGAATGTAGATTTCACCATTCTGAATGCCATTTTGTTAGTTTAAAACTGCCTGGTTTTACCTATCAAACTCAATCCACCTGACTGATATAAAAAAGGATTGATACCACAAAACAACATTTAGTTATCACTTTGCTATCAGAGACATGTGCTGATGCTGAAGTCTCAATGTTTTATGCAAGAGTATTCTTTTTGTGCTACCCCTATGGGACTACTGCTGATCTTTGTATTAACCACACTTTCCAACCAAAGAGCTCAGAGCACTTCTCTAGGGCTGAGCATAATTATCCCCACTTCCCAGGTGGGCCAGGCACCCCCACAACTAGCCAAAGACCCAATTATAAAGAAACAAATGTTTGCCTAGATTTTCACCAAACCTTTTCACATTAGACTAGTTATTATGCAGAAACATCACCAGCAAAATGCCTCAGTAATGTCAAACAAGCAGGGTATCAAACTCCCTTGCTGCCTAAAAAATATTTGACTTTCATCTCTGCTTGTCAAATCAGAAATTGTTAGTTTATAATAGAGAATCTGGCACTTAGCACTTTACTTATTAGAATGGGAGCTTGGGAGGAAAACACGATAAGAACAGCTCTGCAGCAGTGCACCCCTGTGATGAGGACAGTGGCATGTGGTGCTTGACACTGCAGGTCTTGCTGGAAGGAAAAACTACAAAGCACCTACCAGCCTTCCCCAAACCTGTCATTAATTGTAACCATAGGACTTAAAACATTAATAATAAAGATAGGATCTTAATAACCTCCTGCTGCATTACACAGTTTCTCCAAAAGGTTCTCAATCACTAGCTTGCAAAATGCTGTAGGAGAGACAAAAATTATTTCAGTTAAACAGCCAGGGAAACACCAAAGATCATAGCTAAAGCAAGCAAATCACTGTGCTGCTGCATTTCACTGAGCATTTAGAATTTCAGCCCAGCCCACACTACTTTTTTTTTTTTTTTTGGTCAGTACAGATATAGAAACATTAAGGGAGTTTAGATTTTAGCCAGATTTAGAGTGTCAAACCCTGGAGCCAAGATGTTCACCGACATCAACATTCTTTCCATTTTTATAACATTTATTCGAATGCAAAGCAAAGCTAAAGGCTCTTAACAGGCACTCAAGTAAAATAAAATAGGTATTTAGAAAAAGTAATTGGCATGCCTTTTCATGACATACTAAAAGGTTAAATATATGTCCATAAGTAACATGATTGGTCAAAACAATTCTGATATGAAGGAGATAAATTTATCTTTGGTCTTAACCAGAAGAACATGGACATTAATGTGTGTTGTAAGTTTAAAATGTGGGTAAATTTGGAGTATCTGGTGAAGTATCTGATGCCAGCATTACCCACAACAGTTATTTGCATATCAATTCAGATTTAAAAACACATAGCTATAAAGATATCTATTTTGAAAGATATTTCAAATTCCATTCTTATGAAATGGAATGAGAACATGAAAACAAAACAGCCAAGCAATCTCAGCACAAACCCAAATCCTGTGACATTGACAATGCCCTGAGGATCATAACCACAGCTTGAAAAAAATCATATATTTTCTGCAAAGACAGTGCTTCTCTGTTTCGATTCATACCTTGCATATTGATGAATATGCATATTTATGAAGTCCAAGAAGGAAGTGAGGAATCTACTTTGTAGGAGGGGAACATGTAAACCGGTTGCTGGGCCTGCTTATTGTACCTGGGATAGGACAACCACAGGAAAACATTCTTGACAGTCTGTGTTCACTGACTATCCCAGTAATAGTGTTTAGATATATTTAACTTTCAAAATAGAAAATAACATATGCCAAAGCTCTGATTCTATAATTTTTCCCCTCTGAGATCTCTTGCATTGTGCTACTTCTTATTTTTCTGAACTGAAGCAATGACTGTCTTAAATCCTCCCACCAGCACATGACAGAACAAAATTAGAAAGGTGTTAGATATTTTGGCTGTTTGGGGCTTTTTACCAGAGGGTGCTTGTTTTCTTTATTACTCCTTTTTCAAGAGTGAATTTCTAAATTACTAGACATATTATATATTATTCTCCTCTGATTGTAATATATTACAAGACCTGAACTGGCCAGTACCTCAGGGTGGAACTGCTTCACCACTTCAAAGCCAAAAGGCACCAAAGGCCTCCAGTCTGCAAAGCCAGGTTTCATTAAAATGAAACATACGGAAAACTAGACCAAGGTAACCTTTTAAAGCAAGAAAACCTAGACCTGCTGGGATGGACAGATTAAAATTAAATTACCTGAGAACAAACCTCTTTTTCCCTTCCTACTGTGTCCTTGCACAGTACTCCTTTCCACTGCTCTTCACTTTCTAATACAGCAATTTTCAGTTTTTCCTGATTTACCTCAGGCCCATAAACAGCCCCTGTGGACATGCCCTCTCTCTCAGCCATAGGACTGGCTGTGGGCTGCTCTCCTGCTGCGGGTTTCCAGTGGGTTGTGCTTCTCATGAGAGCTGTTTGCCTGATTGCCTTGCATGAATGCAGTCTCCTCTCCCCTCCACAGCCCTGCTCAACCTTCAGCACGGGGCCACAATGGGGCTGACAGGTTGCCTGCCCACCACCGCCCAGCTGAAGTCACCTGAGCAGAACAAAATACCACACTGTAAATGAAGTTCTGAAATCCCTTGTACCTACAGAAAGATTATTCCTGGCTCTATAACCCTTTGTGAACTAGCATATTCCCAAGTCACCCAGTGAAGGAGCCCTTTCTCCCTGCTAAGATGCCAGTAGAAATGCCAAACTTACTCTCTACACCTCTCATAGCCGTAACCCAGGGAAGAGACCAGACCTACATGGCCACATGAAAACATGTCACAGCAAAAAAGAATGCAACACCCATTTCTGTACAGGCCACATGTTCACAGAGGAATTAAGACAAGCTGTGTAAAAGGCATTATTGCATGGAAAGCAATACAGCCCCCAGTCTCAATTACAAACACCATTTTACTATGCCAATTTACATTACATTTACTCATGACAAATGCTTGTTTTCATAAGCAAAACTATTTTCATAGCACTGCAGCTAATGCTGCTTTGTTTCACTGTACCTGACCAAGCAGCTCTCATGGAGAAATTACACAGAAGCAGCAGAAGAGTGTGCATGTTGACCTTGTGAATGGGAGGAAAGTAAATCTCTGTGGCTTTATTTTTCTCCTAGAGAACTTCTACATTCTGCTGCTTCAATGTCTCTTTGCATGACTCAACGATCCTTGATCCCAAAGGGACATAAAGTTTGGCAACTTTATTTTCTGTTGCTTCCTTGTTTTCTATTAGCTGTTAGTGTGGAAATATTGGATTTTTTTCTTTGATCCATCAGAGGAAAATCGATCTTTCTGAAGAAAAACAAGTAGAGAATTGTCTACTAACAATCACTGTTCGTTTGACTTTTTCCTAGTATTTGGAAGGCAGCAAATGCTTCATTCTAATGTAACACTACTTGCATTAACACCGAGTATTCTCCAAGGCTTTCTATTTTACTACTTCAGCTAGAAGATTTCCTTTTCTGTTAGCTCAGGCTCTGCAGCAGCTGCACCACATGTGAAAGCAAATATTGCAGATTTTCTGTCCAGTGATTAAGACATGACTAAGTTATAAACCAAGCCTCAGAGGGACTAGAGCAGAAAATTTTTATTAGAGAAAAGCTTAAAAAACTATAAACTTCAGAGTTGCACCTCATGTCCAAACTCAGCCGTTTGCAAATCCCCAGAATGGAATCTGACCCAGGAACCTGCTGTGAATATATGGCACAGGTGATCAGTGCATGGGCAGTAGATCCAATGTTTCTGATGCATACTGTGTTTGCTAGCTGGGCCCATATGGATGAGCAGCCCACTTTGGCATGGCAGTGGGTTGTACAGCCTGTTGTGGTGTTTGGAGCACAAATGGTTGAGAAATGAGCAGAAGAGACTCTTCTAACATCCTAGCCTTCTCCTGCTTTGTTCAAGCAAAGTTTTCAAATCTTATTTTTCTACTTGTTAGTTTGCTACTGTTAGAAAGCATTGTCAAATAAGTTAGAAAACAAAAATATTTTCATTTGGTTAATAACCCAAATTTCATGTAGAAATACTTGGAAACTTTGGAGGTAAAGTAAATCATGACACAAAAAATAATTTGCCCTAGAAAATTTGCAGAAAACAACATACTGTTAGTAAGTTTTCTCACGTGAATATGCAAAGCTTTTATTAAATTAAGGAGGGAGAGACAAAATCAACAACAAAGTATATGAAAATTAGTTATATTCAATCATCATGGTATATATTGTTCTTTTTTCCCCTGACGTCAAGCAGTAAAGTTGATTTTAAAATTCTGTTCATCTGCCTATATTAAAAGTGATCATCAAAAATCTTTATCTCCCTCAAATACAGTCCCCTTTGGTGGTCTCTCTGAAGAGCAGAAGGGAAGGCATTATGACTGACTTGTCAACAATACCATAACAATAACAAAAACAACAAAACTCAGCAATACTGGCTTTTCATACTTCAGATGTGACAAGGATGTAATCAAAATTCCATGCTTAAAAGGCAAGGCAAAGGAAGCAAGACAGCTGCTATAACTAGATCTGCTAAAAGTAAATAAATAAATACATAGATAAATAGAGGCGATTTTTCTGAGAAACAGGATACAAGTCCCCACAGGACAAGACCTGGCTTCATTAATGGTGGCAACAGTGTCACAGAGAGTAATAGTAGATACCATTCCTCCTGGGTACTTGCAAAAAACCAAGGTGGGCATTTTTAGGGACCTTTCAGTGTACACATGGCATAAATCCCACAGGGCATTCTCAGATTGCACTAAAAAAATTTTAATTCCTTAAAATCTGCTTACTTAATTCAGGCATTTTCACAGTGAGATCAGAAAATATGAGCTCAACAAAATGGTCCAATAGCCTAGTCTGTCTCTAGTCTAGTCTAGCTAAGAACTGAGTGAGAGCAGTTCTAGATTTTATAGTCAGGACATGCTGTGAGTACCCCAGTTTTCTGGAGTGGACTCCTAGGGTCTCAGTGGAGGGTAGCAGGTACCCTTTGCTGAGGCATCCATGTGAGATACCACTGTGCTGCCCCACTGAATCAACCTGCCCTGCCCCTGCAACCCCACTCCAAGGAGCATGGAAAGTGAGGTGACAAGTCCAGCCTTGCAGGGAAGGTGATCTTTGTTCAAAACCACTACTGTTCCTCAACAGAGACAGACAAAAATTTTCCATCAGAAAAATGTCAATCCAGCAAAATTCTGCAAGGACAAGTCAGTTTAGTCAGCTCCAGTGACAGAAGCTTTCTGGCTTTCTGCCCACTTGCCCGCCTCCTTGCCATCCCATCTGTCCCAGCTCTTCACAGCCTTTCCTGTTTTCCTGCAATAAAACTGGCAGCCTGGAAGTGCCACCCGGAGCTGAGATTCCCAGGGTGTCATCCCTGCAAGGCTACAAGGAGGGCAGCCATCAGGGGTTCCCATCTATCATCATTATTATTGTTGTTGTTATGATTTTAATAGAAACATATATTCAAAAGAGCCAATGAAGATCATGATGAGTATTCAAGTGTCTTCAGTAATGCTTCTATTTCCCATCACATTAAAGACCAGACCTCCAATATAAGTAGTCAGGGGAAGGGGTCCTCTCAAGAATACTGTTCATTTCCGTAGCAGACATATCTTTACAATTAGAAAACATGTTTACAGCCTAATTAGCTACCATCAGGACTTCATTAACCACTGTCAAAAGCAACCAGAGAAAATTAGAAGTGCTGATGTTTTGTATAGTGATTTCTAAATATTTTCTTTCATGGAAAAGGCACTCCAGTAAGATGAGAGGGAGAAACACAACTGAGAGAAGAGGAAGGGAAAGGAGAGGATTTAATTCAGAGAAAGAAATTAGAGCTTTTTCCCCCATGAATAAACATGTTTTATTATTGTCACAAGACAGGGTATGGTTTACTGCACATAAAATGTGTGTTAACTTCAGTCTACTTTAAGTAAGATTTTACCTAGGTATAGGGAATTAAGAATCTCACCGTGCCTCCTATAAGCACAGAGAGTCAGGATGCAATCCAACCACAAGAGAATATTCAGGATGGCTGCAGCAGTTTAGAGAACTCCAAAATCATTTCCAGAGGTGACTGGCTGAATAAAAGAAGAGTATTTAAATGTGTAACAGAAAAGATTTCCAAATGAATTTACTCCTAGATAAGGTGTTGGCTTGACAGTGAGCCCCTGTTTCACTGGTTTTCATCATTACTTGGTTCATCACAGGCACAGATACTTGGTTTCACCCAGCTCTTCAGGTTCCATATACACCTTTCTGCACTGATGAGGTACACTGACAGCTGATATTCTGGCTTCCTGTACATCTTGCAAAAAATCAAAACTAAAGAATATTTTAATACCTCCCTGAAAAATGTAAGCCCTAATAATATTCAGCTCCTGTAAAATTCCAGCAGGAAAAACTTTTGGTAATCTATGATTTTTTGTTACACAAAAATGTATTTTGGAAGGAAGATCTGGAGGCCTAGTTCACTTTCTTACTTAAAGTAGTGCTAGCATTAATGCTTTTTTTTTTTTTTTCCCCTGAGATACTAACATGTTAAATCACATTGGCATATATAGCAATGATAAAGTCCCCAAAAATGTCAGAAACTAGAGGGGGGGATGGGGGGAAGCCCAAAACATACTTAAAGATCAGCTATTCCAGCGCGAACATCCATACTTTCATGCAAATGAAATTATCCCAGTTTGTGTAACTTTCTCTTTGCATATTAAGTTTGTTCCCCACCCACACAGCTATGAGTAGTTGCTTTCCCAAGAAGGATTTTTCCAGGAAAGGAGGGTCTTGCATTGGTATTGTTCCTGAAGAAAACTCACACCATTTCATTAACTGTTCTTCCTCCAGTAGCAGGTAATTAGGGAGATTAAAGCATGCTTTTCTACCCAACCTAATTAGATAACTACATTAACTGAGCCACTTACTATCTCATTTATTTCTAAAGCTGCTAATGTTTATATCATTTCAGTGATTGCACAAAATGTATAACAAGGACCTAAGGATATTCTAGTGCAACTATTTATTTGCTTGCTACCGACTTTTCATGACTTTGGGATATTGATTTATGTTGAAAGGGCTATTTTCATTCTAAGAACTGCAAACCCTTTGAGAGTAGCCAGGTTGTTTGTTCTGTGAATGAGATGCTGACAGCCTCACCAACATCAGCACCAAGACTTCTCTAGGAGCAAGAGCAGAGCCCAGACAATTTAATCAAAAACAGTGCTATTATAATAGTGCAAGACAAACATTAATTTTAGTGATTTATAGAGCACCCATGCTGTCATCTTACTTCTCATGAAGGGCTCATCAATTACCTGATAGCAATTTCAAGAAAATAACTCCTAGCTTAATTGCAAATACATGTTAAACATTCTCTGAATCCAGCCACTTGAAGCTTTACGGCATAATTTTTCACTTAGCTAGCTTTTCATCTGATGATGAGAAATCAGTTTACAAAGCTTAGTATTTTCCCAATGCTTCTATAAGTTGAGTGTCATTATCATCTCAAAAACACATGCCATGAATTCATCAAAAACATCAGAAGTAGCAACAAAAAGGATGGCGGTCTAACAGATCACTTGATTAAACACCAATCTATTTGCAAGCACTACTGCTTCAGCATAAAAGAAGGCTTTTCTCCTATTTTATTATTGGGCTTCTCTCACTGTAGTAATTAAATAAAATTTAAATTCTGCTTTTTAATAACTATTAAATTATAACAAAAGGAAAATATAGTGTACTGCATTTCTCTGTACTTTATATCTGAATCTCAGTTTCTTTATCTTCCTGTTATCCAGACTGCAGAACTTTAGTTTTCATCTTCTCTCAGATAAGAAACAACCAAGAATTTATAGCAAAAAGAAATGGCTAAATAGAAAATATTTGGTGCAAACATTCAATTTCAATTTAATCCTTAGCAGAAATGGAGGAAATCTCCATAAACGTTTCAACACTTCTTAAACTTTGTTCAGTCATACTTCTTTGCAGTTACATAATTTTGGAAGTACAACATAGAAGCTTCAGTGGAAGATGAAACGCTAGTGTATGCTGCACAGACAGGAACAAGTAAAATTAGTACAACATAGAACTTAGCTCAGCAGATATGTATATACATAAGTAAAACTGAAAAAAAAAAAAGACTCAAAACAGTAAGTTCTGCAAGAGGTAGAGCCATGCAGTTCTCTCTTGATTTTACCATTTGGATTTTATTCATATCCTCTTAAAAAGTAAAAGATTTTTTTCCCCCATCTGGAATTGCATAAGACTGTTCCATAACAGGCTTTTTAGACAAATGTGTCTCCCCTTGCCACAATAAAGTTTACCAAAAAAAAAAAAAAAAAAAAAAAGGTGAGGCAAATTATTTGTTGTATTCATGTGGTCTCAGTGAGATGCATAGTCCCTGGGAAGGAGCAGGGTCCAGTGGAACACTGGAGGAAATGGCAGACAGGGCCCAGGGGGAAGCAGAAAGATATGTGAGGCGGGGGAAGGGGTCAGAGGCCCAAGGAGAAATACAGAAATAAACAGGGAAAAAAGAGCTGCTCAGGGTATAACTTCCCAGGGACTAATGGGAACTGAGCAGAGTTTGCAGGTGCCAAAATTTCTTGAGTTAGAAAATACAAAGCTTTACATAGACTCACCTGCAAGGACAGTAGAGAACAAGGGCTGGAGCTCCACCTTCTCTAGACTTTTTGGATTTTTTGTTTTAAACATTAAAACTTTGAGTTTAATTCTAATAAAACACTTTAGATGGGCATAGGTTTAAAGTCTTTTGGGCGTTCTGGGTGGGTACTTCACTTAGCAGACCGTCTAGGCAGGTCCACTTCAAAGGTCTGTCTGCCTTGTAGCCCCAATACACCAAAAAATTAAATCAAGAAATTACCTTTTTTATCATTTGAATGTATATCTTTTAGTAGATGTAAGCAAGGAACATCAATTTTGTCAATATGTCAAATTTAATTGTTATTTGCTCCTCACAATGTCCTTTCTTGTTGACTCTCACTCTCCCAAAATACAGCCCTTTTAGTGTGGCAGGTGCAAACTGGTAAGAATAGTTTGCAGCCAGAAAAAAAGACTTAGATGAAAGATGACAGTCAGACCAACAGGGTACACGTAAAGGAATTGGCCTTGCTGCTGCAATGTGGTATTGATGGAAGTCAGAAAGCAAGGAAAATTACTGAAGGAGAACTCAGTGCTGCAGTAGGTCACAGAAAAGTATTGGATTTGTTTAAGTTAGCCTGGCCCAGAGCCGCTCTGCTACTTGTTACTTGCTACGAGCACCCACCCTTTCTCCTATTACTGCTGTTTGGGAGTAGAAGACCAGGACTGTGTGAATTGCTATCACAGCAGCTGCTCTGAGCATTCAGAAAATGACACTAAAATATTGACCAGGGATCTGCCACAGACACTGACTTTTTCCTGAATGAGTTTTTATATCAGCTTGCAATTGTCAGCACTAAATCTTTATGTTTAAACAAAAACAATGTCAGATATTTAATGTTTTTTAAATTATGGCTTCCTAGAACCTTTCATTCAAAAACACCCCCCTGCCAAAGCAGAGTTTTGTCTTCCTTAAAGTACACAGCATTAATACAGCCTGCATTATTTATAACTGTCACTAGCTACATTTAGCCCTTTAGAGACAGTCATAAGCTTGAAAAATACTGTCGAGCATTGCTTCAGAATTTAAATTTGAAGTGTGTGGGTGGTGGGGAAAAAAGCTCTCTGTTATCTGTCAATTAATCCAAAACCAAAACATATATCATCTTCTCTGATTCCATTTACTTTTATCTTCTGCTTCACCAGAAAAATAACTTTAAATTCATAACTGATTTTATTTGTTTGGGTTGTGGAGTCCCACAAGATTGCTTAAAGTCAGATTATTTGTAACTGAAGTAATTTGGCAAAATTGCAAACTAATAGGTGCAATTTGTATTGTGACTGAGCATTAAGAACTCCCTGGAGTGCAAACTCAGTAAAGAGCATTTGTGATACAATACCTTTTCTGGAGTAGAAATTTTATTTTCATTGGAGCTCAGAACAGCTACAGAATAAAGGACGCCTCACCAAAAAAAAATCTCTAATTTTGAGGGAAAATATAAAACTTGTAGCATAAAGTTTCCTTTCTTTCACAAAGGGGGGAAGGATGGAAAGGGTGATCTAGAAAAGAGTTCAAGGTTTAAGACTTAGTATTTAACAAAACGTGAAAAAAACATGTAACAACAGATTGAAACTATGGAAACACCAAAGGAAAAATTTTATAAACTGGTTTGCGTGTCAGTCTCCCTCTTTTAGTTAGACTGATGGACTGCCGTAGCCATTTAGATGGGAGCAGACCATAATACACTGTTACTAACATAAAGTAAGTGCAAAATACTTCATCATTGAAGATGTTTATCCAGCCAGACTGATCTCACTTTCATGCATGCAATGCCCAGCTGGAGAAAAAGAACCTAAGAAAAATGAAGTTGTAGTCAATATTTAGTTCCAATGCTCCATCAGAAAAGACTGATTCACTGATTGCCTGCCTTCCAGGCAGTATAAAAAATGTCTGTCCACAGCTATTCAAAAGCTTGAAAGGATGTTATAATTACTGCTCCACTGGCCAAATCCCCATTTTTCACCGGCCAAATGAATTCCAGCACCAGTTTGGGCTCTTTTCTGCCATGACTCATTACTTCAATCCATTACAGTAACAGTGGAATGAAGACATTATTTGAGGTAATCAAAGTTGTAAGTAGGAATAAGTATGGCATAAAACCAAGAGAAAGTGTCAGCTGAGCTGAACATTGTCCCTAAAAACAGTTATGCAGAGAATAATTGTAGTTTACTGGGAACTGAACAAAAGAGACTTATTTAGGTGTTTGGCATGCCAACTTCCTATGCTTATATTATGTTTTATGTGGAATTTTTCTAAAATACACTTTGAACAAGGTGAAAAAGAGCTTTCCAAACACTGGACTACACTGTAGAGAACTTGCTGACGTCTACTAAGAAATTATAGATTTTATGGTGTTAGCTTACCTATTCTGATTATAAACTGAACGAAAAAGCAGATACTGGAAAAAGTAATTAATGACTTTTCTATGCATGGAATTGACAAAATGGAAGTACCCCTGAGAAAATGTCACAAACTTCTAAGAATGTGCAGCGCAGCTTCTGAACTTGCTTTTAATATCATAACAGAAACACTGGGGGAAAAATATCTCAGAAGGTCATTTAGGCAGTCCTCACTGCCCGTAAAGCTCTGTGGTTTGCCCTAGTCATACCCTATGATTATTGTTGTTAATAAAGTAGTGATACAAGCTTCATTCTCTTCAGATCAGATCTATATGGTTTGAGAAAAGCTTTCCTCCTGAATATGAAGCTCTATTATATTCTTGACTCTTTCCTGGAGGTGGAAAGATTACTGAAGATGCATATGAACATTGTCAGTCTTGAATAATTTTGGTTTTAGTGTGGAAACCCAAGTGATGAATACATAGACCTCAAAAACACCTTGAATCTTTTAAAATGCAGCCACAGAAAGGAAGAGGAGAAGGAAGCTAAGCAAACAGCCTAACATTTTGTGTGGTTTTGATATGAGTAGAAGTCTTTTCCTACACCTTACCAAGTCACACTCAGTCTACAGTGAAAAGATTTCTTCGTAGTGATATAAACCAGCTTACACCACACAGCAGCTGAAAAACCTTTAGTTGTTTTTTGCTTAATGCACAACAGAAGTGCAAAAGCAAACTACAGCCCTGAACGCATTCCTTTAAATTACAGTATAGAAAAAATTACTAATTAACTAGCTATTAAGAGAGCTGTAATGAGTTAAGTGCCAGCCATTTTATCTTCTCCAAAAGGCTGGCATCACCCTAGCATAGGATTTGGGACAGCAGATAAGCAGCTCATTCTCAGTAGATCATTTCTTAATGTTGTTTCCATCCTCAAATACTTCTTTATAAAGCTACTCTTGATGCAGCTCCCAAGATTACCATTGCAAATTCCTTTTTCTACATGAATTCAATATAAGACAGAATTCTTTTCTCTCCAATAAGACTTATAAGCATCAGGAAATGTAATAATATTCATGATAAACTACACATAGATTCTGTTTACCTTAATAGAAAGTGTTTTGCCCAAGGGACAGTAGAAGCTAAGTTATATATGCCACCATGGATTACACTATGTTAGAGAACTGAATCTTTCAGAGACTCTGACACTGTCCAGCTGATTGGACTTACAATTCAATATCCTTCAGAATAAAAGACATTGAATACTACAGAACACTGAAGGAAACTTCAGTAGAATAGCAGTAAGATTGGTATGAGAAAAAATTTGGAACTTGTGTTAAGAAGAGATACAGAATTATATGCAAAATTATCTGCTGCTTTTCACCTCATAAGGGTTTAAAACATATAATTCAAACAAACCACTGAAGCTACAAGACTCCAAGACAGAGGTTTTTCTTTTCTACATTTTATGGACATAAAATCTCAAGGATGTCATACACTAGAAAATAGAATGTAGACAATTCTTCTCCACAGTAAAACACATCACATACACCAGTTACAGGTCCTGCCCAAATTGTCACTGCTTTGTAAATGCAGCAGTAACAATCTGCGCTGGGCATTTGGAAATAGAAGTCTGAGAAGAGATCAAGCTGGCCAGACCTTTCCGCTGGATCTGGTTAGATCTTCAAAACAAGCAAAAATTGAAAATAAAAACCCAGAAGACTCTTATACTAACAGATAGAACTCAACTCAGAAGATAAGACAGAGACAAAATTTGCAGACAAAACTGCTCCTGTCCCCTGTCCCAGCAAGTGGTCTTTGTTTCCAGGCCTGCTGCTTCACCAGTTCCTGAGCTGCAGTAAACTCTGCCCCATTCCCTTTGGACCTCCGGAAGTTCTGTCTCTCCTTGTCCTAGACCTTGGAAGGCTGCTCCCTGCTCCTCCTTGCAGGTCCTTTGCATAAGGTGCAGACACACAGCTCCCCGCTGTGCCTACTTCACCTGCTCTGCAGTATCTAAAGCCACCTCTTTATTCTTTCAGAAGAAATAAACAGAGGTGAGCAAAAAACATATAAAAGACTGTTAGAACAGAACTGTTTAAACAGTCATTTTCTGATATGCTTTGTCAACACATGCAAATGACTAAGCCACTTAATACTGGAATATTCTCTTCCTTTAATCCCCATTTACAACACATTGGTAATGTTTAAGTACCATTCCTTGAGGGTTTCATTTATATATATAGTCCAAGGTATTTATGCATCATTGATCAGACTGTGTTTCAGTTTAGTCCCTAGAAACAATGCAGCCACAATGCAAATGGCTTAGAATAGTTTTATTATTCGAGATGATTTGCAATCTTCAAACTGAGGCACTGTCCTCAAAAATGAAAAGGAGTAATTAAAATGTCTGTTATTGCAGTTTTAAGGAAATTTATTCAGTTGGCTTGATTTCAAGACTAGAAAAAAAGTCCTTAAAATGCTTGTTTTAAAACAGTGACTAAAACTCCTGGAAAACGAAGCTGTTCTTGGTTCTATTTTTCCAGTTAAAAATGAAGTTCCAGTGCCTCCTAGTTTTGTCTCAATGGTCCTAACAGCACCATTCACACCAGCATCAGCCTACACACAGTGTTTTATAAAGCACATTCCAAACCACAGAATCCATGGAAGGACAGATAGGGAAGCTGTCATCAAATCAACTTGAAACTGTTTTGTAGAATAAATTGTGAATATTTTTGTTGAATCAGTCTTAATTGAACTATATGAAAGTATTGGATAATTATAGTTTCTTTTTAGACTCTCCAGATACGATTATCAGTCAAAGTATTTGGAGTCACAGAACAAGGAAACACATGAAGAGGGAGTCAGAAGTGTGCATTTAAAGATAAAGATTTGTAATTTGTAATTGTGGCCTCAGACAAGACTATTTAAAGCAACGTTGTAACAAGCTCAATTTTTCATATTCCTAGAAGAAAATATGATCCTTGGTGACACACTCAGCTGGTTTGAGGGCAACCTGAGAAAGATGCAAACACAGAAAACTAGCCTTGAAGAATTTTGTTGCTCTGCATTTCTTTATATGTCAGTTAGCAGAAAAGTAGTTGACAGACTACTGCATACACTTCTAATTTGGTGCTATGCTATCACTATTCCCAGCAGGTTTCTACACAGTTTACTATTTCAAGGAGTCACATTATATTGTCACTATGTGAAATTTACTGTATTAAAAGCCTTTTCAGTAAAATAATAATCACTGTTTGCTGAGACAGTCTCCCACATGAATCAGCACAGAAGAGACAAACATGTTCGCCTTCCTCCAATCTGCTTTAAATTGCCATGTACTCAGCTACAGAAATCAATACACCCGAACAGACAATACCTGTTTTTTACTTTAACATATATATAATGATGGATGCACAGTAGCCCTGTTCCTACTTATTAGGAGCACTATTTGCAGTACTACAGTTACCAATATGTCAGCCAGTTCAGTAGAGAAACTTATTTGCAGAGGTTTATAACTACATGACAGAAATTGTCTTCAGGCCACAACACAGCATTAAAAGTTCCAGATGGGGTTTTTAGGGGTTTAAAATAATGATAATTAAAAAATCTAAATTTTTTAAAAATTAAAAAAAAAAAAAAAGAGGAAGAAGAAATAATCTTACTTCATAATTCCCATATCAGATGCCAAACACAGGCTTTGGTGTCTCAGACAAGATCAGAAATCCAAAGTATTTGTGATCATTACAGATACTGTAGCATGTTTCATTATGGTTAAGAGTGTTCATGATGGTGACATGCCCTAGTTCTGATCAAAGAGATTACATCCTGCTCATACAATCTTTCTGGACAGTTTCATTTGGACAGAGAACTCCTCCTTGCTGTAATCCAATCTACAGTATTGTGGACTTTATTAATAAGCCACTGTGTTGCACTCCAGAGACAGCTGCTCATTAGCAAGTTGAATTATTTTTATATGTGATTATTTTTAGAAAGACCTATGGCAAATGGCTCTGTCCTTTCCACATTCAGGTAAGAACACTGCACACAGAAGCTGTCCATACCACATGGCACCTAACTGACATTCGCTTGGACCTAAGGTTTACAGAAGTCCTCAAGTGCTGCTAGATCTGGGGCACTGGCATAGGCTACCTATATCCCTGTTTATTTGGTGTAGGAAAGTTTAATTAGAAAGCTTGCAAGAGAAGTTTTAGAAGAAAAGCAAATACTTTCTTTTCAAGTGAGTCTGATGCCCTTAAAACTTGCCTGTGCATCTCCACTTTATTCACAGTGTTTATCCAGAATTCCTAGTTTAAGGGAAAGAACGTTCAAAACCAGGTGCATGCCTGAACCTTGACTTGAGAGGGCCAAGAGCAGTACAGAGCGTCCAGTTAATTTAATCTTTAATATCTGTGCTGTCTTTGTCTGTCAGGATAGCAAACCACAGCTGATAGATTTTTTTTTTTTTTATTTTTGTTTCCAACTCCCCACTCACTCTGGCATCAGGTGCCATGCTCCCCAGGCTTTGCACAAGGCAAAACCAAATACACATTATTGCCATTCCGCTCTTAGAGAATAATTACTTTCAGGCAATAGTCAGTAGGGGCTTTCAAGAAAAGACTATTGAAAGCTCTGGGTAGTCTTCTGAGTGATCTGAACAAATCTATCTTCTCCAAGTGCTTTTCTACAGGATGTGAATTAAATGTGTTCTTTTGCAGGGGAAATATAAAGCTGTGTAGAGTTCTCAGTCACGATTCTGCAGAGCTGCTAATACCTTTGCTCTCACAATACCTAGCAGAAACCTGGAGGCGTAAGGCAGGCATCAAGGTTCCACAGGCAGGAACAAATACAGGATTTTTTCAACCACAATTATATCTGCTGGAAAGACAACACAGCCAGGCACACACAGTCCAGGAGGTTCCTGCAGAGCACTGATGATAACTTTTTGGTGCAGGTGGTAGAGAAGCCAGTGAAGCAAGGCATGCTTTTAGACCTTGTACTCACAAACAAAGAAGGACCAGTTGGGGATGTGAAGGCTGGGGACTGCCTTGGCTGCAGTGACCATGAGATGGTGGAGTTCAGGATCCTGTGTGGAGGAAGCAGGACAACAAGTAGGATTGCA
>JAVJGI010000063.1:17922222-17949637 GCA_035590275.1 Ibycter americanus
TCAGCCTCACTTCCATCCCTGGAAAGGTGATGGAACAGCTCATCCTGGAGGTCATCTCAAAGCATGTGGAGGAAAAGGAGGTTATCAGTAGTCGTCAGCATGGGTTCACCAAGGGGAAATCATGCCTGACCAACCTGGTAGCCTTCTGTGATGGAATGGCTGGCTGGGTAGATGAGGGGAGAGTGGTGGATGTTGTCTACCTTGACTTCAGCAAGGCTTTTGGAGGACAGTGAGGTTGACTGAGAAATGGCTGAATGGCAGAGCTCAGGGCGCTGTGATCAGCAGCACAAAGTCGAGCCGAAGGCCTGTGGCCAGCGGTGTTCCCCAGGGGTCAGTGCTGGGCCCAGCCTTGTTCAACTTATTTATGAGTGACCTGGATGAAGGGACAGAGTGCGCCCTCAGCATGTTTGCTGATGATACCATATGGGGAGGAGCGGCTGCCACCCCGGAGGCTGCGCTGCCCTTCAGCGAGACCTGGGCAGGCTGGGGAGCTGGCGGAGAGGGACACAGGGAAGTGCCACAAAGGCCAGTGTAGGGTCCTGCCCTGGGTAGGAACAGCCCCACGCAGCAGCACAGGCTGGGGCTGACCTGCTGGAAGGCAGCTCTGTGGAGAAGGACCTGGGATTCTGGGGCACAGCAAGTTGCCCACGAGTCAGCAGTGTGCCCCAGTGGCCAAGAAAGCCAATGGGATCCTGGGGTGCATGAGGAGGACTGTGGCCGGCAGGTGGAGGGAGGTGATCCTCCCCCTGTACTCTGCCCTGGTGAGGCTGCATCTGGAGTGCTGTGTCCAGTGCTGGGCTCCCCAGTTCCAGACAAGGAACTACGGGAGAGGGTCCAGCGAAGGGCTACAAAGATGATGAGGGGACTGAAGCATCTCTCTTGTGAGGGAGGGCTGAGAGAGCTGGGCCCGTTTAGCCTGGAGAAGAGAAGACTGAGAGGGGATCTTATCAATACCTACAAAAACCTTAAGGGCAGCTCTCAGGAGGACGGGGCCAGGCTCTTTCCTGTGGTGCCCAGTGACAGGACAAGGGGCAGTGGGCACAAACTGCGACACAGGTAGTTCCATCTGAATGTGAGGAAGAACTTCTTTGAGGGTGACAGAGCACTGGAACAGGCTGCCAGGGAGGTTGTGGAGTCTCCTTCTCTGGGACCACTCAAAATCCACCTGGATGCAATCCCTTTCAATCTGATCTAGGTGAACCTGCTGTGGCAGAGGGTTCAGACTAGATGATCTCCAGAGGTCCCTCCCAACCCCATCCATTCTGTGTTTGTGAGTTTTTTGCATTTTCTTTGCTGTCATACCTGCTATTTCTATGATGCCAAGAGGACATTTGGGTACTGCCAGGACTTTTAGCCTTTTCCATGACTTTACAGCTCACCCTGCTCTAACTTAATTCTACAGATCAAGATGAACAGATAGATATCATCATTTTGCATCGCAGGCAAAAATTGGTTTTTCAGTTTTTCAGATTTTATTTTTGTGATGATTAGCCCCTGTTCTGAGAGAGCTATGTGGTACTAAGGAAACCACTACAGTCCCAGTACAGGTCCCAGTGGGCATGGAAGCAGAGAACCAAACTACAGACTTCGTATTGAGTCTCCTTGTTATTCAGTAAAAGCATTCAGATACACATGGCTCCCACATCTCTGCCATACAATGATTAAAATGTTTTCTAATACAGTTTACAGGTGCCAATTTGCAGGTCCAATCAGAAAAGCAAACTCCCCTTCACCAGGAAGTACCAGCCCAATGAACCTTAGAAGACTTGAAGAGGAGCTATCCTCTGCCAAATGTGTTTCCTTAAACAGCTGAAAAATTCTACTTTATCAAGGAACAGGAATCTGTTCACCTGTCTTGAGTCCCGTTGATGGAAGTGCATAAGGACAGTAGCGTTTTTTAAATGCTGAGTTGCAGGAAGGTCTGATCACATGGCAAATATCAGTTTTTCTCCTGCACACTAGGAGGGGTTGTCAGATCAGTGCTAAGAAATGAAGGATGAGAGATTGGCCACAAGTCTGAAAGGTGAAGATAATTCATAACCCCTTCTAAAGCAAGATCTGAATCAAGATTACTTAGCTTTTCTCAGTCTACCGTCTGCCCCCTCCCCCCACAGGGCACTACCTTTGCCTGATTTTACAGGTAGAAAAAACTGCTAAACTGCAGTGGAAATACTAGGCTGGCCAGGTAGGTATTCCACGAGGCTCTGTCTCTCACATTATCACACAATATCCCCCAATTACAGAACGAGAAGATAGATTGTTCAAAAAATGAAAAACTAGAAGACCCAAGGTAAAAATCAAGGCAGATTATCATCTGCATTTTTTTAGCTGAGCACTTCACAAGCTTTGGAAGTCTTTGTCATTTGTTGCCTGTTCTCTATAAAGCACCACTTTGTAATGAGGGCTGATCTTGAGATCTGTTTTGTAATTCAGCTCTCAAAACAAAAAAGAAATAATTTTAAAGCAATAAGCCCTTATGTAAGTTGTGCATGTGAAGGGACTAAAACCAGTTTGAGCATGCAATAATACCTAAAGACATGACTGTATTTCAGACACAAATGTAAACAGTAGTGAAAATGAAACTAGAAAGCAAATGCTATTAAAATGATCTGCAGAAGAAAAACAAGGCAGACTGTTGCAGTGCTGGGGCACCAGCTGGCTCACAGAAAAACCCTTAATCTAAACAAAGATGCCAAGAAGACTTGGAAAAAAAATGCAATAACTTGTGGTCTGCATTTAGAAAAAAAAATTACTAAAACTTAAGTTAAATCCACTTTGCAAGCACACAGTGGGACACAATATTTTGATCATTTTTCTATAACCATCAAAAATGCTCTGTCTGTATAAATGAAGTTGAGCAATTTTTAAGCTCTGGAAGATCGCAATCAACAGAAAATTCCATTCATGAATCTCTTTCTACAGAAGAGCTGTAGTGTACTATCCTCCTAATGGGGAGAGAGAGCCCATTTTGAAACCTGAGCCCTACTTTAGGTGGTTGGAAGTGAATTTTGCTCACTTTGTATTAGTGTTTTTCAGATCTGTTCTGACACGTGACAGTTTCAGGATTTATCCTATTCAGACAATCATTGGTGAAGAAAAGAAAGTGAGGGCAAGAATTATGTTGAAAACATAGCATAATATTTCTAGCTTATACCATTTCATCTCAAAGATATAAGAAATAAAGATTATCATCCTTACGTCCAATCTGTAACCCCACTTATCATTACATGTATGAAAAAAAATATTTTCTGACTGTAATTTTACCAAAATGCAGAAACCTAGAAAATCCTACATACTCATTGTGACTGAAGCCTTCAAACTCATCTAAGACAATACAGTGCCCTCTGCAGGTTTTCCTCTTATATTACAACTCCAGGAACTACATGTCATGGAGTATCTTCACAATAGAAAAATAAACTGAATTTTTATCGTAAAATTTTGTCTGCTAATCTTTGAAATAACACTGTAAATACTGTAAGCTGAAAGGAAGACAAAATAAATGGAAATAATCTCTTTTGAAAGTAATAATAATGCTGTTAATTTATCTGAAAAACTCTGAATTATAATAGATGATAATATGCAGTTTTAAATGATTCACTACTTAGGTGATGGAATTGAATGAAAGCATAGAAAATATGTAACTGCTACCTAAGCATGCATTTTCAAGAAAAGTCTGCTAATGGCTTTTACAGGAATTCGGAATTGAATGAAGGCATAGAAAATATGTAACTGCTACCTAAGCATGTATTTTCAAGAAAAGTCTGCTAATGGCTTTTACAGGAATTCCACTTGGTTTAATTGTTCTTACTTTTAGCAGGAGCAAGTACCATTACAAATTCGATTAGCACTTAGAAAGTCAGAAAGGAGATTAAATCCCATCATACCAATTTGCACAAAGCTTTTCCTTCCCTAGCACCTGGACGCATACAAGCTAAACATTTAAAGCGATAACCACTTTGGCCATACCACTTCAACAGCCTTAAACTCAGACATGGTAGTGCATGGAGCAGTTCAAATACAGCATGACAAAACTTGTTCCTTGGCCTACATTTTCACACAACAGAGAAGCCACAGATATTAATTATTTTTCATTAGATGCGTTACAAAAAGAATTAAGTATTCATGAGAAGTTAATTCAGCACCTTTTTAAGGAATTTATGAAAGTACATCAACTGCAACTCCGTGCAAAGGTAAATTTTACTGAACTTCAGTACTTACATTCAATTGAGCTGTGTTGCAGTAATATATCACAGTAAATTTTGCCAGCAAACAGATTGATGACAGTGGCAGGAGTTACTTTCTTTCTGAATGTGTAAAACCCAGACAGAAAAACAGAGGTTTTTATGTGAGGAAACAAGGAAAAAGATTAATAATGTTGTCATTTTTCCTCCTTTGTATCCAGTATGATTCAGTGGCATGAAAACCCTTTTAAATATATCGCTGAGCAAGGGGAAATGTCATGCAATAAAAGTTAGTTTCAACACTGCAAAAAGTATTTTTTGTTGAGATAGCTATGCCTTGCATCAGAAGCATGGCAAATAGACACATGGACTTTATACATGTGTGTGCACACATGTGTAATAAACGTATGATTGTCAGCTTAATTTACGTAGCAATTCTTTTTAAGCTACTGAAAAGGAAAGTTCTAGATATATACCCAAACCATTTCACCAGAATTTCATGACTCGGGAAGAGCACAGCAAACATTTAGCTCATCAGATGTAACCACAAGCAAAGCAAAGACACCCTGACAAGCCACAGAACAAAGTGAAGTTAATAAACCAAGTGGCAGTGCTCCAAAAGTAAACCTGGTGCATTTGTTTATAACCTCCCAAGGATACCGGCAGACTCTGGCTTTTCAGACAAGATTAAAGGAAATACTGTCCTTATTAATATGCAGCCTTTCAACAGTTTCAACACTAATAGGAGCAACATTCCATTAATATTTCAGTCATCTAGATTTTTTCCCTATTATGCAACAGCATTTTCTCCTAAGAGAAAACTTTGATTTTTCTACCTCTTCACAAAATACTTACTGCCCCCAGCAATCCAGGGTCTCTAGCAATCCATGGTTTCTCTCCCTTGCCTTTGCTAATGTGATGGGAAAAACAAGCAAGAAATCTTAAAGGCAAGAGACTGGATATGCGTTGTTATCCCAGCAGCTCTCATCATCGGCTGGTTGCTGCAAACTGCTCTGAGTGTAAAAGCCTAAAAGATGTCAATGCCCGAAGACTCCAAGATACACCAGAAAGTTATCACCGATCACTAGTAGGGAAGCTGCAATCTGACTATTTGTTGTCTTTTGAGAGGACAGGCAACCATGCAGTTACAAGACCTGTAACACTTCTCTGACTGCTGTCCTCACACAGCCAGTGTCAACATGAAAAGGGTAAGTCATGTCCATGACTGCCATCTCCCCTAAGACTAAATCAGAGGGGCAGTAGCACTCTGCTGCACAGAGCCAGAAATAAGAAGATTTGTTGAGAAAAAGCAGAATCGGCCTCATCGTCCCTCAGGAAGCAAGGAATGAGAGGCAAATCGATAGCTCTATGAGAGGATACACTGGTCATGTGACATGTCCCCTTGAGAGGGGGCTGCAGCACAGACTGGCTCCTTGACTGCAGCTCTTAGAGGATTCAGCTCCAACAGCAAAATAAACACAGGTTACACGGAGTGACATGTCTGCAGTGCTGCTGCTGAGGAGCAGGCTTATATGCTGCACAGAAGGAAAGTGAGTGATGCTTCACCCAAAACCTATTGGTATAAAATGGCATGTTTTGATTTCAGATACTCATTAAGTAGGAGGTTATCCATTACATAAATGAAACACTGACACAGTTCAGCCTTCCCTCTGTGCTGCCATTGCTGCTTCCTGGCAATGGGAGCCTTCACCAGGTTATTTTAGGGTAGTCGCTGTCTTCTGTGATTACAGTTTACTGCAGGGGTGATAGCCTCCAGGGACTCTTGCCTTGTGACAAGGAGTAAGATTCAAGAATTAAACAACTGCTCTGATGCTCACGTTGATGTTCATAGGGAAGGCAGATTTTCCTGCTTTACTTCAAAGCAGGCTTTCATTATTTTGTTAGCACAGCATGTATTGATCCATGTGGCCTCAGGTCCCTGGCTTTCACTTCATAATTTAATGTTAAAGAAAACCCAATATCTTACCCTCTAGCTTTCAAAATCTGGACACAGCAATCCAGATATACCTCAGGGAATTGTGTGATTATGTTCCCACAACAGTGTGTCTATAATTAGGAGCACAGTGTTTAATTTACCAAGTGAACCACTCAAAGTAGATTTCTTCATTGCAGCCAACTAATATTACCAGCCAAGTCCCTGGTCACAGGAGGAATTCCAAAATGGGTGATCAGGCAGCAGCCAAAAAATTACAATTAGTTGTATTCCAAGGAGAAAAGTTCATCAGGAATTAGCCATGTGTTAGCAAACAGACTCAAATCCATTTGGAAATGAAATGCATACTTTCATTCCTGATAATCAGTGAAATGTCCAGTATTCTGGTGGAACTGCAAATTTAGGGGTTTTTTTATCCGTATCTCTGATAATCTCTGCATTATTACTTGAGCACAGAGATGCACAACCTCAGTACAGCTGCCCCAGATATGACAGAGATGTTACTGTCTCCGGCAGCCCACGCTGTACAGAGACACTGGCTGAAGCCAGGTGAGCTGCAGAGCACCTCAGTCTGTTTGCCACAGCACTGACTTGGAGGGCCTTTCCCAGTACTGCCCTTCTTTTTCCTCCTCACCATAGACTAGAGCTGAATGCTTTCTCAAAACAAGCAAGACTTGACAAAGGAACACAACAGCCAGCATTTACACACCAATGCCATGCATTTAACAGAAACTTTTATCACAGTAAGACCAGTTTTCACTGAGGCATCCTGATATACAAAAAAACCTCCACTTTTGCCTCCCTGAGAGCAAGATTATTACCATTCCCATGTAACCAACAGGAAAAGAGAAGATTACTTTCCACCAGCATCAAGCACCCAGAGCAGGGCAGCATACTGGGAAGAGATCCCAAGACTGCTCTACAGTTGCTGGAAACCTCATGAGCATGGTGACAAATGGTCCTGCCAATAATTCAGTCTGGACGTTTCACACACCACCACAATTCTGTTCAAAGCCTTCCTAGGGCTCTATTTGTTTCTTTTGTTTGTTTTGGTTTTAAGTTTTCTCCATTCTACTTGCCTGCCTTCCCCCTCCCCATGACTCTTAGCCAAATTCACACCAAACTTAAGTGCACAGATTACATGGGTTTCCTCCAGAATTTAGGATTAAAAAATTCTCATTAGAAAAGCCATATGGCCCGTTGATATGACTTCTGCAGTGCCCATCAGCATTAAGTATAAGTCATGCTGAGAAATATGATCATAAATTTAAGACCAGCTTTCAAAGAGAATATAATGAGCCTATCCATTGTCATATGTAGATACACCTCATTAAATTTTTTAAAATAATCAAATTAAAGGAGACAGATTTTAAAAAGTCTTCAGTTACAGCTGCTTATATTCTACTTACTGGCTTTATAACTTAACCCAATTACCTAGCAGCAGTTGCTAGAAGTGTTTGTTTAGGGCACCATTCTTTGACTTTACAGGGACACAGACAGAATACAGCTGTGCATCATGCAAAAATTATTGTTACCATGTACTAGATACAGAGTTCAGTTAACTGAGACTTGAGAAGCCAACCATTTAGTCTTGATGCTAATGAGACCCACTTATCTAACTTACATGCCCAAGCTTTTTTACTTTAGTGCTGCTGTAACTCAAGAAGCATCTGAAGGATTGAAAGGAAAAAATATTTCTCCTAGTTTTCACCTTGAAGTTTTGTGCAATCACAACTATTTTCTATAAAGCCTATTTTCTCTTTTACACGACATATTTAGTTATTGTCTGAGACACTTTCCCCCATCACAACAAACGACTTTTTAAGTAAAAAAAAGAATATTGTGGATATGAAACAGTTGCAAAAACAGAAAATATGCAAAGTACCTGGAAATAAAAGGAAATACCATACAGAATTTTGTAACTGATTTAAAACTATCTATTTCCTGACCCATTAGCTGTCCTCTGAATACCTGTGAGGTTCCAGTGAATCATCAGGCTTTCACTAGAGCTCAGATGTTTGCCCAAATGGCCCCCACAAGAATGAAGCCACCAGGTAGGGAGAAGGAGAAGCTTCTTGCAATGTGCTTCAGCACAGTGAGCTTTGGTGAGCAGCCTCTCCAAGGATTACAGTAGGGATGCACAAACTGCACCACAGGTATTAAAATCCAGCAAACTAATGAACACAAAACAATACAAAGTATGTCAGTTGCATCTTATTCACTAGTGAATATGGACATTATGGAATATTAGTTAAGCTCAATATTTACCGCAATAATTACTTAAAATCTACACTTATCTAAGGCAGAGCTGGATCTCACCTTTTACAGTCTCACAAGCAAAGTAAAATCCAGGTTGAAGTCTGGAACTTTTGAAATTTGTTTGTGTATATGGAGATCTGCTGCCTCACGTGTGCTGAATCTGGACATGAATAGGGACAACCATAAAGAGCTGAACTCTGAAATTACGCTTTTGGTAAGCTGAATCACAGTTTCTTCTCCATGTCAGAATGCAACAGGCAGTCAGACAGCAGCTGACATGCAAATACAAAAAGCAAATCACAGTAACTCAGAAAAGCAAGACGTAATAAAAGACAGCTTGTTTGCGTCTACAGCTCTAAGGAGACAGAAAATAGATAACTCATTCCCAGAATCCTCTCCTGCCATTCTGGGCTCTCATATGCCACAATTATTCATAACACTTCTGTGCCTCCAAGGAGCCAAGAGCTGAATGTCTCCAGGCACTTGGTACTTGAAATACAGGAAGCCCACAAATGACAGCCTAAAGTAACTGCTGTATTTTCCAACCAAAACCACTGGACTCTTCTTTAGAGTCTATGTTTATGCTTTCCTTTGGGTACACTAAACACCAGATTTTCAAGCCTGACTTCACAGTTGGATGCTGACAGCATCCACTGACAAGAAAGCAAACACAAATGCCCTCTTGAGAAGCACCGCTTTTGTAGTTATGGATGAAATTCTGTTTTGCCTCGGCACAAAGTAATATTTTGCATGTACTGTTCAGCAGTAACCATCTCTGAGTCTAAATATGACTGATTATTGAGGCTAATGGCTTGTCCACAAAATGAGTCACACTATTGTAAAGCAAGTGTAATTATTTTTAAACCAAGTTAGTTATTTCAGTATAGAATGCTAAAAAGAGTTGAGTTTAATTCAGATGCAATTTGATTTTAGAAGCCAGTAGGGAATATGCTGATAGTAAACTGAAAAGAAGAGTATCAAACAAAGGAGTTTCAACCAAATTAAATAAATCAAAGCAAGTTTATTTATAGGTAGGCCCATAAAGGCCATACTTAGGATAATAATTTACTCCAATTATTTTAGCAAACATAGCAATTTCACACTAAGTATAATTTTAGAGATGCTTTAGAGGATCACGAATGGTTTATATTCAAGTGTTATTTATCCTACCTGAGGCCTGAAGGTCAGTAGAGTGACTCATAAGACGCTTATTTAAACATCTTTTTTCAGAAACTCACATTATTTTCTCACATACAAAACTTTTTAATCTAAGAAAATCAGATTTCCTTCTGCAGCTTTAATTATAAATTAAACCCAAGTTGTAACACAATGCAAATTATTTTTAAGTCTAAGATCACTAGCACACAGAAGAGGCATTAGCCTGTCTTCCCCAGGCAGTTGAACACCATTCATACTCTGCTTTTGAAAAGTTATTTCATAAACACTCCATTTTCAGTGTAATGTGTATCAATTAATATAGTCTCCTGACTTAATGAGAGCAGCTTTTAGAACTTAAGTCACTCTTTAGGGTGTTACCATGGACAAAAATCTGCTGCAACGCCAAGGAGAAAAAAAGCAACAAAACCAGAGCTCAGCCAATATGAAGGCTCCTAGCTCTTTGAATTAGAAGACAACCAAATTTGAATACTTCTCAGATGAAAATACCTAGGTCTAGATCAAGACTTTACATCTAACTAAAAACAATTATTCTTTTTTTTCATGTAATTTTAAATGCCACAGCTAATATTCAAGGATTTTCAAAAGATTAAAAAGTATGTATCTCACCAGTCAGTGAAAAAGGGCTAATGAAAATTGCACATTCCCCTCCCAAAATATTAATCAGGCAAATAATTCCCTCCGTGGGTTTCCAGTGTACTAACGAGCAAGAAGGGACAGACATATAATAATTGCTAGTGGCTTACATCCAACAATAACAACTACAAAACTTACATTTCACAAAATAGGAGAGCTTAAATCTTGAAGAGCCTAAGTCTTGCATCATAACGTTGTCTGTTGTGGTGACAACAGTAAGAATCTGATGGGACTCTTGCATGTTTTATTCAGCTTTCAGTAGAAAACAGCTTTAGTTCCCGTGTTATTCCTGTCACTGTAGCAGTTCCATATGTAGTCATTTTCACAAGATATTAAAAGCTATCAGAAATTAAAGGAAGCTTGGAATTTCTGAATACCACATTAAAGGTAGGTACCTTGATCTTTGGTATCCACTGAGCATTTAATAAACATCAGCAAGGAATTTGTGGGAGGAAAATAAACTCTTGATTTGACAAGAAAACAAGCAAGAAAATTTAAATTTGCAAAATAGATAGAGACTTCATCAAATGACTAAAATCAGGAGTGACACAAGCGAGAAGAGTTAGGTATTAGTACCATGGCAGAGCTCTGCAGTAGCCTCACATACTTGATTCTATTGTTAATGTCATGAGAAGATGAAAGACTTACCCGTAGACAACTTACAGAGTATCTATTTTTCCACCACTGATTCCAAGAATGTCACCAGCAGGCTGCTATAAACGCAATCACAGCAAAATGTCTTCTCTCCTTGCCCAAGAAATTTTAGCTGCTGTGGCAACAGCATTTTCATGTTGCCTCTTTATTAAGAATGATCATAACAGTGACACATCCCCAGGGATCATAGGAGTACTGGCACCCCTTGGTTGGAAAAGGCTTTAGCCAGTTGTGGTTTGCAGCATAAACAAACATCATCCAAAGATGAACTTTTTCTCAGCTGTGTTATGTTATTGCTCAGCTGTTCAGCCAGATCACCTGTGTTTTCCAATATATTCTGCACAATCATCAGATAATTCAAATGGTTTGAATAACTGACCTTCACACAGCCTCACATCTGAAGCATCACAAATTCAGAACAGAAAATTGGAAGTGTTTCTGTATTTTTAAATGATATTCTAATTTTGAAGCTCATCTTTAAGGTGGTGTTTAATTATTCTCCCTGAATTTTTTCTGTATTCACTACCTCATAAAGAAAAACCATTACATTAACAGTACAAATTGTTGTTGCATGGTTACATGTTGCTTCCTTCTCTCTCTAGTATTACATTTATCTGGTCTGATCTCACAAAAACAACCCTGGATAGTTTGCAAACGAACTGCACAGGACTAAGCTGCTTCCTGATACCAACTGCAACAGCTTGCTACCATGCCCGCTTCAGATAATAATTTCTTAAACTAAACGAGTTGTTCTTGAGCTCCCATTTTGCTTCTGCTATAGATATATTGTCCAAGAGTTTTATTCTTCTGACAGTTAGGAACTTTACTTCCAATCCAAATTTATTCATGGCCCGTTTATGCCCATTACTTGTGCCAGCATTTACCTTGCAAAACTCTTTCCCTGGAGCTTGTTCTTTAGGCATATTATTATAGTAGCACATCCATTCTCGGGCTTTGCTTTCCTGAGCCAGCCAAAGCTTCCTCTCAATATATATTCTCTATTCCCTGATGAGCCTTGCAATTCCTTCTGCACCTGCTCCAGCCTGCACCAAAAGGGCTGTACATACTTGCACTGTTAAGGGCTTACCAGGGCCTCAAGCAACAGCCCTCAGAGTCACTTGCCCTCACCCAGGGTGAGAGGAGAAGGAGCAGCAGCATAACGCCAGCCTGCGGGATGCCTGGGCAGTACAAGAGAAGCAGGCAAGTGTCCCACACCTGGGGCCCCACTAGCTCTGTAGACCTACTGCAGCACAGACATCAGCAGGGCCCTGCTGTCACTCCGTGCTGTTAAAGCATCCCACCCGTACTAATGTGTCTGTCCAGCACCAGCTGGGCACTGAGCCAGCCTGCATCCAGCAAGGCTGACACTAGGCATAAAACTAAATCAGTCGCATTTGACTAGTTCACTTAGCTCAAACCTGCCATAGGAGCTGTACAGCCAAATTCCAGCAATGCAGGGCCACAGCTGACAGATCTTGCCAGAGCCAAGCTGGATCCATGCAGTGCTAAACCAGGTATCTCTGACAGCGTGACCTCATCCACCTGCAGCTGAGGTTATTCATCCATGAATAACAGAGGGTCAGCTGTATGCCCCTCTGGAAACACCTCTGTATACATTTATGACTCCATCACACTGAAGTTGCATAATCACCCTGGGCTGCTACAGTGCAGAAATCAAAACCGGTGGTATTCTGTATTTCCTGTGGGACTTGGCTATTGGTTCATGTCTTTGTTGATTTATCGACAGAAAAAAATATTGGTGTAGGTTACGATAATAAATTACTTTCTAATCAACTATTAATTTTTCAGGATGGTTGTTTCTGGACATTAGCCAGCCTCACAGCACAGTAGCCAGAAAGGTTTGAGGCGGGTGTCAGCAGGCACGTCTTCCATGTCCCCCCAACACTGGTAATGCATGAGCAACACAGCTCAGCTGGAAAGAGCCCTTCTCACTGTAATCTAATTCTGCTGGACCCCAAAAGTCTAACACAGTTATTTCAGTTACTTTCTTATGCTGTATCCATCATTGCCTGCCATTTGCACCTTCACAAATACAGAAGATACATTATAAAATCTGCAGATTTGCATGCCAGATTTTGAAATCCTTTAGCAGCTGTTTCAGTTGACAATAATGCCATAATGCATCAGTGTTGAAACAGTGGTGTGTACCTATATGTCCCTCTGGCAATACCCATCTGGTGTGACATTTGCCTGCTGCATGTTTCAGTCTAGGAGAAAATCCTAGAAAAAACTTCATCCTCTCAGTCACATTGTGTTCAGTAAAAAGCTATGCTGCAGAAACTAAACCATCAGAGGTGAAAGGAAGAAGCTGAGACTAGCTACATGCAGCACGTAGTTCCTGGCCTTAACAAAAGTCATTAATAGAGTCTGCTACTCCATAGGGACAGATCAGTAGAAGGTATCCTGGATAAAGGAAAGAGATAGCACTCCAGTGATGGAGAGAGACAATAATAAATAGGGGAAGAATGCAGAAAGGAAACAGGAGAACCAAGACTCATACAAATAACAATGGAGAAAAGATGAGGGGGAGGAAAACAATAGAAGACTAGCAAAAAAAAAAAAAAAGATGGAAGACAAGGATGGGGACTTGAAAAGAAAGTGACTTGATAAACAAAGAGGATGAGTCAGAAAAGATTCCTGATTTCATTTGCAGAATAATTGCTTACAAAGCTGAACTGGTTTTGGCAGCTGTAGCTTGAGATTGCAGGCCTCACAGGTGGCAAGGCAAAGGGAACAGGAAACTTCACATGCTGTTGAAATAAGCTGAGGGAGAATTATAAAAGGAGAGCTGAGATTCTTTCATTCCACAGAGTTACATGCACACTAATTTTCCTCATTCCTGTGTGTAGCGAGGAAGAGATCCTTTTCACTGGCTGGAGAACAAGGCAAATTTTTTTGCAGGAAGAAAGTTGTATTTTAAGAGGTCTCAAAATTCAGAAAACAGAAGTTTGTTTTGCAAAGGCTTTAAGAGATTGCTTATCTTTTTAAAATGAACAAAAGGGAAAGTTCTGTTACTGCATAGGTGCTGAGCATGATCACATTTCTTTCAGTGGCAGTTCTCGCATAAGCAGTTCCTGCCACCATTTCCATTTTGGCTGCTGCTCGTCCCTATACCAGGCTTCCTCTCCTGGTCTTTTGGGACTTAGTGGGAGCCCCGTTGTGAAGCAGACCCAGAGAACAAACCTGCCCTCAAAATCATTACTGCTGTCAAGAGAAATGGACACATACCTCTGAATTCAGGTCAAACCCCAAAAGCATTCAAGAAAAATAAAAAAAAAAGTTACTATGAAAATTAAGACTTTATTTCTTGATGCAGTGAGCAAAATAGCCTCACAACTAAAACACAACTCAGTTCCTAATTCTGCCAATGACTCCATTGTAACTTTGTCATTCTCCTCTGTGCTTCAGTCCATCAACAGCACACTACAAGCTTTGCAAGGACCCATTCAAAAAATGTTGAGATATTTATACTGTAATCATGACAGTGAGAGACAAGCACACTGAGCTTTCAAGCAGAAGGAAAAATTCTAGGCACGAAAAAACCCAACTGCCAAGCACACAGACCAGAGAGGCTTTTCATTTTGGTGGAGCAGGAAACCAAGAGTGGGATGAGGAAAGGGAGGAAAGAGAAGAAAGATGACTGAACACATCAGAAGTGATGAGTGTTCAGCCACAGCAGGGACCACCCTACAGAGGAGTAAGAGCTGCATGCCCTGCTTACCCTACCAAGGAGTAAGAGCTGCATGTCCTGCAAAAGCAGCACACATGTTTGCGAGCAAGTTTTTACAGATCAAGACCCCTGGTTCTCTTACAGCATTGCTGGCTGAGAAGAATTTGCTAGTGTCAGCTGAGATAACAGACATGCAGGTGAAACAGCAAGTTGGATTAAGATATAACAACAAGCTGCAACAGAATGGTTGCCAATGTAGTGGATAACACAGGAAAGACTAGAAGTCACTTTTGAAACAGAGGCTGCTATTTTCACTCACAAGAAAAACAAGCAATTTTTTCTCCAGACCATCAGCTGCTAACAACATATCATATGAGCCAATTAACAGAAATAAAGCATTCTGTAAAATACAGTTTACATCAGCTGAGGAACTACAACAAAATCATTATAGCTGACAGATAATGGGACATATCCCTTCTGGTGTCCATTAGTACAGTTCCCTTTGTTTCAAATCCAGTTTACACCAGTTAACTCTTGCAAGTGACACCACCAAACATGTTGTGCTAACAATAACACCAGGTATGTGATCCATCAAAGGGTTGATCACAGGCACACTAATCAATGAGAGCTATGTGTTCTAGTAACGGCTGAGAACCTGAAAAACACGGAAACCTGGGGAACATTCATCTTACAGAAGTCTGCATGAGAAATGTGTAATTGTACAAGTCTATAGGCATAGTCTGGAGACGATGGAATTAAGTCTAGTGCATTTTTTCACTTCCGTTGTGGTGTCTGTGAAGGGCTAGAGTGCAAATCCTCAGGGAGATATCCAGGAATTGATTTGTGAAGTGAGATGTAGGTGCCTCACTGGAGATTTCACCTGCCTGACTTTTTCTGTCACAAACAAGTTAAGTGCAGACAAGAGGCTGTCTCTTGGCATCAAGGCCAATCTTTCCATTTTTCCTACTGCTGGCATTTATCCTTTTGGTCTAATGAGATTTGAAAACTCATTCAAGGAATTCTACTATAAAGTGTCTTAACTTTAACCCAGGGAAAAGCAAAACAAAAGCATGTGATGAAGTATATATTTTCTTCAACAGAGCTGCATCACTGCATAAAAGATGCAAACATCTTCCTAAATATATCACAACGCTAAGTTCTGCTCTGCAATCAAACTTGCTTTAAAATTGTATTTCAGCTATGCATGAGAGTAAGACAGTTTGTACATTAAATTGCCCGCAGAATGCAGTTTTCATCACTTTCAAACCTCCCTCCATGAAAATGTTCATACCTCTCTATATTCTTCTCTTTGTGTTTTTAATTCTACCCTTCCTTCAACAAGATTGTTGGCATCTTTTTCTAGGACAAGATAAATGAGGAGGATTGCTCTGTCCTAGAGAAGGTCCACCAGCAATCACACTTTTTAATCAAAATCACCAGCCAACCAATGTGTATTTCTAACAAAATTGCACTTTTCTTTGATAAACCTCTTTCTATTATTTTTATCAAGGTTTTCCCTGCAGCAGATTTTGGCTGATAGGCTTGTAAGTGACAACTCGACACACATCAGTATCTTTTCTGAATAATAATCATACGATCTACTCCCTAGTCCTTAGAAATGTAATGCTAAGATCTAAAAATACTGGTTTTCCCCTCTCAAAACTCAGACACATGGTGTTAAGATTTTTAGGCCTGATTTGCAGCTGCAGCAATATTAGAACTAAAGGAGCTTTGCTAAGCCACACCTTTAGTCAGGCAAGTCACCCACCAGTATAGTCATGAGGGGGTAACACTGGATAGTTTTGGCCAGCAGAATCAAGCTCCCAAAGATTACTCACATTTTCAGTATTTACCATCGCTACATCAATATTTTCTCTCCAGACACGGGAGAAATTGCTTTTTACTCTAGCTACTTGCCTCTTTGGCAGGTGAGATCACTCCTTACGTGGGCAGAAATCCCAGGGTCAATGGAAGATTGGGCATCGCTAAAGACAAAATACCAGTATAAGTGGTATTTTTATTGCATATTCCCAGATCCCACTTATCTGAGGACTGGTTATCTTGTCTCATGTCCTAGCTGCAATATACTTTCAGCAGTGTATCGTAAGTAACCAGCCAGAGCTTTTTTTAGCTATGTAATTAGAAGCCATTGCTTCTCTGTTTAATTTCTCCTTCTGTAAGTATAGCTCCCAGTCACTACCAGATGGCTATTGTTACTCTTATTACTGACCCTGCTGTCTAGATACCTACTTACACTTATTATCCACCCTTATTTTTCCAAATAAGGACCTTAATGAGGACAAGCATAGTCATTATCTCTACATTTGTGTATTAAATATTTCAACTTTAAAATTCAGATTGTAAGCAGTGAGAGAGCATATGTTCAGAGTTTTTTTTAAAAATAGCTCCTTTATCATACTGTCAAATGATTCAATACAAATGATATTTTTGCAGTCACTAGAATACTGATGTTTTATAACTTCTACCATATTTATTGTACAAGGTTTATTTCCTTGGATTTGCTCCAAAATAGCTTTTGGCTGTTCAACAAATTAAAAAGGTGTTGGGGGGCAGGGGGAGGGGGGGGGGGAGGGGAGAAAAAGAAAAAACAACCACCAAATAAATCCTGGCTTAGCTCTGGAAATGTGTTCACTTCTTAAGCTTTTTTCTTAAAGGTTGTTATTCCCCTTGACTAATTGTAATTAAGATCCTATGGAAACTGTATTTTTCTTCTTCTACAAGCTCCTCTTAATTATAAAGATTTCCTGATCTTCTTTCTGTCACTGTCATGGGGATGTAGAGGTTGCCAAATAAAAAAAATCACCTCATTACTTTCAGTGTCCATGACTTCCCTCCAAGTTGTCCCTGCCCTGTCAGCCAAAAGAAATGCATCATTTCTCCCCATCCACCGGCACCATCCATCAATACCCTTTCTACCACACTTGCTTTGTTTGCCCACCCCTTTGGTAAACTTTGCACTTCAGCATTTTAACATCTGAAGGCAGCGCTGAAGTTTGGTACTGAGCAAACCTACCAGGCACCATGGCAGGAAGGCAAGTAAAAGCAGCCCCCCAGGGCACCCTGCTGGAGCTGGCCCCTGCACTAGGATGGCCCTGGGAGGCCAGCCCAGTGGTTATACACACACATACCTGATGAACAGAGGTATCCGATCATCCAAGGAAAAACCACTTTGAATGGATGATCTGCATTTGTAGCAACTTGCTACCGGTTGTGATTTAACAATGAGCCAACATGAGCTGAAAGCTGTAATTCTGTGTTGTATTCTTGAAGCTTGGGATACAAAGCTCAAGATTGCATAGCAAGAATTAGTGAGGTTCCTAGGGAGCATACTCACAAACATAGGCAAACCGTAGTGATATATAAAGGCATATCATTAATATGTTGATAGCTTGGATGAGTATGCTGTGCCAGTAATATTAATACTGGATATATCTAGCGAGGGGATTGAATATTTTTCTTCAATTTTTAATTCAGATATTCCTGTCAAAAAAACATTCATTGTATGCTGGCCTTTCATATACAAGGGAACATAACAGTAATACATTAAAATAACCAAGTTACATTCATTACAGGTTTTAGTCAGCAAATGCTAACAAGCACCATTTTCTGCTTCGCACACAGCTTTCCTTCAGTATTGGCCTGGGGAACTTAAGAGATAATTGAATTTATTGTCCACCAGAGCCCACACTGAGAACGTTCTAATTAGTTATGAAGACGCAAATGTCTAAGCTCTAGTATCATCTTGTACAGGCCACTGTACAAGGGAGTGAAATTTCTTGAAGACAGCTCATTTGAAATTTACTCACATTACCAATGCATATGAAAGTACAGACAAGACTGTTAATGATACCTGGCATATTATCCCATGAAATTCATACTTCTCCACTTCTAGAAGTGCACCGCTTATTTTGTTTACAAGTCACAATTCATCAGAACTACAGGTTATTTCAAGACACCCTTAAATCCTTCTCCCCCATCCTCATCTAATCGAAGTTGTTTATACTATGCATCACTAGCAGCTACACGAATTCTCCTCTGTTTTTTCTTCAACAACAAAGGTATTTGCTAGTGTCACACCAGGACATGGCATGAATACTTATGAAAAGATTTATTAGCATAAATGGGTACATTTACAGATTCATTTGTTTTTGTCATAACAATTTGTAACTTTCATTCTCATCCTAACCTGGATGGCTCTGTGCTGACTCACAAGCTTGCATTTGCAATCCTCTCCAACTTGTACCATGATGAAAAGTATCTGTCCTGCACCAAAAACCAAAAAAAGCCCTAAAACAAACAACCCTCCTGCAATTTTATTGAAATTTCTCCAACAAGCTACCCTTGGATCAGCCAAGAACAGTGCTTTACTGAGAATTATCACATAAATTCCTATCTCAGTAACATTGCAAACACATGCTCAGCTACACACTGAAAAATCCAGTAACTATCTGGGAATTTGAAGCACACAAAGCCTGGCTCTGACCACAGGGCTGTAATCAAGAAAGATTAGAGATCTGATGACTCAGCAAATTAAATTTCCATAAGGTTTTCATTTCATTGGCTATATTTACATCAACAAAAGAGAAAGTCTCAGAAGTCATAATGCAGATTAGCGTAGCCTAACGAAGCACTCAGCAGAGGGGAAATCAAGTCAATAGCGTACGTTTTATTTCCTTTATTTTAACCAGTCATTTGATTAATCAGTGAATCACCAGATTCTTGGTAAAAAAATCCAGGATTAAGTGTTTTGCATTGGGTGCACGCATAGGGACTACCATTGAGCAGGAACCCCCACATTGCAGAAGCCAACATGTGGGCAGCATACAAACCCTTTACGGGTTGCACTGACAGATGCAGGGCATCGATCATGCTTTGGGACTGGGGCCTATCCCCACGCCTCCCGCAGCTGTCTCAGTGTGCAAGAAACCAGGCTTCTCCCTGCTCTTTGGGGGTGGCCCAGGGCACACAGCACCCACAAGGCACGCAGAGAGCACCTGCAGCCATCCCACAGCCCAGGCAGTGGAAGAAGTTAATTTACAGCTTCATTCAGTACCAGAGGTGGCAGAGAGGCAGAACTGAGATGAAAGGCAAACACAAACTCAGACTTGCTCTCCATTTTTTAAATTTCTTCCATTATGTTCACATAAAAGCGCACGTTCTTTAGGAAGAGAAACCCCTGATTAAAAACACTTCAGTTAGGGGAGTAAGGGCTGAAATGAAACACACTAGCCAGGACAGTTTAGGACTTGTGAAAGGCTCCAGCCCACAAATCTAATCTCTTGCTGTAATCTCAGCCCCAACTGAGTAATAGTCATGCTTCAAAAGACAGAAGCAGGACAATCCCTCTTCTGCAACCCTGGTGTATGGTGGTAGGGAAGTATCACCTTCCTGCAACTTAAGGTCCCTGGTTCTGTCTCAGTCCTAGGGTCCTGACAACAGGACACAGCACTCTCAGAGGACCCAGACCCAGCATGACTGCTTGCAAGCAGCCTTTTTGCATAGAGATGGCATCCCCTCCTTCTTATATCCTAAATAAATTAATTCTATGCCCAGTTTGCTCACAGAAATTCTAAAGGAACAGTAAGTCCCCCATAGTGCACCTCCAGACTAGCCTTTAATTATGCAGTTACAATCCCTGCAAACAGGCTCTGCTCTTTGATCTTCAGTTTAGTGCTGCCATAGGTGTTCTTAATCCCTTTTTCTTTCCAAGTACACTCATAAAGGCACGGAAAGGAGAATAAAGCAGAACAAGTTCCTGTTAAAGCTTAGGGGATTTTTGTCCCGAACAAATAGCAAACCTGCTTTGAGCTGCTGGGGCCTCTTCCCTTCTGCCTCCTTTGATGAAATGGAGATCCACATGTGGAGACTGGCTGAGCGAGCACACAGCAACCTGTTGGTGCAAAATGGTCTGATGATTGTATGCATACAACAGGCAGAGGTCATGTACACCTAATCTCTTCATTTTCTGTTCTAAAGTGGCCTATCCTGAATACTAATCAATGGAAAATAGAGGAAGCAATTATTTATACCGGCTTTCTCATTTATCAAAGCAAGAAGCTATAGGTTCAGCATGCATTAGGTCAGAAGGCAGACTACAAGCAGCTTTCAGCTCCTTGCAGCTACCAGACTTGTGATTAAATTAATTCTGTGCCCATGTCTCTCACACAGCTGGGCACCCATCAATCACAGCTCCCCCCAGGAAGTCCACTTCCCTCAGCTTATCTCCCAAGAGCAGTTACGCATGTACAACATTAGCCACTTCTGGTAGACTGCATGCTGTTAGCAGGTTGTTGGAGAGACACAACCACTGTCCCAGCAATAATCACTCACTGTTCAGTCCCCCACCACTCCCATCCTGTCCGCATAATTAAAAATCTGTTACCTTCTCTGACTTGGCTAGCAATTGGCAGCGCTCTCACAATAGTGCTCAGCAGACATAGGGCTTTAACAGATGGCAGGACAATGATGCAGTTCAAAATCTAGATGTGATGCCTCAAAATCAGAGTGGTGCAGACTCAGTAACAAAATGAAAAGCATGACAACTGTGGGATCAATAAGACATAAATGAAAAAATAAATTAAATTCCTCTCTCATGCAGTAGAGAGTGGGTGTAATTTGCTGAAGGATAGAAATAACAAGCTTGCTTCTCTGGTACGTTGCAGTACCCGTAGAACCACTTTGTATGTTTCCCATTTCCCTACTAATGATGCTGCAAAGTAATATTAACCAATAAAATAGCTCTTCATACTAAATGCCCTGGCATTAATGCTCAGGCACTGAGAATTAAAAGACATAGTACATAGATTTCATTCAAGTATGCTGTACATACCATCAGCCGTTTCTTATAGAGGTAATGCAACAAAACAGAAAATGAGGACTGAAACTGTCTTAAACATGCTCTGATTTTGCACCTTGCTGCTTTGCTAAAAGTGAAAGCATGTGTAAAAAGATTAAGTAATTGGATCTTGTATTTTCATCTATCACTATCAATATTCAAAGGCAGGCTGAGACTAGGGAACATCTGAGACATCTGAGGATAACTCAAAATAAATGCTCAAAAATGGATGTAAAAATGTCAAGAACTTCTTCTCTTATTTATGAGTTTGTTAATTTTTAGTCAAAAGTATTTAAAATACCAGCATCTCACTAACTCTGTTTCCGTCGTACAAACCTACATGAAAATATGCCTTTGGTTCTTGAACTTTTTGACAAACAACCAGTATGCCACATGATGGATGAGTACCTAAACATGATGTGAAAGATTCCTATAAAAACAGTAAAAATGCATTACGTATTTCAGCACTTAAACCATGTATCAAGTCTCCCCTCTGTCTGGAATTAGAGGCAAAGAGCACCACAGCAATTATTTCACATCTAGCTCTTGGGGCCTAGTGTTTGCTGCTGCTGTCTGTCACCATTGAGGTTGGCATTAAATCAACCAGATCATGCAACAACAGTAAGAAAGTTACCATGTAGGTCTTCTGGGCTGCCAGTATGTAAGATGGCAAATGTAGAGATACAGACAAGTAGAGCGCTGTGTCCTTGCCCCAAGGGAAAGCCATATCATGCCATTTTAGGTCATTCAGAAAGTTAATATGCTTCCTTGGAACAAAAAATTCAGGTCAAGAATCATGGACTTGGGTTTCACTTGAATACTTTTTATACGGAGCTTTCAAAACACAGCTGAAGTATTGATCGTGTCTTCCAATTTCCCAGGATATGTTTATCATAACAGCTCCTACGGACTAAGAAAGGATCAGACACCGCCATGCAAGAAGACAGAGGACAGGTATGGAGGGAGCTGCAGGGAAGCTGTGAAGGATGATGGTGATGGCTGGTGAAAACAGCTGCAGGGCAGCAAGAAAGTACAAGAGAAACTTCTTATTTATTGAAAGCTGCTGCTCTAGCTGTTAAACAGCCTGCACAAAAGCCGCTGTGTCGCAGCACAGGCAGGTTAGTAGACTGTAACAAGGTTTTTACCATCAGTCAGCTTCTACTGTCCATGCTGTGACTCTTTCCTCCAGAGGCCAGACCACACTGCTCCTCCTCCATCCAGCCCCCTTCCCACAATCCTCAGTGCTATTTAACTACTTAGCAGAACGAGCTACAGCTGCACATTTTCCATGTCAATTAACTCACTGCTTTCGAGGCAAGGCCACAGCTGCATATTATCAATGCTAATCAACCTACTGCCTTCATTCCTCTACACCACTGTAGAGTCAGTCTCCCTTAAATATGGGATGTCCTCAGATCCAGTTTGCTTCTTTCTGACTCAAGGCACAACACATCCAAAACAGATTGGATGTTATCCTTGCAAAATATTTAGGTTTAATTTTACAGGTAGAAAGACAGCAGCAGCAAGGAATCCCCGTTACATAGAAACCCTGAAGCTCTAGTGCTCAAGGTATCAAACAGTGCTTCCTCCCCTCCCCATGGCTCAGCCTCTACACAAGCCCACTGATTCCACCCGAAGTTACTACTGATCTTCAGGATCTCGAAATTAGTTTCCAAAATTGGATGGTGCCCCTGAGGTACTGGAATTAACCAGGCCACTTTGGCTCTCACCTTAGGGCCGTGCACTCTGATCGATTTGAGTAAATTACATTATATCTTCCCTGATCTCCCTGCCCACACATGCTCTGTTCTCCCAGGGCACTTGGACACCCAGATTCCTTCCATTCCCTCCCCAGGAAAGCCAGCCTTCCCCAAAGGATCCTTCTAGAGTACTGTAAACTAAGTTAAACTGCAGAACAAGTAATTGAAACAGGTCCCACACAGCATTCAAAAATCAATCCTTAATAACAAACTGGCAACCTCAAAAAGGTCAAAGACTGAGGTAGGTGAAAGCCTCACAGAAAAGCCATAAAAATGGATTTAAAAATATTACAGGGTTTAAAAAAAAGAAAAAAAATTTAGGTCTGTTTTGACAGAACTTCTTCCACTCCTCCATAACATAAAATCTAAGACAGTTGATGCTATAACTGTCTTAAGATCATCAGGTATTCTCTCTTACTTTTCAGAGCTCTTCATCCCTACATCCACTCACACTACCTCCAGAATTAAAATTTATTCTGCAAACTCTATATCCATAGAACAAAAGCTTTTTCAGGGCATTATTCCCAACGTATCATAAAGGTGTTTCACATCCCCTCCCCACCAGAAGTTTTAGAATATTACAGAGGAAAAGCTACAGGAAAAAATAAATGTGCATCTGATGATAAAAAGGAGTGGAGTTCAACAAAGCACCTAAATATATGCCTAACTTCAGGGAGGAAGAGGGACTTCAGTAGTTTCAAGTCTCTGCTGGACTGCGGTCCTTCCTACACACACAGATTTTAGTTTTCCATTTCAGAAATGTAAGTGATTTGTCTGAAGTTACATGAGCATCTTTAAATAAGTATTCAGTAGAAAAGATTCAGATCACAAGACAAGCTGAAATATCAAAAGCTTGAACTTACTTATGCTAATGTTTACCTCTATTTCATTTTCAAAGTACACAGAATGCCAAATCCTGCTTGCTTTTCATATGCAATTAATCCCACCAAAATCCTTTGGGACTACTTTTGAAAATAAAACGAGCAGGATTTAGTTTATAATCCAACACCGACAGGAAGGGAAAATATGATACAGTGTTTTATCCCTAGCAAAGAACCTTGGCACTAAATCCTCATGAGTGAGCAGAGCATCAGTACATATTCTGCAGCTAATCTGGCAATGAGGCAATTTCCTGTCTGTAATTTATATTTTTGCCCAAATGACTATATAGAGACAGATGGCCACACCAGAGGAGGACAGTTCTGGAAAGAAATCTCCTTCCCTCAGGAATACTTCACAAGATCAGTCTGGGGACTGCCAAAGCAAGATCTTTTGCCAGGCAGATGAATCATAATACACCGAACACCTTCTTTAGGTTCTGGCTCCTGTATCAAATTCTTACCATCTAATAAATATGACGCTGAGGAAAGAAGAGCAAAAAGACATTTCTGTGACTGGATAGGGCTTTGAATGCTAATAACTGGATGTTGAGACTCATTTCAAGTTTTTATCATCCAAGAAAGGACAGCTTTTCTGACTGCGTTTTCTGCATCCTTAAGAACATGCCCTAGGTTACTGATTATCTAGGATCCCATCATCAGGTTTTCAAGAAAGATACTTGTTTCCTTTAGGCTGCAATGGCTCAAGCAGATCCAGTTTCTGAAACACACGCCATAGAAATCTGATTTCAGCCAAGGGCTTTATTCTCCCTCATAATTTTCCACCGTTTTCTGACACCAATTAACAGTGCCTTCTTAGTTTTGTTTTAAAGAGAAAATGAGGAATTTTAAGAATTATCTATGAAAATGCATGATATAGTTAGTATAGCAACCCATGTATTCTTTACTTGAATGCTGAATTTGCCTTCATCTGAATTTTCAGTATGCCAGGAAGATTTATATCATCAACTTCAGCCTAAAAACCTTCAGAGTTGTCAGGTAGTGAAAGTGATTTTTGGACAGTGAGATGAAATCAAACTCTGCTGTGATCAACAAGCTGAAGAGTTGCCAGTTTCGATTTATGATTAATCAGAATAAAAACTGAATTTAGAATGTGGAAATTGTCTTACCTTTTATCTGATTCGCTTATCTGCAGACTGAATAAGACATCACTTCTTTAAGGCATTCTTACTTGGCTGAGATACATTCTTCATATGCTCAAGGGCTAAAAAAAGTTTTGAATTACATTTTAAAATACTGGATTACATTTCATGCTATAAATCATAAAATCTGTAACCTTGGAATCACAAAATACATGTGACTATATCCTCAGTGAATAGCTTAGGAATATTTCAGCTCTTTTGTCTCCCTAGTGATAATAAAAATAGATATTTCAATGCTAAATTTGGTTGCTTACTCGACTTATGCTGGTCTATTAGGATTTCCAAATTGCATAACCAGAGAGAGTTTCTGAAATGTGGCTTAAGGGAAAATCATACAGAATACAATGTGTTACTAGATGTAAGAACTACTAGAATTTCCAATTATTTAACTTCAGCAGAAGCAGCAGAAATAAGTAAGATGTCCCACAGCCTAGACATTCACCTAATAAAACAACAGTCAACTTCTTGTTTGCATGGAAGCTTCTTCATTCCCAGTCAGGTGTTTGGGGTCAGACCAAGAGAGTTATTACTGAATGGCACCATGTCTGATTTGTATTATACTGATTTCTATCAGGCACACACATTAGGAGCCCATCTGACTTCCACAGCAACAAGCAAAGCTGTCTCATGACTGAACATGGCCCTAGAGGCCCCAGTCAGTGACACAAACCTGGGGGGGAGGGGGCAGGGAGGAAGATTGAAAGAATGAATGAAAGGAACTCTGTTTCACAGCTGGGAAAGTAAGATTGAAAGGACATAAAAAATGTCCTGTAGGCTTCCAAGATAAAATTGTTGGGTAAGTCTCACTTCAGTCCCTTACTATGCATAGAAAAGAGTGAATGTACCTCTTGGGATTGGGTAGACCATTTTAGACAGGACTCAGAAAAGGTGAGCAACTTGATTGAAATAACTGAGGAAAGCAGAGCCAGGAATAAGTGTCAGGTCTGCTGACTTGTAGCTGTCTACTCACTGCTCAGCTATTGCATGTAACGTGTGGGAATGAATACAGCATACAGTATTTAGGATATCAGAATTTACTTCCAAAAAGGGAAATGATTCATAGAACTCCATATCAGTGAACACCTCCCTGCATCTATCATCAACTATACTTAAGCACTCAAGAAAACAGCACCACTCACTTCCAAGTCACAGTTCTCATGAACAAAGAGCATTCAAGGTGATATCCTTGGCTTGTTAAGAGCAGCAGATGCCCATCTGTTGAGATCTGTTTTGACAGAATTTAATGCCTTTGCAGTTCTTTTTTGTGTGTCTGTTTATTTTTTTATAATGTTGTCTATCTCACTTCTTTTAAAAGCAAAATCCTAACCATGATGTCTGGTGCATTCAGGTAGCCATGGACTTGTCTGTTCACTAAAGATTTAGAAAGACAAAACACAGCGAATGACCTGGCAAATTATAAATCAAAAGAAACATCAACAGCCGCTGTTAATTTTCTTTCTGCAAAACATGCAGGAAAAAGCTAGGGGTATCATTTGAAAAGACACTTAGTTACAAAAGAATCAAAGAACAAAGGGGAAACAGTATAGACATCCAGCACACATCCATATCTTGAATATTACAAGAATTTCTCATCATTCCACCCCACAAACCAGACAAGAAGAGTAAGTATAAGAAGGAGCAACAAAGATGCTCAGAAGAGTATGCCTTCCTACAGAACAGGATAACCAATTAGGACCCTTTGGTTTAGAAAATTGATAACCGGAGGTCCTGCAAACACTGCAGAGAGGGTGATGAGAATTATTCAACTCCTTACAATACCAGAACTACAGAAAACCCAGTGGTATCTAACCCAAATCACAAATAAGGTCTTCCTCACAATAAGCAATTAAACAGAAGTATTCATCACTGTAGAGGAACTGTAAAGGGTTAATTAACATTGCTAATATACAGTTGTGGGCTTGCTTCTGGGGTGGTGGGTTGGCTGACCTGGATAATGTACAGCTGTGGCTTGTTCGGGCTAAGTAGCACTGAGGAGCCCAAAAGAGAAGGAGTACTGGTGGAAGAGAGACTGGATGAAGAAGAGCCCAGGGATGCAGAAGAGACGAGGAGAGGCCCCAGGAGAAGCTGAGAGAAGAAGGGGGCCTGAATGAGGAGAGGCTGGCTGGAGGCGAAGCCAGGAACCCAGATGCAGCAGAGGCAAGAAGCAGGGTGGACTGGCCTGAAGAGGATGAAGAAACAGCACGGAC
>JAVJGI010000063.1:17965183-17987991 GCA_035590275.1 Ibycter americanus
CCCGGCCCTGACAGGCCTCGGGCAGCGGGAGCGGCGCCGGGCTGGCAGCGTGTTACCGCCGCCGTTCGAAGCAGGGGCTCCAGCGGCCCGACACCGGCAGCTGGCTGGGAACAAGCGAGCGCTGGCTCTAGGTGCCCAGCCGGAGCCGCTGGGGCTGAGGGCAGGGCGGCCAGCCACCGGGCCATAGCGACAGCCATGAGCTGCATCCTCAGCGGCCGCCGGCACAGCCCGCACCGCGTATCATTTCCGAGCCAGCCGCGTACCGGGTGTTAGAAAACATTTGGTGATGTGGCATGAAAGCGAGCCGGCGGCCGGCCCAGCCCCAGCGCCTCGGACGGGCCCGTGTTGCACCCGGAGGTACAACACGCCAGTGCCGTAGCTCTCCACAAGCTGCCCGCTGGAAAATGGCGCTTCCAGTTGTGTTGGGGCCGTGGCAGCCTCCCCTCACACCCACAGCCAACAGCCTTGCGACACCAGAGCAGCAATGCTCCTCTGTCACGCACCACAGGCACCTGAACGACCTACCCTGTGCAGCAGCCAGCAACCCAAAATTAAGCAACACCCTCCCGAGAGTCCTGTAAATTGGACCACAGAAAGCCTACCTGAAGAACGACGAGCTCCTTTTGCTGAGCGCAGCTGAAGAGATCAGATACAGCTGCTTTCTGATGCGGTCTCTGCCGGACTAAATGGGAAATAGGAAAGACGGCTCCTGTGGAACATAAAGCCCTTCTCAGCACAATGTAGAACTGACCCTTCACCTCACCAAAAGAAGCGCGTTCCAGACCACATTCCCTCCCAACGATTCTGGAAGAATGTGTTATTTTTTAATTCAGGGATTTGGGGTTTGGTTTTAACTCTTTGAGTAGTAGAGTTGCACAAGCTTTTCAAATTGGTCTTCATTTCTTTGGCAGGCTTTAACTGTCATGGAACACAAGGAGGACCATGACACATTACATGTCTTAGCAAGACCTCTTTATAAAAATAAAACAGATCGGTCATATATAACATGTCAAAGAAATTATTGCTCCAAAAATGAGAAACTGGGGCACAAGGCCACCACGTGAACAATGCTGAGACTATAGTTTGTGTGGAAGTTCTCACTGCTGTGCTTTCTTCGAAGCCATAAGCAAGCTCCATTTGTCGGCTGATTGGAGCCACAATTTCTAAACGATTACACAAACGGTTTACTAGGGGGAAAAGGGTGAGAAGAGTATTTACAAAAGCAGCAATATGCCAAAACCCACAAATGCTACATTCACTCACCACACACATTGGCCCACACATGCTAAGTGCAATCCATTATACCAAGCGTGGTCCATCCTTTGATTTTACCAGAAAGAATCCTGTTGAAAGCTGAGAGATACTCGTGCTCATAAAAGTATTTAAAAAAACAAAAAAGCAACCCATACATAGAAACGAAGTTGGGGTGAACTATTGGACAATACCGCATCTTCAAAAAGAAGCTGACTTCTCTCTTTCCCAACTGACACTCCGCTTCCCTGAAACATGCATTCATATCTTAACATGGAAATTAAATACAGATTAAAAAATTCTGTGATCAGCTTGTGTCTGATCCCTGCTGGCTTCTCATTATAAATGCAAAAGTTTGTTCCAAGTGTGAAAAAGGAATGAAGATGAAATGGCTCAATGTTAACATACAGTTAGAGACAGTAACCCAAGGAAAGGAAAGGGAGTCAGACAAATTTTTAAATCTACAGTTGATATACTCCAGAATTCAGGCAAATCACTTTCTGCTCCATTTCCATATTTGTAAGATCCAAGTCTTCTACAGGGGAATTAATTTATAAAGTAAAATTTGAAGTACTGTCTAAAACCAATGATTACGCACACATTACTCTAAGAAACCTGTAACTCCTGTTCCCCCTCATACAGAGTTACCTGTTTATTGTGAAAGGACCTAAATGCTAGGCCCTGTACCTTCCTAAATTGTTTGGAATTTGAGGTCTTCTCTCTGTTCTTCAGTCTTAGGATGCCAGATCAAAGTCTGAAATCTTCCTCACCACCTAAGGCTTTATCACCACAATTCCTGTTTCTCCATTTAAAAGAAATTAACTATCTCTACATTTGGTGAAAAAATCCATGTGCTGAATTGCATGTGCCATTAGGGTAGGTTTGGCTTTCTGGTTTCTAGAACAACAAAAAAGGCAGTCAGCTTGGGGCTATATTAAGAAAGATGGAAGGAAGAAAAAAAATCGAGTTACACAGTACAGTCACTAACCTTATCAGCACAGAACTTGTCTCCAATCTTTTTGAAAACCAGACCTCAGCCACATCCTATTGCAGGAGAGACAGGTTAGAGCATATGACTGGTGACTAGTACTCACCCCCAGCCCTAAGGAGCAACAGCTCCGAACTGACTCAGAGACAGAGAGCAAGATAGGACTGTGCAGGATGTTAGTCTCACACTGCACGCCGGAGGGAAGCCTCTGTGGCTGCAACAGAAGATGGCAACCCAGCTGATAAGAGGAAATAGTAGAGACACATACACATACAATTTTCCGAGGGAAGTTATGAAGACACCAAGTTTACAGCTAGAGGCAAAACCAAACAGTAAACAAGTTTGCTTAGGTCTAGGGCTGCTGTGCTTTGGCCTATGCAATTGCAATCCTTCTTTTTCAGTCTGATTACTTGTGAGTTTCCTGCCCATGTGACTTCCCCATGAGCTGTATTTATTTCACTCAAGACAGCTTTTTCCTGGCAGAGTACTGTATTGTGAAGTCTTTGGTGGCTTCTACAATTTAAACACTGTGGATTACAGACTGTCACCAACGCCTCCAGCAGACAGATGGGATGTGAGAGCACAGTGACACTACAAGCATTTACAATTGGATCCTCCCCCCCACTCTTTTTTCATATCAAGGCACTAATCTCCTCTTCAAGTACAAGCCATTACGTTGTGGATTTGAAGTGCTTATTCCTGATCTAAAATGCAATATAGACTGAAGGTTGCTGGCGCCAGAATCCAGATTAATTTAAAAAAAAAAAAAAAAAAAAGTATGTACTTCTACTGCATTAACAATTATTCACAGACAGAATTAGGCATCCAGCTGAAAAACAGCCTCACTGGAAGAGGTTTTGAGCACAGAGTCACTCATTTGTTTAATTTTTGACAAATTACCACAGCGAGAATTGTTTCACCAAACAGCTCAACTCAATACCTTAATCTCAGAGCAAAACTCTGGTCTGCAAATATTTACATACTTGTCCAAGTTTCCTAACAGAAGTAGAAGAACTGTCATACAGAGTCATACAAAACAACTGTCACGTGCACTTGTAGCAACAGCTTCATAGAGCATACAATCATGTTGGTTGGAAGACACGTCTGGAGGTCATCTAGACCAAAGTCCTGCTCAAAGCAGGACAAATCAACACCAGGTGGCTCCGGGCCACATCCAATTGAATTGGGGATGACACAGCCCTGGAACAGGCTGCACAGAGAGGTCGTGGAGTCTCCCTCTCTGGAGACATTAAAAACCCACCTGGATGCGATCCTGTGCAAACTGCTCTAGGAGAAGCTGCTTCAGCAGAAGGTTGGACTAGATGATCCCCAGAGGTCCCTTCCAACCCCAACCACTCCACGATTTGAACTACAAAACCCACAATGCACAGGGACAGTACAGAAGGTCACAGACTGATACTGAACTGAGACAACAAGAAATGTTACAATTCTGTTCAACTAACGCTAACTGTATTTGGTCTGGCTGAGCCCCACAGCAGCCCTCAGTGCTGTGCTTTGTGTTGGTAGCTTGAAAGGTGGTGAGAACACACCAGTGTTTTGACTGCTGCTGAGCAGTGCTCTCACAGCAGCAAGGCTGCCTCTCCAGCATTCCCACCACCACCAGTACGCTGCGGGTGGGCAGGATCTTGGGAGGGGACACAGCCAGGACAGCTGACCCTCACTGACCAAAGGGATATTCCATACCATATGATGTCTGCTCAGATATAAAAGCTAGGAGGAAGGAGGGGCATTCATTATTTACAACATTTGTCTTCCTCTTCCGCAGCAACCGCTATGCGTACGGAAGCCCTGATTCCCAAAAAGTGGCCAAACATCACCTGCTGATGCGAAGTACAGAATAACATCTTTTGTTTTCCTCTGCTTCTGCACACACGACTTGCTATTACTTCATTAAACTGCCTTTATCTTGACCCACAAGCGTTTTATTCATCTTATTTTTCCTCCCCCACCCCCCCAACCCCATCCCCATTCTGCTGAGTAAGGGAATGATAGAGCAGCTTGCTGGGAACCTGACATCCAGCCACGGTCAACCCACCACACTAACAAAGTTCAGATCAGAAATGTTTAACTGTTTTATATTAATAAGAAATCCTAGGACAAAGCATCATAACAGAAATCCTTCCCAAAGCTTTGTCCCATTACAGATCAACACTTTTATCTGACACTGGATGGAAACAACTTTTCTTGAAGTAACAGTTCCTCATCCCATGAGAATTCTTTGTTTGTTTGTTTTGAAACAAATGCTAGACTAGTAACAATACTGTAATTCACTGTCAGGAAACATTTACCATGATTTCTCATGAGAGTTGAAAAGGGAACAAAAGTTTTGTCACAGAATAATTCAAACTGATAAATCTTACAGCACATTTCAAACACTGACATCAAAGCAATTTTATGTAGACTCTCTTTATACAGTAAATAGTTACATATAGTATGCGTGACAAAAATATGACAGTTTCAGCATTTAGTATTTAATATCAAATCTAAACCGAAGTATCCAAAAGGAAATATTTTTACACCATTTCAGTAGTCACTTAGCTCAGTAGTTGGTTGCAATAATCCTTGATGTTTTCAGGAACTGGATGGAGCTATAAGCACAAAAACTCCCATTACAGTTAACACATGATAAAGTTCCACTCCAACCCTCTGAAAAGCAAAGAGTTACATGAAAAAAAATTCAGACACTGAAATACATTGAAATGTATTGTGTCCTACAGTAGTTTGATACTCTACTGGTCAGAAACATGATGGTAACTTCAAAAGGCACTCTGAATTAAACTACAGTAACTGGTCCACAAGCATTTTAGAAAGTTGGTATTGTAGAGCAGGAAAAAAAAAACCCAACCACAAAACTGTATTTATGCAATATAAATTGCTTTAATCTCTGTCCTAGCCCCAAAGCAGTCAAATTATATTGCACTTTTAAAATAGTCTGTGTAGGCTGTGATAAAAATCTAATATTTACATGTTGTGTTAAAGAACAATGCATTACTTTGTAAAATATTTTAAGAACCAAGTTTTAACACTTATTCTTGTATTATTGATATAACCAGAGGCTACTTCAAATATATTTTTTTTAATTAGCTGCTATTCTAGAAACATTTTTGGTCCTTCAAAAATTTTGTTATGCTGCAATTCATGTTCACAACTGGTATCAATACTTGCCTGAAATTGCAGCAGTTAGAATATTTAAATAAATAAATACATAATTTCTAAAGTAGTAATAGCTTTGGAGTTTTGTAAACAAACTGCAGTGGAAAGTCTAACAAGACTCAATTTGGCATGTTACGACTTTAAGTGGCAATACTTTACAGTTATACAACCTCTGCCAGGGTAGAAAACAGTTTGGTAGGCACATCTTATGAATCAGTCTGGAAAAAAGACCGAAAAAATACTGATTGCTCTTTAGGTTGTATGAATAAATAAAAATGATCGAAGAGTAACATGATCCACTGAAACCAAAATTGACATTTATGTAATCCATAGGGGGGAAAAAAAGAAAAGCAACTCTATTCTTTTTTAAATACGACCTAAAGGAAATGAACAAGCCATAAAGAAATATATGATAGCCAAGATATACAGGACACAAAGGTTGGCAGAATAAAACCAGCATTATAAATTTATAGAAATACTGATCTAGACAGAACTGGTATCTTAGCTGCATCTCACCAGAAGACAATCATCATTCACTTTTCAATCCAAATTTGAAGAAACATTCCAAATCTGTGTTTAGTAAAACAAATTTAGTGCAAAGCACTAGCTCTGATGAAATTTTGGTGACATCTAGGTTGCCCTACATTCCTGTTAAAACATGATTGGTAACATAAAAGAAACACAACAGATGTACAGTTATGCCATTTACATATAAATATATGTATATGCATGTTCTAGAAATTCAAATCATTTCAGGAGGTCTCATAGGCTGTGCTGGATATATTTTACATAGTACAGTTGTAGTTTACATGTTCAATTTCATAACATACCCAAAGTGTTCTACATATGCACCCCTGTGCTTCTCTGCAGCTCTTTATTCTATACAGAATACCCTTCTTTTGGTTTTCATCACTAAAAACCGATGGTTTGAGAGAGCAAGGAAAAGCTACTCACAGGCTTTTGTGGAGAACACAGGATTTGCTCTTCAAGATTGCTATTGATTGATGAAATGATTAAATGTTTCCGTTCAAAACCAAGGACCATGTTGGTAAGCTTGCTGTTAGTAGAGACCATGAGCTGTCAGAGTATCTAATGTAAATGCCTAGTCTGTGCATTTAATGCAGCCTTCAAAGGGCAATTGAAAATCCTTCAGTTCAGAAGCCTACCCTTTCTCATTGCCCATGCATGTTTCTAAATTTGGTAATAAAAATTCCTCTCCTTCCCTTCCCTCCCAGTTAGAGAATTAGAGAAATATCCAATATAGCACCAAATTAAACCTCTGCCCCATCACTAATAAACTACATACCTTTCTTTGTTTGAGAGGACAAAACCGAAAATTAATATCAAGAATTAATATAGCTCATTAAATAACTACACAATGGGATCTGTCCACAAATTAAACAGTTAAGCTGCAACTGTACTACACTTTATGATATACATTAAACTTCATTGTAACTGAGTTAACAGCTACATTTGCCTTTTTCTTGCTCCTCATTCAATTGTTCTGTAGAGCTGTGCCCGTTGGACCGCACTACCCCTTCTGGGATCCAGGATTTATCCACACACCGTTCCATGCGCTTCATAATGAGGTCAAGCAGAGTTTCAATGGCTTTGCTTACATTATTCCCATTAGCTGCACTGGTTTCAAAATACGGTATTCTGCAGAAGACAAAAACCACAAACTGACACAGTTTACTATATTCACAGGAGAAAAAACAACACAAGGTTACTGCCACATACTTAGAAGTCACACAAAGGCAACTGCTACTCCATAGCAGAAAGACACTAAGTGGCTAGTGGTCTGAAATGCAAAACAAATTAATGAAATGGCTGACTCTGTAGGTAGGGCAGAAGGATAAGCTTTAATTTACATCACGGAGTCCACAGTTTACAGACGCACTGGTCAGTATGAGTTCCTAAAGTTATGCTCCTGAGGTCTGTTTTTTTCAGCCTCTGTTCCCCACAAGAGATGCAATTACTTTATACGGCCTTGTGTGCATACGTGTTCTCCTTACTGATTTCTATCTATATCAGCTAGGGAGTCTGGCTAGTATGGACATTCCCCTGCAGGCAAGGCAGTACAGACTCCTAATGTGGTGCCCTTACCACTACAAAAGGTGACTGTTCTGTTAACACTTCAACTATAAACTCTCTTACGTTAAAAAAAAAAAAATATATCTCCCTGCTCAGACTACCTATGTCTTTGTTAACAAGTGTTTCTGAACACCTGGGTATTGAAAATACATTGCTAGCTTTCGTTACTGCTGCGGATCGGGATGTTTCAATGGCGGGTCTGTAGGCTTCAACCTTCCACACTCAGTGCTCCCCACAGGGTGGTGCTAGGGCAGCTCCATTAGCGTTACTCCCCAAGTGACGGGTATAACCACTTCGTAATTTTAAGTCTTTCTTACTTAACCTGCAGGATTCAATGAGTCGTCGAAGTATTACCTTACTGCCTCAGTGTGTAGGTCTCCTGCAATCATTTTCAAAACACATCACTTACCAGCACAAGGCCTTTCCACAGAAAGAGGATATTCACTATCTCACGCTTCTGTTAAGAGAAGACTGCTGACTGCAGCAGGATTTATCTTGCTTCTCAGGAGTAAGTGACTCCCAGCAGCTATCCTGTCTCATCTCTAGAGGGCCGAGAACTTTGTAACTGCCTACAGACTGGATGTGATCTATAACTTTGACTTTTAGCTCCCTATTCCTAAACGAAGTTGGCATTTTCAGCCACAAAGATAAATAATAAATTATTTCCAAAAGTCACACAGGGATCTCTTTCAAATCTTTAAGAAATGGCCATAAGCCATCAGCTGCTGTTTAAAAGTTTTTGCTCCTTCACAAGTAGCTGGTTAAAGTACTATATGCACTTGCTGTTGTCTGTGTGACACGGACTTCAAACAAGCATTTTCACAGCAGAAGGAAAAAGTAAGAAGGTAACACTGCTTCAATACACAGATTGCTTCTGATTTGCCTCCAATGATTCTTCAAGGTCAAGGAAAGCTAATTTGTGACTATATGATAGGAAACAGCATGGCACAAGAGGGCTAGACCTCCAGAACAAGGCAGTTAGCACTGCGGACCCAGCGTTCACACTATGCACGTTTTGTGGGCTTTTCTTTGGTCCAGCTCTAATCTACCCCTCCAGACTGAATGCAGATTACTGGCTGGAGCACATCATCTAGTTTATTCTTCAACCGAGAAGGAATCCAGTTCACATGCTAGAAAGCTGCTCCACTATGTGAATCAAACCGCAATAAAAGGATTCTGATCCACACTCAAATGCAAATGTAATCCAGAGATGAGACCCATGGAAGAGTTAAGGGGATATATGAGTACTATGGGATTAATTAGAGTCTGATAGAAACAAAGATTTTACATAGTTCCTCTAGGAACACATGACCTGTGCCTGTGGGGAAGGGGAAGGGCAAAGCTACCCCGTCTTCCTGCTGGTCTGAGTCGGTTTTCAGACTCCCTGGGAATCTGTGAGTGCAGATGCCTGCAGTAAGACACAGCTTACCCCTGCGAAGCTAAACCACTAAAAATTCACCTAAGGTACAGTCCTAATAAAACTGCTTGAACAGTTGAGGGAAGATTGAGGAGGAGGCAGAGAACTAGGGAACTGGGGGACCGTGGTCTGGACCAGAACTGCTCTTCCGTGGGAGCCCAGCACTCTGTAAGCAGACTGTGCAAATGCTGGTGAACGGGTCCCAAGGTTCTCAAAGAAACTGAGGCCACATGTTTCCATGGCCATGCTAGAGACAATGGTTACCTTACAACAAACTTTTGTAAAACAACTCAGCTTGTAAATTAGGATATCACTGCTTGGAATTATTTTTCCTTTCCCTAAAATCTGATGTGACACATCACCTCACCAAATATTCTTTTGGATTTCACTTTCTAAGAAACCTGGGGGTTCCTGTGCCCCACAGAAAGCCGCAGCACAGGCAAGAACAAAGAATTAGACTCCCATCATTCACCCGCCTCTCCAGCTAAATTCTGTCTGTTTTCCAGAATGTCTGTGAAAATTTAGTTTACTGCAAGGCAAGAAGCTTAACCAATCTCAAGTGCAAGATTATTGCAATACTAATGAATTTTTAGGCAATACAGAAACCATTAATCCCTGACAGAAAAAAAGGTATCAATACTGGCCAGTTAGGCATTCTAAAATACTTACTCTCACAATAATCTTTCAGTATACAGAAAAGGCATTACACAAAACATTTCATTCTGCTTTAAACACAGCAATAACTGGAAGGAAGTTATTTACCCATATTTTTCTGCAAGTTCCTTAGCCTCTTCTTCTTTCACCATTCTTTGGTCTTCCAGATCACTCTTGTTTCCACATAATACAATGTCAGGGTTTTCACAATATGCATGCATTTGTAGCTGACCTAACAGCAACAACACGAATTGGGGTCACAACCTACTGTCACACACAAAGCTCCTTAAGAGCACTACTGCATTTCAGGGGACACAAAGTCCTTCAGGAAAATTACTCTTGGAAAGACAGAAAGCAAGTATGTTCTCTGTTATCTCACAGGACTTCTGCTATTGCACTGAGAAGCCAGAGAACAGGTGGACATCCGCTATCATGTACCCAGTGAAAAAGCCAGGGAGCAAGCCAGGGGAGCAGAAGCCTGACAAAGTCAGCACAGAAGCTCTGTATTTGTAGCTTAAGGAGTTATGCTCACCAAGCATCTTCAGTGAGCTGCCAGGAAAGGATATACTTCCCTCTCCTGATGGATGATGCAGTTTGGGAACTCCTTCGCCTAGATACATCAGTCTAGTAACACCAGCCTTCCATCAAGTTTTGCTGACAAAGCTTCAGGTGAGTCAAAACAGAGTTTTGCGCAGGCTTTCCACACACTTAAATTACTGAATATCACCAGAGCCAGGGATATGATGTTCTCTCAGCCTGCTTTTATACAGGTTAAGATTCAAAGTCCAGTAGGCAAAGCTGTATTTCAGGTCAGCACTAGAAGCCACCACTTGAAGCTATCACAATTATGAATGCATCATTTACTTTCTTCTGCTGAGAAAGCTATAAAAACCTGTATTTTCAATTCTCTTTCTCAGTAAGGCTCCATACTTATAAACATAGCCCTCTCCCCACCCATGCAAAGAAAGAAAGAAAAAAGAAAAAATGAAGAAATGCCATACTTATCCAGTTCCTGACATTCAGAAAGCTTTGCTCATTTGTCAGATCAAAGAGTAGAAGAAACCCCATGGCATCTCTGAAGAAAGCCGTTGTCAAGCTACGAAACCTAGGCCAGCAAAGTCAAATTAGTTGGCTCATCTCACAAGTTACTTTGAAAATATAATTGCATACAGTCATAAAACTGAGGTACCTCAAGACTGAACTAACTAGAACAAAATACTTATCATAATCGTTTTGCCAAAGTAGGGACTGCATAAAAAGAATTGCTGACATTACTATGGTCTAATCAAGGCCTAAGGAAGTCAAGGAGACATTTCACTTGAGCATGACAGCTTTAGACAAAGTCTTCTACTATAAAGCATGATTTGATCAAGATTCAGAAATTAAAATAAGAATGAAATTCAAACTTTGAACAGAAATTTTTCCCCTGTACATATCAGTCTTAATTTTAAGATCATCAACCACTGGAATGCTAGTCTTTTGATAGAGAAATAGAAAAGAATTCTTTGAGGTGATTTCACCTGTCTGACCTTCCCAAGATCTCAGCATATTTACAGAAATTTAAGGAAAACTAAAAAAAAGAAAAGTTTAAAAGCATCTATATGCATTGGCCATGAAAAAATAAACTGAAAGTTTCCAAAAGATGAAAAGCAACAATTACAGTTTTAATATTCTACAGTTGTAAATTACAGTTGTAATTTAATGGGTATTCATAGGAAACTTTCCATCACTGTTAAAGTAAGCACGCATTCCCATCTTGCATTGTACAATTAAAATGCAACAATCGATAAACAGAATTAATGTACTTGGTTCCATTTGCACCTAGCTTGATGACAACTGCCTTACTTGCTAGGTGGGGGTTGGAACATACCTTTCCTGCCCTGCAGTATCCCAGAGCTGAAGATGTATCCTCTGTCCTCTGCCACCAACGCCATCTGGTCCATTGGGTCTATACACCTGTAAAAGGTAAATTTGCAAGACTGTTAGCAGTCCAGCCTCTGTAGAACACAAAATAACTGACATTTAAAATCATTAAATGCAGCAATTGTCAACACAAAGATCCCAGCTACAACTCAGTCCCCCCTGCCTTATAAGACAGAAATAATATGGATTACATTATAATTTTGCATCCAATTGAATACTCAAAAATAAGCATAAAAAAGTGAAACTGGAAGAACAGTATCCAATAGACAATGGACTCCAAACAGATTTACAGTGGCCATTAAGTTTCATTAGACAAGCTTAATTTTAATATTTTCTAACTTTTTCCTATTATCTTGTATCATGTTCAAATTAAAATACAATTACAAGAAAGCAACAATCAGATCATGCAATCTGGCAATACATTTGTACCATTATCAGAACCTCATTAGCAAACTCATGAAGATAATGATATCTCTTCTAAGGTGCCAAAAGATTGCTGGAGAAGAGCTGAGAGTAGATCTTATCATGTCATAGCTTAAAAAGCAGAAACTGGATGATAATAATAAAAGCTGAGGACTGTACTCATCATGAAAATATAAATAAGGGCATCTGTTAGCTTTGGAAGGATCAGATAAAAACAGATTTGTTTCTTGTTTAGAACACTTCATGTTAGGTCATCTTCTTTACCTTCAACTGTCATTGTACCTAAGATTACCAGAGTTACAAACGTATCTTTAGAAACACATAAACTTGCTGAATTTGTGGATTATATGATTCAGGTTGTGAAACCTAAACCTTATCCTGTGTTATCAAATATGCTGATCAAGCAAATCTGCCATGTATACTATCCCAAAAAAAAGGAACAGTAACTTTTCCAAGAGACCAGTTTCGCATTTCACTAAGATATTTACTCCTTGCACTACTGTGGTGCATGTCATCCATCAAAAGCCAGTCTGCACAATGCCCATTACACCATCCAGATTTCTGGACACTTGGGAAATCATCAGACTACACTGAAAGGCATTTAATACTTCTACATAAGAATGAAAAAAACTTGTGCCAGCTCAATTTCTCAGTGTGGTAAGGACAAGCATCCAATTGGTTATCATAATGCAGTGCTCAGCTTCATGTCAAACGTATGTTTGCCTAGTTTAGTAACAATTCAGGGCTTAAAAAAAAAGCCCCAACTACCTTATTTTTCACAGTCCTTCTCTGGTAGTGGTAACTGCTTCGGAAGCCAAATCAGGTCCGTGTATCATGCGACCCTCTTTCATTCATGTGTTTTAAAACTGTTTTAAAATCAACATTGCAGTCTTTGTTCACTAGCCATTTTGGTTCAAAAAAACAACATTTTTACTACAGCCCAATCCTTCCTCGTGAAGAGAGTTCAACAATAACAGTGCTAATCCAGGTACCGTGTGCATAACTCTTGGAGTAGATACACTCATCAACACTTGCTGAGCAGTAAGAAGTAGTTGCCTAGAATCAGCTCTTCTTACTTTAACTTTGGGGGGAATGGAGAGGGATAACACACAACAATGACAAAAATAACCAGGTCAAATGAGATCATTTCCTTGTCAAGAGATTAAGTACACAGTAAGTACTGATTGCATACCTACACAGAAGGATCTGATTTTTTAAAAATAGATTCTAGCCATCACCAAGATAGGTACCATTTTACAGTTTTACCATTTTCGCTCTTTGTGAAAACTCACCACTCTCTTTTCCCGAAAGTCAATGCCCACCGTTGTGATAAATTTGGAATTAAATTTGCCATCTGTGTATTGGTAAAGAAGGCTGGTCTTTCCTACTCCAGAATCACCAAGTGCTAGAAATTTTATGAGGTAATCATAGTCCCCATCAGACATAGTGAGAATTCAGAAGGCACCTTAAAAAGCAACGCAAAAAGGATTAGTTAGTCAACAACTCTGCCAAGGCATATTTTGACAAACGTTTAAAATATAAATCACTATATGTACTACAAAGCATCCAGCAGTGGGACCAGTTCTGTACTCTTTTACACTGGTTTCACCTTGAACTCTCAATAATGCCAATTACCAAGATCAAATGCAGCTGTGACTGAAAAAGGGCATAGTTAATTTTATTACATTCTTCCTACTAGAAAGAGAAGGCAACGCAATTTGAACTTCTTCAGGAGAAGACTGAAAATCAAGATCAAAGTATTAAAGACATCTGGAACACGAACTGCAGAACTGTTTTTAATCTGCGTGGAAGCTGGCAAAAGTTACTTAAACCGACCAGCAATGCAATTCTGACTTCACATTCACTGTGACATTATTAACATATGAAAAAAAAAAAAAAAAAAATTGCCTGGCGGCCCACTGTTAAATAAAAATGACAATCGTTTTCTATTAATAGCTATTTTTCAGTCTCAAATAATTTTTTTCATACAAGAAGGAAAAACAACCAAGCGACATTTTGTTATTTATGTTGGGGTTTGCTTTATTTAGAGGACCAATTTTCAAAGGTTTTAAAGTTTTTATCATGATGCTAGTTAATAATTCAAACTAAATCTTGATCCTGAATTGCCATTAAACAACATACATTTTCCCGTGGCCTGTACACATTTTATGAAGTTTCTTTCTATCCTTTTAAGCCTTTGAAAAAATAACCATATTAGATATTGTGTGAACAAAGAGCAGTAAGAGCTAGAATGTATTACAAAAATCACTGGTAAATTTAATGTATACTAGAAAGACTGATGTAAGTGCACTAGTACTTCCCTGTTGAGTAGCTACTGAGCCTCTCTTCCCCGAAAACAAACAGTGGAGAGCTGCCTTATGTTGTGTTCAAACATATGAACATGAAAAGATAAGCCTAAAATAACCATTCTAGAAACAACATAAAACTGGCATTATATTGCCTCTTATGAAAGAGGGAAACAGATACCAAAATAAAAAAAAAAATAAGACAGATGATGAAATAATATACTAAAAGAAGTAAAATGTACTGTTTCAACTCTAAGTATTTTTGGAACCACTTGTAGCTTGAACTTCATAAAAATATTAATTTCAAGTCAAACACTGCTGTAGTTTGCATCAATGACAACATACCAAATCACTTCTTGAATATCAACTCACAGTTTGAGGTTTGGAACAAACTCCATATCTCAATCACCACCATTAAGCTAAAACCATAACTCTCAAACCCCAACTACCTTTAAAGCTTCAACGCTGTGTAAGTACCACTCTTGGTTACAAGACAGAGCCATGATCAGTCAACTTAGCCATGCCTGGACTTACCACACTCACACACAGACAATGGTCAGATTTACACCCTGATACTCTCCAACTGAAGAGTCGGTGGAAAGCATCTAACACCTTGTTGCTATTTCCAGTTTTGAAGTTTCCCTTTCCCCAGCCAAGGCATATTTTGCATTATGCCACCGATGACAGTAAAATCTTGCAGGAAAGGGGTTTTAGGCGACAGAGTTCACACTCACTACCATGCCACAGCCAGCCAATTCACTTTCCACTGTGGCATTTTAATACAATGTTTTGCAATAGAGTAAAAGATTGAACAACAAAACCCTGCAGTAATAGTATGAGCTTTTTACATAAGTACACCACAATGCGGGTCTGAAGGAGCAGCATATTCAAGTAAGCAAGCTGAACAGGCAGCCACACACTGACATAAGAACAGTTTTAGAAGAAATTAAAAGCCCTGACTCCTTAGCCACACTCAATGTACCAGCAAAGGGCTTTTTGGGGGTTTTGTTTTTTAAACCCTCCCCACTGCTGGGGAAGGGGGAAAAAAAAAGAAGAGTAAAATCAGATTGCCTACCTTGTAGCTCTACAAAGTCTTTTCATTGAAATGCACTAGAAGAAAGGGAAAAATATTTTAAAAAGCAAACAAGGAGGTTTTTAATAAAGACTGAGTTTGATTTAGACTTTCATCTCATATATGGTTTTTCATTTGCCCTCAGATGATCTCCAAGGGCAAAGGACTGCGTAAGCTGCCTCTCTACTCAAGTAGATGTTCTTTCAGCTTCAATACACCTAAACTAATTGTTGCTTAAAAAGGCTTAAATGCAAATCTTAGGGCCAGTATATTATACAAAGCCAAGTTACCTTCATGTCTTTTACGATGCTATCCCACCTGTATGTATTTGCCTTGTCTTGTTGGTATTTTGTTAGCTAGCTGTAACTAGGTACCTTTTCATAACAGGTACGAATGATAGTGCCACCTAATCACTGCTAATTAATGTTGTAAGAAAGCTGATTTATCAAGCACCCTGTGCAAGATCTTACAGAGGAAGAAAGGGCGCTATACTCTTACTTGGAGCTGTAAGAAACTGTTACGGTTCAGCTGCACCCTGCCACTGGACAGAGCTTGGGTGAAAGCTCTGGATAAGAGGTCACAGTTAGACCTTGGGGCAGTAAAACCTAAAGGTGTTCCTAGCGTTTTATCTGATTTCTAGCGTATCTGCTTGGGCAAACATGCCACATCATTTGGACCACTTGAACCTCAACTCTCCATATAGCTGGTAACAAATATAATTTGCAAATGACTGACAGAGGACTCAGAACTCTTCACAGGGAGGGCATAAAAATGCATCTGAAGGATTTGCCTGAGAAGGAAATTTTCTCCTTAGGCTTTTGAAATGCACACACCTTTCACTGCACCCCATAATGTCAATCTATTATTCAAATACCTCCAGGGAGTGGTTCTTGTGAAACCCTGCACAGTTAACCTATCCTTGGAGACACGCAAAGAGCTATTTTCATAGCAGTTTCAAGCCTTGTCCTCCTCCCTGTACAAATATTTAAAAAGTGATCTCCACCCTCTACTTCCGAGACCTACAGTCCTAATGCCCAGACACATCCAACTCCACATAACAGAAATAAAAATATATTCACAGCAAAGTATATTCATAGCAAAAACTGCTGTGGAGTTTTTAGAAGTCATGGCCCTGTTAATAAAAACCCATGCCATTTTTCCTTCTAATTTTGCTTTTTTTTGAATAAGACTTTACAGCTTCACACCTTCCAGTGTTTCCTTCCACATTTTTGTACCTCGTATATCAGGAGAGTGGGAGGTAGAAAAGGAAGAACCAGAGGAAACCGATGATAAAATTAGAATTCATCAGGTCACCAAAAGAAAAAAAATCTGAATTCATTTTAGAATGATCATTCCCAAATCTTGCTTCCAAGAGTAAGAACTCCTTGGCTCATAAAAATCACTGATGGGCACAGGTCTAGGCTCCACATCAAGCCCTCCAGGGTCTTGCCTTTTGTACACTCCTCCTTAAATTCCATTCAGCTCTAGCTCTGCACTGCACCTAGCATGCAGATAGACAGGGGTTATGAACAAGTGCTGGGAAAACTCCACCGACCTTTTCTATGGCTGACAGGATCCCCACAGCCATCACTTAAGCTGTGCCCATACAGCTGCTGCTCTGGAGCCTCCACATACACACGTCCAGATTGTAGCTTGCCAAGAGGGGATGCTCTGCTAAAAAAGTGCTCTTCTTGTTCAGTGGATTTCCTAATCCAAGGTACTTTCACATTAACAGGCATCAGTATTAACAGGCTCGCATTTTTGCCTCCAGAACACAAGTATCAGAACCCTATGGCGTGATAAAACATTCAAGGCTATGGCAGTGCTGCTCCTGCATAAATTAAGGAAATTGGCTTGGCATGCAGGCTTTCCCCTGTGCAGTCTGGGGACAGGGAATACGCATTCTGAATTGGCCTTGCACAAAACATGCAACTCCCATGCTGCTACAGAGCTGATGGAGGGGAGAAGGAAAAGGAAGAATGCACAAAAGAGATGAATAAATGAAAACACGAGGGGGAAGAAAAAAAAAAGGCACTGAACTGCAAATAAAAATTTGTACCCACATGCACAGTGTAAAATTCAGGAAATCTGAACATGCTCTTAATCGGACAGTCCTCAAGCACATCAATTTAAAATAAAGTATACCACTTACCCCAAACTCTGCTAAAGGAATAGTTAGGGCACACTGGAGATGGTACTTCCAATAAGAGTATTTTTCTAGCACCACCTCTTTAACACACAGCCAAGAGGCCTATGTGTCACCTGTTTGCATTCATGTTGATAGGTGCTCAGAGATAAGGTGTGCCTCATGCCTCCCCGTGTAAGGAGGGTGCTGCCTGACAGCATGGCTTGGAAGCTGTTACACAGTTCACATCCCATTTATTCCTAGAGGCAAACAGCATTTCAGAAGAGATTTGTGCATGACCTACCTAGGAGCAGATCTAAAGTATGTGCGAAATCACCCACAGATCGTACTACAGTTACATTGAACCTAACAAGTGTTTTCATACAAAAATGTGTTAATGATGGAGTATATGGATCACAGCTGTTCAGTTCTGCTCGCAGCTTTACATCCTCTCTCAGGTGCAAGGAGGATACAGCAGTCTCCAATAGAAACTGCTGTTTTCTTTCCTTCTGTCTTGTACAGACTTGAGGACACTGCATTGCGCCATGGATACGATGATGAAAGCCATCTTTACCATAGATTTCTAAAGAAGAGAAAAATTATTCTTTGGCAAAGACTGGAACATAAGGCTTGAGATGACTTCAGACCACACCTGCACCACAACCCCATGTTGCAGAGAAGCAATACATATTTAAAAGAGGAAGCTTGGAGGGGGGAAGCATCCTCCCCACACTACACCACCTAGCCAGCTCTCCCAAGAGCAAAAAAGCCACTATTCTATATGAAACTACTCAAATAAAACCATTTGCTTGACTCAACCCACTCTTCCCCCTCATATCAAGTGAAATAACTCTCTGTACAACTCAGACATCACTCCGAGCATCCCGGATCTGCACTGTAGTCAGCCACAAAGCCAGTGAATAACATGGTAGGCTATACCACACAACTATAAAGAGACATGCTAATTCAAATTTGCCAAAAGACAGATATTAGACCAATAATTAATTCATATTTTAAGATACCACAGAATTTCATCATTATCCTTTTGGGGATGGACAGCAGACACTCAGGGTTACAGTTAACGGTGTCCACCTTCTGCAAGTGTCACTCAGCTTTCAGGTAGATCTTACAGACAGACAAGTTGTGTCTTGGCCTTGTCTTCTCTGCTCGGGAAAGCCAGACCCCACTGGAACGGCGGGGCATTCACCAGGCTGCGTCGTAGAGACAGGAGCCAAACTGCAGTGAAGTCTGCATATTCCCCCTGCAATGGAAGTCCAGCCCTCCATGGACAGAAGGAGTGCAGTGAAGGGGTTACATCCCCCAGCATCTATCACAGCAAGGGCAGCATGCGATAGGTGAAAAAGTTGGGAATCTGCTTAAGAAGGTTCCACTGTATTCATATATAATTAAGCCATATTTGTAAATATACCATGAAAAAGTCAATGCTGTTTAGAGTTCAAAAACGCTTTGCAAATGAAGGTTTCCCCAAGTATGGCTTTATTCTGAAAAAGCAGTTGAAGCTGCAGGCCTACAATTGAAGAGCTGACACGGACACTGGGGGAAGAGGAGTCCAAATCCCACAAAGACAGAAAAGGAAGATTGTGCAGGTCTCTCAATGAACAATGTGTAAATACAAGTAGGTTGAAATAATGCATTTGTACAGGTTTGATCATTCTGCAAGTGCAAGTCAATTCATACCACAAAAACTTCCCACCCAGGCACTCCACAGACTTAAACAACTTCAATAGCTGTTTTACATGTCCCCTGATCTGTTATGGCAAAAGCACAAAGAAAGCGATCTGGATCTCAAAGGAGTAAGTTCACTAATCCTGTCATACCAGCACTCCGACCACACTACAGCAAAGCAATAACCACATTCTTGCCTAGCGTGGGTGAAGCGTAGCCAACAGCCTCACCCTGCTCTAAGGCTTCAGTAGCACCTTAATGCTTGCAGAACTGGTCACCATCAGACACTTCCAGTTCTGTCAAAACAAGAGACAGAGTTAAACAATGTTCCTGCTAAGTCAACACTTTATTAGAAGTGCCTTTGGCTAAAAGCTGCCAAATATGTTCAAACGTAACATAAACATATTATGACAATTTTTTTATAAATTCAAGTAACTGCTATGCTGGGGGAAGAGAGTTAATAAATAAGCACTTTACTGAAATATTCTGAGCTGCACTGCTTTTTCCTTAGTAAAACATACGACCTCGCTTTCTTTAGTTTTGGCCAAAATGACACTTCCTGGAACTTCTGGAACTTTTCTGTAACAGAAATAACAGGAAGGAAAATACCCCTTCCTCTCAAAAATGAGAGGAAAAGATTCAGTTGCGCTGAGCATTTATCTTTTGGTTACTCTCAACTGCTTTACTTGACATTTTGCTCATGACTTTTTTAGTTTCAGCTGTAGAGGAATGCAAAGGAATTGAAGGATCAATGTCTAAAGATTGTCTTTTTCCTGGAAGGATCTACGTTATTTTAAGGGCGCTCAGGATACACACAGGAGTCTGCAAAAATACATGCAAAAACTAGCCTGCAAGGCTTTAGCTTCCAAATGCTGATGTCACTTCAATCTCAGCTGAAGGTGCTCTAGGACACTTTGTCAGCTGTCAGCATTGCTAGAACTACACAATTTTGCAGAGCAAGAAGAACTGACAGGCACACAAAGCACTCTGAGAATGAGTTATAATGGGAGATGCCAGGCATAAAATCATGATCCTACCCAGAAAGGGGGCACAAAAGAGGTAAGTGAAGCAACAGGTCTGCAGATGTGGTGAAAACTTTGCACAACAGGCCAGGCAAGGAAACAGCAGATTTTGGATTTTGTTTCCAGAAACTCAGGGGAAACTGGAAATGGAGAAGCCAGGAAAGGAAACAACAGTTAGGTTTGCAACTGCATCTGCATTTCAACATAACCAAGCCCAAAAAAAGGAGGCTGAATTTCAAAGAATGGCTCAGTTACATAAAAGAATGACAGGCAGCATGGGACTGGAAAACAACCGAAAGTAAAACCAGGAATGTTGCAAGTGATACTCCATCACCACCCATATGGAAGGATCTCTGTGCAGTTTCGACTTCTCTGCAAAAACCACACCACCATCTATTCCCTCACCAGTTTCTAATATTTTCATGCTTCATGGTAAGAAAATACTGTAGATAAAGATTTGCAACACTACCTGATTCTGAGAGAGTTCAACTCTCTCAGAAGACCTGTCTCCCTCCTGGTAACAAGAGCTTTTTTGCCTCCCAAGTTACCCCTTTGAACTCTCACCAGAAGTTGCCATCGAGTTGCAGCAGTGAAGCAAACATCTGCACCATGTGAATAAACTCCAGAGTAGACTGGGAAAAATAAAGCAAAGATATTTAAAAAAAAAAAAACAAACCCGCTCCATACTACTTACTCCTTCCTCAGCTATTCAACTGTTCCTTTAATAAATACGTTAAACTACAATGTTTACAAGTTAACGTGCCATGCTTTTTCACTAACTTATAAACAGGAAATTCAGAGCAATGTTCAGCACCCTTCCTTGACACGATAATTATGACCACTTTGGCATCCAGCTCATAGCTTACCCACAGCCTAACCTTAACATCTGTAACACATCACTACACTGTACCTGCTCTTGACAGTATCAAGGAATGATGAATGACAGTCTTGCACAGATTTACAGTTTCCAATCCTTTCAGTCAACACAGGAGCCACCAGGATTTCACCCATAAAGCTGGTCATATTCACAGAAGGAAGGAAATATCCAGAAGCTTGCCCACCCACTCATTCAGCAACACTTTCAACTCCAGAAGGGTAAGGAAAAAGAGTATACTTCTATTTCTGCCCTCAGAAATAGCCACTGGAAGATGAAGGAGATTATAAGAATCACAGAGGATCATAAGAATTGATCATTTCTTTAAGGAATGGTTTGGTTTTTTCTGGAGTTAGCAAAAATCTCCAGCAGACAGCCAGAATAAGCAGACACACGAAAAAGCAGAATAAAAGGAAAAAGTAAAAAAAAATCTAAAAACTGAAAAAGGAAGCAATTTCATATGTGCAGTTAGAATATGAATGAAGCAACATCTCAGGGAAAACATGCATGTACTCATACTAAAGACAGTAGTGTATTTCATGCTCTGCCTATGTGGGCGATTTAGTAGGGTGCATGCAATACACGTTAGTCAGGCCAGGTTCTTTGTTTAAGCCCATTAAATCACACACTGCAAACAGCCAGAGGGAAATATTTGCAGCTTCTTTAAAATTTTGGGGTTTTTTTCTGATCCAGGGCAGGAAAGTTCTCAGCTGCCTTCCACTTTGTTTTGTAGGACAGCTACCTGGAATACAGATAATGATTCTCCAGAAGGTCACACTGCCAAGTTTATGAAGGATACTTTTATTACAGGGATACTGCAATCCAGGGAAATAATCTGGCAAAAATAAATTATCATGATTAGGTCTATTAAAAGTTTATGGAAAAGGTCAGGCACCAGACAACCTCTAGGCACTGTTAGATAAAAGTGAAACCCACACAAATATACAAACGGGACTATAAAACTGAATGATTCATCTAACATGATGTGGGCAAGTGTACAAAGGGGTGAGGCAGGAAAGAATTTCAGTGCTGAATTTAATCCACCTCTTCATCCTTTGGATTGGGAAATACCTGCTTCTCTTGTTTTTCATAGGAGGTAAACTCTGTTTCTTGCTAACTCTGGTTTTTGATAGGAAGATGCAACAAAAGTTACTTTTTTTTTTTGCAGCTGCTACCATTCCTTAGCATTGCTGCTTTTCTATAATATTGTGATCTGTCATTTTTGGTGCAAGTTACTTGCTTTAATTCAACAGTAAGTAACAGAGGGACACAGTATACAACATTTCCTACATTTGTTCTGGCCATTTATTCCTCAGGAAGTTAAAAGTTTTCTTGTTGCTTAGATGACATTGAAATATCCCAAGATTTTTTTAGTCCATCAGAAGTTAGTCTGTCTATACATGCCAAATGAAAACAGCTAACCACAAGGCATCGTGGTCTTTTGGAGCAGGACTGATGTGTCAGATCACATTTCCAGCCACCAACAAAAACATTCTGTTGCTCAGAAAACTTACTAGCTATCAAAGTTACTGACTGAACAAGTAATCAATATCCATTTCTAATGAGCTGGAAAATATTATGTATGAATACTGGGTATGACATTAGGAATAATGCTCATGCCATTGCATCCAACTGAGGAATAAGCCACGCCAACCAGAGCAGCAATAAATGTTCCTTAGCTGCCTCCCAAGATGAGGACCAGCAGCATCCCCTGATGGCCAGGGTGGCCGGCGGTGCCCTGGGGTGCGTGAGGAGGAGCGTGGCCGGCAGGTGGAGGGAGGTGATGCTCCCCCTCGGCT
>JAVJGI010000063.1:17988308-18003266 GCA_035590275.1 Ibycter americanus
ACTTCCTTCCCTTGAGGGTGGCAGAGCCCTGGGACAGGCTGCCAGAGGGGCTGTGGAGTCTCCTTCTCTGGAGACATCCAAAACCCGCCTGAATGTGACTCTGTGCAATCTGCTTGAGGGTGGACTAGATGACCTCCAGGTGACCCTTCCAATCCCAACCATTCTGTGATTCTCTGAATAATAATAAGTCATCTGTGGAAGTATTTAATCACAAGCGTTTCTTAAATTGAGCTAGAAATAGGGCAGAATAAATTTAGTTATCTGTGGGAAAGCAAGGAAAACTGTCAGCTGAGAAAACCCCTGTCCAGTAACTAGAAAAGGTCATTCCTTCTACTCCTTCATCTCGAATCCAATGTCCTTGGACTTGAAATACAAGAGACAGTCAGAGATGCCAAGCAGGGGAGTGGTGCACACGGACAGAGATGGAAGGATGTATCTAGATTGATAAAACTGAGGCTTACAGCTAGCATTCACTTCTCCGAAATCATAAAATCTTGACAGAAGCATCCTTGCAGGTGCTGAGCTCACTGGGCCTACTCCAGATCATGCTGGCAACCACTGCAGTGTGGAGACAGCCAGAGCACTGCGGGCTGGCAGCATGACACTTGAAAGAAATTGAGAGATGGGTCAGTCATGATTAATTTGCTCTTAGGAAGTCTCAGAAAGGAACTGAGCCTTTGATTTCAGAATCTGTAATAGCTACATCTGAGAGATAACTTTCAGCCAGCACTGGACAGGAGTTTTTAGCAAACGTGTCTGGAAACAGTAATCGTCTGTGATGCTTCCTTGTTTCATACATGCTACGAAAAGGTTAGAAGTAACTCACTGAGAATACTCTGGGCGTAATTTAACTTGTCCCTTACATAATAAAACACCACTTCGGCCTGAAATAGAGCCAGGCAGTATTCAATAGGCCACAACCTATTCTCTTCAGGAAGTTACTAATGTGCAACAGCAAAGCAGAAATGTTGAGCTGTGACAGCAAGACACGGTCATTTTGGAGTACGCTTGTGGCTCAAAAGTACCACTTTCAAACTCTTCTAACAAAGCAAAGCTAAAACTACAGGTTATTTTTCTTGTTTCAGAAGAATTGAAAAATAAGCCCATACTTTCAACAAGTCACCAAATCTTCCACTTGAACAGCTCCAGAACTGCAGCATATATTAACACTGCCCAAGCTTTCTACTGAGGCTCTGCAGTCTGCCAAAATATTCAGACAGTGCTTTGGCAAAATGTTTGCTTCAATTCGTATCCTAGTACAGCTTCTTTTCTAGAGCCTCAGGGAAGGGATAATTCAAAAGAAGCACTGATTAAGCAGGCTGAACTGCACAACACAAAGCTTCCATTCAAAAAGTCTGCTGGTTTTCAACCTGAGTTGCCAACACTATTTATCTCACTGCTCTGATCAGAATGCCATATTGCAGCGTGAATTATAGTTAAATCTTGATATACAACAAAGACTGCTCAAATAAACAGCACAGCAAACTAGAATTTCTTACACTAATTCTTGACATGGAGGTATGCATGAGCCCTGCAAGGAAAGCAAAAACAATCACAAGTGTCATGCCGTGGTTTACCCATACTACTCATTTTAGTTATTCCCAGATTGAGGGAGGGCCCCAAGATGGCTGTAGAGTAACACCTCTGGCTGAAACCTGGCAGTTGTTGCCAGCTTTTCGTGCTGTAGATGCCTTCCTGCAGAATTCTTCTGTAACATTTCATGCCGACATTGCTTCCTTAAGCTTCACTAACTGACGTACAATAGCAGGCAATTTCCTACCCCTCCCCCCAGAAGTCTTCCACTGTAATTATTCATAATGTTTCTGCTATAGCTAATAAATGGCTCAGCAGTAGCAAGCTTACAGAACAACCACCTCTATAACCCAAGCTCTGTAAAAAATATACAAAGTTATTCTAAGAAATCAAATTGCCAGTCAGACTGCTCTAATTGATCCAAGCAGCGCAAGTTCCCTGTAGAAAACTGTGTCAAGGAAACACATATGTAGTTTTAATACCACAGTGGATTCAGACTGTGCTTCCCTGACTTAACACTAAGTATAAAGCTTTGCACACTTATGAAGAATCTGAAAATCTCATGCAAACTGACAAATCAACTTCATATAACAATTTTCAATTTTTTACGTTCCACATTATGACTGAGAAAGGCATCAAACCTCGGAAATGAGGAACAGGATGTAAAGGGTAAGTAGACAAGAAAGAATCTATTCAGCTACGCACTCCGTGGGGAAGTCACAAGAAACCAGGAGTATGCAATGGCACTGTCCAACAAGACTGTCTATTTGAAAAGACTCATTAAAGTAGGTGCTGCTCTTTCATCTTCTATTAAAAGACTGACTTTTGCTTGCAGTGTTTGGTTTGATTTGATTTTAAACCAGTGCATATGATTTGATTTCCTATGGAAAGAAATAAAAATCCAGTTAGGAGATTCCAGTAAAAACAACTTCAGTATGTGAAGAAACAAAGTCTCAGTTAGCACTAATCAGTACAACTGCAGTGGTGATCATGGAGCGATGCTAACATACAGCCACCCCGCCTCACTCCCAGAGAATTCCCACTTCACCAAAGCCAGTTCTGCTTCTGTTTACACCTACAGCTGCACCATAATGCATCTAAACTGAATTTTTGTAAAGAAACTTTATCCCTGTGACACAGTGTTGAAACAAAATACAGAAGCAGGAGCTATATTATTTCCCAGTTATGAAATCAAACATTTTAAAGCAAAGAAAAGTTACTCTTAACTTTCTCTCCTTAAAAAGTTATTTCTACTTCCCTTGGACTAGAGCTTATTTACCTCATTCTACTAGGATATGTTCCAGGTCTTTTCCCATTAATTGGTTTTAAGATTTTTTTAATTAATTCTCTAAATTTTATATAGTTTCAGAATTTTTGGCCTTTTTTTTTTCAATTTATTTTTTTAAAGTAAAAAAAAATTACAATTTCTCTTTGATGCCATTCTTAGTGACATGTTTAAAGAATTCCAGCTGAACTAGATACCTAGTTCGTCTTTTAACAGGCTTAATTACTAAGGGTGTTTTGTTTAAGATAGTGTTACAAATGAAAGACATGCTGGAAATAAGCAAATATACTGAAACCCTCTGGGAGTATGGTGAGGGAAAGGGGGGCAGCACCACATGCCAGAATATTGTTTTGCTCTATACAATAGAATCCCAACATTATCAAAATGCAATCCCCTCAAATAACTTAGGCTATTAGAAATCAATACCCTAAAATGTGACAGAAATTGTTTGTGTAGCACACATTCAAAATGCACATGTAATGCAATGATTGAAAAGCATTATATAACAGTAAATTACAATAAAGCAACTACGACAACCAATCCATCCAACACAGCACAGAAAAAAAAACCCCAACCACACTAAGTCAAGCATCAATGTTTACAAAACCCCTTCCTCCCAGCTATTGTATGTAAGTTTTTCAGACATTGAGGATGTCTATAAGGAAACAGCAAGACAACGTATTTATTTAACTACATTTACGAATTTGGCACTTCATTCTCATAAACACAAGTCAATGGGTAATGATCAGGGCTAGAAAAATCATCTACAGACACTCTATTCTAGACAGCAATTAAAACCCTGAGAAAGCCTTGTGACCTTCCCACAGAAGTGGAGGAGAATACTGTTTTTTATTCTCTGAACAATTCCTCCTTGGTTATTTACAGTTTACAAAACCAGGAGTTTTGGTCCAAGATTAGAAAAACACTGGCAAACACGTGCTAGAAAAGATGCCTGATTAAAAATTCCCGCTTGGGGTGGCAAGGAATGACCTAGTCAGATGGGCACATACATTTTGAGTTTCTTTCAGAGGGGATACAAAACACAGTAATAACATCCCACCCCCATATTGCTTTTACCATAATTAACTTTAAGACTGAAACCGCTACTGTATGATTTAATAAAGAATGTGAACTAGATGAGCTCATGGTTCCTTGCAGTCTAATTTCTTTTGCTGATTAAAAATAACAGACTGTGCAACACCATTTTTATTCCTTTTATCAACAATACATTTAGTATACGTGAGAACACACACGTCGGTGCGCAAGCCAGTTAAAAAACCCATCATTCTGAAGGGCTGGTTTATTAAGTATAATTTATCTTTATATGTTAATGACAACACAGGAATAAATAGAGGGAGGGGAAGTTTAAGCTGTACAACATTTAGAAATACGGAGTTACTTTGTTCTCTATTATGAAGTGTTATTTGCACAGCACACTTTACTGTCAAAGGTCTAATTCCACGTTCTAACTGTAGAACAAGTTTGACTTAACACAGAAGGAAACGCAGGGTGATGACTTAGGACCTGAAAGGGCACCTTATGGTTACTGAATCCAGACACTGGTCACTGCAGTCATTTATTTTAACCTTACTGATAAACTTAACCAGGTTTGTCTTTAAATCTGACTGACTTCTTTGTGAAAAGCAATCGCCAAAGACATACCAAAGAGCTGCAGTTTTGTCATTTAAACCCAAAGCCTGTGATTTACATTAGCCAGTATACCTGTCAGTTTTAAGTTTATTTTTCCCTCTAGAACACGAGGATGCAACAATGCTGAACTCTGTCTCAAAATCAAAGTATTTCAGGCAGTTTGTCAAAGGTACAGCAACTTGTTTCAAAGCTCTTAACAGAGAAACAGTTGGCACACAACAACTGTCAGCTCAAGGAAAACAATGTAATAAATCTTACGAAAATAAATAAAAAAAGAGAACATGTTTACATACCAATGCTTAACAGCTGCAAAAGGATCTGTAGTTTTCCAAGGGTACTTCAGTGACAAATTTCCTGACACAGTTCAGATCTCTTGAATACCACAGTCATGCAAAAAGAGCCATTTCTCATCTGCAGGTAGTGTCAGCAGCGAAAGAAAATAAAACCAAAATAGTGTAGTTTAACAATTCTAAACTTCACACTGATGTGCAGAGCTGTGAGCCCCACACAACCACCCTACCCACCTAATTACATTCAGCTGCTTGTCATGTGGTCTTGCTGACAGATCAAGTGATCTCTTTTACTCCTTTTCAAACTAAGCAACGGTAGCTAACAAGATCTCCCTAAATCAGGTAACAAACATTGAGCCTTTGCGTACACTACTGACCCTCCTCCTTCTTGTCATAGGGAGAGGAAGTTGCAGTATGTTTCATTACAAAAAAAGTAAAATAAAATACAGCAAACACAGTAGTCTAATAAAACACAGTGAGCGCCAAAAGCTCTCATAACCTAATGGAGAATTTTAAGTTTTGAACCTGGTTTTATTTTATGCCTTTTCAGATGGCAGAAAAGATTACAGATGACAAAATGGGCACAGGCACCAAAGTGAGACCACGTGACAAGGAGCTGGAAGGATTTAAGAGAGCAATGGCAGCAGTACTGCACGGCTTTGTGGGCATCCATGTCCAGCCCCTTCTGCTCAACCACTTCTGATGGCAACAAGCTCCAACAAAAGACCAGAGCCATGATGTCGCCAGAAAATTTCTGAGCCATTGCAGCCAAATCTGCAAGCCCCAACCCCCTGCACAATCCTGCGACACGTGCAGCCATTTCAAACGTGTAAATAATTTCAAGGAAATAAGTTACTGATTTAACATGTAAACCAACTCAACAACGAGTCCATTCATCAGAGCCTGCCAACACAGGCACCCAACAGGCAAGATTCACATGTCTGGCCACGTTGCAAGACTGGTGTCTGCACCCAGGCGCTCGCCGGACGGAGACCCCTGCGCTCGGTCCAAGGGGTGAGAGCAACCACCCAGCCGCCTGCACGCACCATGAGGCATCGCCCCTCTCACAAACGCCCCTGACACTACAGGTGCTAACACCAGAGGTCTGAAAGGTGCGGACAAAGCAAGTTTTGCATTCACCACCTAAGATGTAGCAGATGGGAGCTTTTACAGATAACAGGTAGCGTTGCACAATCCTTTCTGGTCTCAACTTCTTTCCTCACAGTGTTTGAAGAGCGGATAAGTAAGAAAGAAAACTAAGAAGGTTTCTAAGACTCCCCTCCAGTCTTATCATTTTAGAAGTGCTGCAGACAGCCTGCTACAACATTTAACATATCCTTAATGCATTCATCTACCAGTAACGAAGACAAGTCCACATGCTCCTTAATCCACTCGTTTCAGTGCTCAACTATTGCGCCTCCCTTCCTGTGAATCGAGGCAATTTTCATTGTGCTTTCCCGAGTGAAAATCTAAATTCTCTTACACAGAGCTGGCAAACAACTGTCCATGGTGGACCACATTTTCATGCTGTGCCTTAGCATTTTTCCAGATTTAACTAAAACCCATTTCTTTGACATTTTGTTACAGGTTATAATTTTAACACTCTACCCCTTCTTCGCTTATTTTGGTATCCTAGAAATCTCACCACACTTTCAGAAGAATATATAAGTCCCTTTTTTGCTTCCACATGCAATAAAAAAGTTTGTGTTCAATTTTCAGCAACGTGGACATTTTTAATCTTTAACTGCTTCCCTGATCGATACCCGCACATTGCTTACTGTGAAGAAATATTCAGACCACAAGCACCCGAGAATTTCTCGTAACTGCTCCAGAGCGCAGAAGGAGGAACAGGATAAGAAGTGTTGACAGACAAAGCAACAACTCTTCTGCCGTGTTGCAAACAGCCCTGGGGGGTGGCTACAGACACTGAACACAAACTGCCTGTCTGGAAGCCTCAACCAGCAATGTAAATGGAGTTCCAACTTGTCCACACCGTAAGGTTTTTGCCATCTTTAAGGGAAAAAATTCATAAATAATTCCTAGACTTCAGCTTTTTACTTCAGGATGAAACGAGGCTGCCTAACTTTCCTCTTACCAACCTGCTGTGAGGAATACCAATTGATTTTCCCTTCCCCCTTCCAGGAAAGAGTGTTACCCAAGACAGTAAGACTTTGCCAGGAAGGTACAGCTGAAATAAAGCTTATTTTCTGAGGGTGAAGTTACGTTGATTTCAAACTGCAGAGTTAGTAACAAAACAGAGGACCTCACTTTACAATCTGGGAGAACATCAATGTTGGGTTACTTAAAGTCTTTGTTTTTAAACAAACACATCTGCAGCACTGCACAAACAGCAGAGCCACCCCTGCTGTGGTGGCAGGCAGCCCACGCAAACAGCGCGGCAGCTGCTGGCACAGGAACCCCTGCAGCCAGCCCCAGGTAAGCCTTCATCTCACTGCTACCTGAATCTTCGGGGGTTATAAGAGCTTGGGCATTTTCTAAGTTTATGTAGGGGGATCAAAATTACTCCAGTAAAGTCCTGAAACTGTGAATGTAGTTTTGAAGCTACAGCTCTACAAAGGAATGGCCACCTATTTAGTTATTAAATCTGCCCACTGTTTTTACAGACAAGTTTTATGAACAGGTGGTATGAACAAGATGGCCAGAATGCATGGAATTTACAGCTGCCTTGTAAAAATTATCTGTGATATACAGGTCTAGGAATTTAGGGGGAAATTTATGGAGGGTCAAACAGAGTGGACAGTGTGAAGCATTCTCCATCACAAGCACCAGAATATTTGCCTTCATACATTCCATGCTCTTGAGAAAAGTTGCATATGTCTTAACTGTCCTGTAGCAGTTGTTTCCCCTAGAAGAAAATACTGGACTGTTACTTGTCCGACCATGGTTCTTGCAGGAATTAAGACATCTGCCACTGCAGACAGAAATAGGGGGAAAGGAGAATCTAGCAACAGTCCATTTCAGGTAATGCTACAGAAAAACTCACCTCTGTTTTCAAAGCCGAAAGCTGTGCCTAACATCAGTGTCAGCTGCCTCCACTCTCCCCACTCCCCAACTACCCAATTCTCCTGGAGGTCTCCTCTTCAGCACTCTGACCAGTTAACAGCTTTTTCCCACACACGCTAAAAACTCACCATGCCCTTACCAACAGCCATAGTTTTCACACATGCATTCAACAGATGACCTGCAAGTTTACGGAATGAAAACCAGCCAGCAGGCAGCCAAGGGTAATGGTATTTGTTAGCATCCACAAATCTTATCTGTGCCGCAAAACCCCTACTGGCCATCAAAGAAGAAACTTAAAAAAATGCAAGAGGGGGAAAAGCAGCCACTGGGACACACTGCCTACGAAGGGACTCGCATATATGGTGGCAAACTTCAAAAAGAGCCAGAGCACATGCTATACAGAAATTATTTCACAGTGAGAGAAATACTTTACAAACCACAAAAAGAAGAGATGAGAACATAGGAAAAATATGAACATATTAATTGGTACAGGCAGATTTCTACAACTGTAGAACAGAATTACAGTTGTTTCTGTGGAAGGAAGTCAGCTTCTCATGAAAAGACACTCTGGAAAAAATTAAGAGGGACTGATGAGATGCGCTGCAAAAGAAAATTGACCAGCTGTCATGTGAACGAGCTTGCTACTTACTGCCGCAGCAGTCCATAAATGCAGTAACACACCAATAACTCAAGACAGAAATAAAAAGACCTGAAAGGAGGAGATAAAATCCTATGTATTTATTTTTTTTCTGCTTTCCTCTCACCAATATCCTTCCAAGAAAAAAAATACAGACAACCCACACAAAAGAGCAACTTTCACATTAGAAATGTAATAGCTGAACTTTGCCAGCATCAAATCACGAAATACCTCTTTAAGTGATTATAATGAAAGTAGGTCAGGCGGGCCTTCCTGCTACCTAAAAGGCACATCTAAATATTTAGTAATATTATAGATTAAAGTAAAAGTTTTATGTTTTGTTCTTTCAACTATAAGCCAATCTAGGCAGTTTCTAGTAATGGTAACAGCTTTCTTTTAACATTAAAGTGTTGGTATGTTTAAGGTCAGCAGCGTTTTACACAGAACAGAACTTCTTAAAAACAGTCCCCTTCAAGATGGGCTCTAGATGACTAACATCCAAGAGTTACCAGGGTCTCTTCGAGAACATAAAAAAGTTAACACTAAAATAGTCAACAAAATAAATGCATCAGTTTTGTTTTCACAGAACTTTGTAAGGCCTAAAGACAGGAACCCTTCCCAGCAGCTGCGCACTCAGCATCAGCACTTTGGAAAACTTTAGGTCAAACTGTCACCTTTTTCACAGGAAAAACATCAAAAGATTGCTTCCCAAAATAAAATTTGTTTATATTTGAACCTGTTATTATCTCAGAAAAGACTACTACAATTATCCCAAACCAGCAGAGCTAAATGATTTTTCAGTTCTGTTGAACTACCAGTTTACTGCCTCCTCATCACTTTTTATTAACATCAGTGCAGGCACAGTTTATCCTGAGGCAAAGCCAAGAGTGTAGGTGCTTGCTCCAGATCTGAATGAAAAGGGAAAGAAAAAAAATTTAATTCAGTTCTGAAATATTAGAAAGCAAATACTAGGAAAAGATACACTGTCCATGTACAAGGTGTTAAGACACCGAGAAATAGTGAATAGAAAGTTGGGTATTTAAAACAGCAATAAAATGTATTAGTGTAAGAACAAACATGATTATCCATTTTGACTGAAATGAACCAATTTGATCTTTTTGCTTGTAGGAAATTATATTTTGGCAACATTCACGCTATTCAAATTACATCATCTGCACTTACAAGAGGAATATTTAACCTAATGATAGATTAATTACTCGACATGCTACAGCTCTCTGTGAGATTTACGCTGGTTCCACGTTTAGTAAAACTAAAGCGGGTGCCTGACTGCATGAAGAGAGCACCTAGAACAGTAATGCATGCAGATAGAAAAGTTCCTGTGTTTCGGTAAGAAGCTCTAAAAGCATGCTAATCATTTCATGTCTCTATCTTCAGTCTGAAGAGCTACTAATCTCATTTTAGATCAATGATCTTTATCTACATACCAAAAGGGTTGATGACTAAGTGTTGGGTTTTTTTAATTAAAAAACATAGTAGCTTTACAGGAAGCTGTTGTACCAATGCAAAGGAACATGTGCACTACAGCTTCCTTAGAAAGCATTTTCAACTTTTTTTTGAATTTTTTTTACAATCCTATAATGTTAATATGGTTTTGAAAGTTGCTTTTGTATTTTTATTCGTGCTTAAGCTTAATCAATATGCATTTGTTCTTTGCACTACCCGATCCAGTGTGTCTTTGCCAAGCAAAAGACACTGCTTTTTAAAACTGATGAGCAGAGTTCCAGTTTGGACACAGCTGGGTTTTCCTTCCAGCACAAGATGACCCTGTTCACAGCTTTTGTAAATCTACTTAATAGGTTAAGTGGTTCTTCATTCCCCCATAAGCTGACAGTAGTGCCATTTACAGTTTAAAGTTGCTCTCAGGAGGAAAAATCGAAAGGCTAGTTATTTGCACTGTCTGACAGATACACAAGTATGCCTCTTCTGAGCCACAGCAAAGTATTCCTTTCGTCCTATATTACTCTTTGATCTTCCATGCAATGAAGCATACGAAACCTAACTAAACACCTGCGATGCCTATTTTTCTCCTTTACCATTTCTTAAACTGTGAACATCATTAACATTACAGCTCCTTCATTTTCACACTTACTCAGTGACTCCCTAAGTTAACTAACCTGACTGGTTGATCTTCTTTCCTTCAGGGTGGGCTTATAAAGGTGGTGATTCTGAAGTACATTACCAAAGTAGGTCTTTCGGTTCCAGTGGCCCTACTTCACTCCCTGTGCAACTCCCAATTATGAAAACTCCCATTCCTCATGATCCCTCAGGATGCCAGGCTGAAGAAAAACTCCCTAAGGCTCAAGAGACCACACTGGAGATTATGAATGCAAAAAGGACTTCTCAGAGCAAAGCTCCAAATTTGCAATGTAAAAAACAAAGCTGAAATGAGGACATTCCTCAGCCTGGTTTCCTAAGGAAACAAAGCTTATTAGAGAGAGGGGCAAGGACATTGAATTTCTGTTGTTTCTGCCTTCTCCCCCAACATTTGAATCTGTCAATCAGTTTTAACACTCCTTCACAAAGGGGAAGAAGCCACAAAGATATGAGGTTCCTATACGCTTTGTGAAAAATTGGCAGCTGCATAAAGGAAAGAGGCAGACGCATGCCTCCACTGAAAGCTGGCAGTTAGTTTTTCAGTTCTGTAAGGGGCACTCACTAGCTGGCCAAGTTTTACATGCATTGCTCCAGGCTAGCCGCAGCACATACTGTGACAATCATTCAACTTCATGTTTACTTTCAATTTGGATTTAAAGACATTTTCTATTTAAAAGCACTTCTATTATTAAAAATAAAAATTTAACAGAATAAAACCTAGTTGAGTTTCACCGTATTAGCAGTTCAAAATTTTTGGTTTTCTGTGTTTTGTTTTTAAACCTACTAGAAAGCATGATTCTACTTTTGCAGCACGTCCTTTTCATAGGTCTTCCAAAGCCTGCTCTTCAGCTTCTGCTGACACACAGCAGGATCTAAGGCCCCATCATGTGTGGTAGGTGCTATATCCAAACCAACAATTCTAGAAAACTATCAAATAAAGATTCAAATAAAGATTCACAGTCACCTCTTGTACTTCATAGCGGAAGAACATTAAAAAAAGTACTACTCCAACAATTCCAACTTAGGGCTACATTTATCCAAACTAAAATTATGAGAGTTTTACTATCAAAATCAGAATAAATACAATCAAATTCAGATAGTACTGTCTTCAAACTTGGACAACACCATCTCTGTACAGAGATGTCTATCCTGACACCATTCCAATGCAAGAAAGAATACAGAAAAATTAAGTGTAGCCAGACAGTTCATGCCTCAGCAGAAAAGGCCTGTCAAGTTGAATCATTGTTAGAGGAGAAAGTCAGCGGAACATGTGCTGTTACAGGCACCGATCTTTTAAAGTGCTGGATAAGAAACACTCTGTTGCAAATGGATGATACCAGCAGGGCGAGAATCTGACCTGATGCTTGTATTTTGGGTCACATTCAGTCATGCACAAAGTTACTAAGCTTGTATCTTCCCTGCTGCCTCCTGCCCCCTGCCCCTTTCCTACCTTACTACCAGTCTTCACATTGTCTTCCAGAAGTGCCTTTATCTAATATGGTTTAGTCTTACCTATTTCTCACCTGTAAAAGTATCAGACCTAGAGAAAGGGAACAGCTATGGGAAATGGGTTTGCAAACTCAGGAAAATAGCACTGCATTGGTTTACTCTTTGATACTACCTTCAGAACCATAAAAGCAAGGACGTTTGCTTCCCCCCCCCCCCCCCCGCAGTAGTTTAAAATAATGAAGAACTTGTCAGGTCAGCTCAAAAGTGCTGGCCAGTACATGAAAATGATTCCAGTGCCTGGTACTATGTAAAACTGCCATACATATATCAGAGTATTTTCAACCCTCTGATGCCACAGCAACATCACAGGAAAAAGTTATGCTGGTTACATGTCATATTTTGACCTATATGCCATAACTTAATGTTCAAAGCTTAGTAGATTGGAAAACAAATCACAGACATTGAGACTACTTATTACAGTAATCAAAAGTAAATTCTGCTGTGTTATGTAAGAAAACAAAACAATATAAGGATGTTCCAGGAAAGAAATTAGGGGTCTCATTCACTATGGTTTTACCTCCACTGGAGATAAAAGGGTATGATCTCAACTGACTGAACGTCGTTCAAGTTTGTCCTGTGTCCTGACAGGGATGCAGCTTTTGGACTAAAAAGACCAAAAAAGAAATGAGGAAAAGAAATCTCATAACCAGATGCTATTCCCAGAGGCAGACTGGTTAGGAATATATTTGTACAAATAAGAAAGAAGAAAAAAAAAGTGTTTCTATGTAAAAAGCTGGCTTTTAGATAAGTATTTTTTGAACCATGCTGTACTCAAACAACTTTTCAGCTGTGTTTGAAGTCAGTTCTGTAAACATGACTGTATCTCCAGCATGAATGGTATCTGCAAGACAAGAGGAGTGAAAGCAAGTCCTTGAACACTTAACATGGCCAGCCGAGCAAATAAACGCTTAGCTATAAATATGTAAGTAACCCTTTGAAATTACTGAAGAACAAACCTAACTATCTGCAGGACCAGATCACATGTGTAGTGGAGTACAATAATGCAGCTTTAAAACAGAAGAGTGTATTTGATGACTATTTAAATCATAAGTTTAATAGATTTTAAATGCAACTTGTTATAATTCTTTGCTAAGGAATTAACAGGGGAAGGAGAGTTCTCATTCCTTATATTGCACCTCTAGAACCAATTTTGCCTGTTTCTAAATTAAATTCTTACTAGCCCTCTGCTGACCACGACAGACTGCTCTTAGCAATGCCATTGATCTGCAAGTCCAGGGTTATGCTGAAAACTGACATAATAATCAATGGTCATTATGCCAGCAGAGCAGACACCTGGCAGTAAGAGAACAACCAAGAATCCAAAGATGACATACAAAGATTACTGATGATAATACTTGTTTCTGTAAATGCCAAAAGCTACTTAAAAATTCTTCTATCTCACTAATCTTCTCTTTGAAGGAAAAGGAAATGTGTAGTCAAGTGATAAAATGATGTGTTCCCATGTTTAATGATAGTGATGAAAACAAGCTTACAGTCTGGTTTTAGCTATCTGGTCACAGATGAGAAGTTTTATTAACTGTAAAAATAAAACAGCATAAGTTGTAGCACATTCCCCCCGCACCCAGAAATCCTTTGTAAAAGAGATTAAGTAGATGTAAAATTAGAACCCTGAACTAGAAACACAGGAACATGCAGTTCTTTTTTTCATCTTTTTAACCATGCTTTTGAGACATCCATTTAGCATCACAAATACTATTCCTACAATTAACAATTCAGCATTTGAAATGCATATTGTGGTATATGCTTTTCCTTGTCTGGAAAATACTTGGAACAGTCACAAAGGTAGTGTAAGTCTATGAAAAGAAACAAGGGCTAGAAGGCAAGTCTACGTAATGATAGATTTCCAAGAAAAAAAGAAAAACAGGTAGAATAGATTTTAGAAACTGGTCAGTGCCACTAATGCATTCTATGTCATGGAAACCAATAAACATTTTGTAGAGTTTCAATAAAAACCGTAAGTACAGAGAAACATCGCCTTGCCAATAACACCTAGCAGAACTCCTAACTCCAGACATGCCTATGTGTTATCCTGACGAAAAGACCCCTGAGCAGTAACCACCAGGGAAAGCGTCTGGGGAGTCACACGATCAGAAAGCGCAAAATACACCTGATGCATCTCTAAGGAGAGCTAAAAATTAAAGCTGGGTGTCTTTGACAGTTCCAGGCGTGTCCTTTTTACTTTGCTAGCACTGTGAAAAAAACACCACACATATTAATATAATCTAGTCACTTACAGAGCCAGAAAAAGCCAGCTGTTTTTCTGATGGATTTAGCTTTCCTTAGATCCAAGGGCATCAAGGCGCCAGCTTAGCCCGAGCAAGGCCAGGGCAGCTGCAGGACTGTCAGACAGACGCACAGGGCTCGGGAAGGGGCAACGGCTCTGCTGATACTCAAATACCAGGTTTAAATTCTGGCTAAACAGATAAATCGCATCTTATATCGCTCCCTCAACAATTTACCATTTTTAAAGGCGCTTTTTTTTTTTTTTTTTTTTTTAATCAGACACGCGACAAACTTCACTTTTTGAACAAAAGAAACGCATGCCTTGAGCTGCGGGAAACTCGCAGCTCCTACGGCTGCTCCACGCAAAGGCCTGAGAGGGACTATTTGCGGGCGCGGAAGCACCCGTGCAGGTACGCAGGTAGCGGGGCCAGGCCGCGGCCTCGCACTGTCTCCGCGGAGCGCAGGGCTGAGCCCCCTCGTTGCAAACCCCCTGAGGGGGGTCCCCGCGCCCGCGGGTCGCCCTCCCACCGGTATCTCCGGCTCCCTGCCCACACCACTCGTCCCGACACTGCTCATCAACTCCCCTCGCAGCGCAGCCATGCCCCTGAGCCCCCCCGCCGCGCCTCCTGCGGCGGCAGCGCCCCCCTCAGAGCGCGACATGGCGGCCACAG
>JAVJGI010000063.1:18006454-18040460 GCA_035590275.1 Ibycter americanus
GGGAGGAGGCACAGAGCCTGAGGCGGCCCCGCCACCGGCCCCAACGGCTGTTGCGCGCGGGGCGCCCCCTGCCGGCGCGGCGGGAAACGGCTGCCGGCGGAGGCGGGGTATGAAACGGTCAGGCTTGACCGGTAACTAAATGGCCGGGGGAGGGGACGGCGACACACAGCCTGTCCCTGGCGAGGGGGGTCGGGGAAGGCACATCCCCGAACGCACCTGGCCGCGAAGAAGCGGCGTCCGGCGGCGGGTTTCAGGCGGCGGGCCCGGCCCAGCCCTCCGTGAGGAGAGCGCACGGGCGCGCTCCGGCACGGCCGCACCACCGCGGCACAGCAGCGCCTTCCACACCGCTGTGAGGGACACGGCCCTTCGAAAGGTGAGGCCTCGCAATAAACATGTACCTGATGATTTACTCTCTTGTCCCAAAGCCTTCAGTCCCGTTAATTGGGCTGCAAACATGCGAGTAATCCTGACCTAAGGGCAGCCCTGAAGTTTACCTCAGCAACGCCGAAACTACTTTAGAAGGCGCTTCTCCAATCCGTGCCGCCTCGCTTCACGTTGAGAACGCTGAATTGAGAGAGTAACATTTAAACATGAAAAAACTGGCATTTAACCAAGTTGTAAATGACTGCCAAGAAGCAAAATAAGCAAGAGTTTAGCTCAGAAGGGGTTCTGGAGGTGCGGTGGGTGCAGCCCCTGCTGAGGCTGCAGCCCCCCCCGGCCCCGCCGGCCGCCCGGCGCCGCTGCTGGCCCTCACGGGGGCGCTGCGGGCGCTCAACTGCCTCCTCGTCCAGACCAGCTTCGTCCCGGACGAGTACTGGCAGTCGCTGGAGGTGGCGCACCGCATGGCCTTCAAATATCCTTCGCGGCACCCCGCTATCGCGACGCGGCCCCTCGCTATCGCGACGCGGCACCCCGCTTCCCGAGCTGCTGCCGCCCCTGCAGGGTCACGGCCGCAGCAAGGCGTTAGCGTGGCCTGTAAGAAACCCCCCCGCAAGCGTCCGCGGCTTGACCCGGGCAAGTCAGAGAGTGACACAGTCGAGGGAAAATTTTTGTTTCACTTGTTCCCGATTTATCCTTAATATTGGTAATTATGGCTACCTGACTTGGGAGTGGGCAAGCGGCCTAAGGGGCTATTCATATCCACTGATCTTCGCAAGCATCTACAAAGCTTTACAGCTGCTGGGTAAGGATGACGTTCAGCTGCTGGTGAGTATAATCAAACAACGCATCTGCTACTAAAATCCAATTTAAAAGCGTTGCATTTAAATTCAGTGTATTTTTATCATTGTCCAGGTGAAATACAAAGCGTCGAACCTGGCGATTAGAGATCTCACTGAAGTGTTTTGCCAGGGTGCGGAACTCATTCATAGGTCTCCAGTCACAACTCTGATGCCTGTGGCTGCGGAGGATTATTCTTGGCCTCCATCGATCCCCTTGAGTTTCATACCAATAGTTTGCCACTACACCATAATTGCTCGGTAGTTCAGCTTTCCAAAATATTTCATATTTGTACTAAACTCACTAACAACAGCCCCTTCTGACTTCTGTTGGAGATGAATGACAAAGAATCCTGCTTTCAATTTCTGAACACTTTCAGTTGAACTTTAGACGTACTTTGTTTTGGAAGAAATACTAGTTTTACTAAAGGACTTTACTATTAAAAAAAATCATAAAAAGCTCTAGAGAATATTCACTAATTCACTGTTTTCATGTCTGAACTTTCACTGACCAATTCAGTAGTTCTCTCTTCAAACTTGGAATTTGACAGGTTTATTGCAAGTAACATTTTCTATCTGCTTACGTAGATATGGGTCCCTAGACTTGCACAGGCAGTGCTGGCAGCTTTTGCTGATGTGAAGCTTTACTCATTAGTGCAACACCTTGAAAATGCAGAAGCAGCAAAGTGCGTGGTGAGTCTCAGCCTTTAAAAAAATTTTATGTTAATAAACACTGTGTAAACTGTGCAGTGTAAACAACAGCAAAATGATAAGTCACACCTTGAAGAATTACCACCTTCTTTTAAAACTACAGCATTTGTTTTAACATTTCTCCCTGTGCATCCTGTTGTTCATAATTATTTTCAGTACTTCTGCCAGCTGTGTTCCTGGTTTACATGGTATTCCTGTACCAGAACTCTAACAAACACCATGGAAACTCTTCTTACCATTTTTGCTCTTTCCTACTATCCGATAAAAGGTTCCAAGATGGGGAGCAGGTGAGAAACTTTCTACTAACAGTACTGGTAATTTTTGGCTTGGGATAACACCAGTCTACTGATACCATTTAAATTGCTAACACCAAACGCACCTCATTCATGTAGCAAGAGCTCCAGATCATGGAAGGAACAGTAATTGTGGTATTTCCTCTAAAAAATTTTTTGAAGCAATGATACAGCTGGTATGTAAAATTACTATTCTGCAGTTCCCTTAATGCAAAGTATCACTTTATGGGAAACTTTAATTTAAACTTTAAAGGACTGGAATTTGTGGTAACTTGGGAAAAGTTAATAAAAGCTTGTTTGGGTTCAGGCATAGGTGAACGTGTGGTCACAACTTTCTTTACCAGCTATCTATTTTAAAGCAAGTATGTGCTTCTAGTTAGCAACTCCAAAGCAACTATATAGTCGGCCACCTTCCAAGCAAAACAGAGTATCTGCACTGAGAGAAAGTTTTCTGCAGTACAAAAAACTTTTGGTCAAAGACATGACAGTATATAAATCGTTGAAATGTCACTGTCTGCAAAAGAATGGACCAAACTTTTTGATAAACTTCTGTTTTTCTTACGTTCCCTCACTCTAGTTGCAAATATTTAGCTTTGGTAGCACTTGCAATTGTTATTCGTCCCACTGCTGTTATCCCATGGATACCTCTGGTCTTCAGTCATTTTATGCAAGAACAGAGGAAAGCAGACCTTATCCTACACAACTGCATTCCAGTTGGGTAAGTTCTTTCTGAATTTAAGGGATGACTGTGCACAGCTATATCCTAAAATTGAGTTTACCACTGCAGAGGCAGACAACCCAAAAAAGCTGATTTAGTGTAAAACCCAAGGAAAATAATAGAATCCTTTTGCAAAAGTTTAAAGAAGGGGCATGCTTCCTTTGAAGTAATGCATATGCTGCAAAAAAGCACTAGGAGAGACTTCATGAGGGTGAGGCCTGAACAGCATTCCGGCTTAATCTGGGATTATGCCAGGGACGCTGGGCGATGGCAACTGGCCACTGTAAAATGGCCATGAATATAGATAATAGCAAAAAAGATCAGGAATCAGGGAGTTTTGACAGCTAGCTGGAGAGGAGTAGAATCTGATACAAAAGCAATTCAGGCAGTATCAGTGCAACCCACTTTCCATTTTTGCAGATTGGTCACATTAGGAACCTCTTTAATAATTGACCGTGTGTTTTTTGGTAAGGTAAGTTGTTCTAAACTTGACTTTAAAAGGTTGGGTTTTAGCATTTTAACATTGATGAATGTTTCAGACTTCTCTAATTTCTGTTATTTCTTTGACTGTGTCTGGCCTATGGTCTCTCAATATATCCTAAGCCATAAACCCTTAAACACTGGCTTCTCAAGTTATTTTAAATTATGAACTGTTACTTAAAATGAGTATGCTCAGCTGTCAATAAATTATTATCAACAAACTCCAAAACTTAAACACTTCTGTGTTTAATTGCTAAATATAGGAATTTTGTGACAAGTCTTAGTAGAAAAAACCCAGTTAAGTATGAATGATAATGCCATATCATTTAAGGCCAGCAATGACGGTGTAATTGAGTTTAGCTGTTGGCTTTCACTTTGGATTTGTATTTAACTTTCCCCCCCACCTCCCCTAAATCTCCCAGTGGGTACTGGTTCAGCTGAACTTCGTGAAATTCAACGTGCTGCAGAATTTGGGAACATTTTATGGATCTCATCCTTGGCACTGGTACTTCACTCAGGGACTACCAGTCATCTTGGGTACCCATCTGCCTTTCTTTATTCACGGCTGTGTGCTTGCACCAAAAAGGTACCGCATCTTTCTAATGGCAGTGATTTGGACAGTTCTGGTATACAGGTAATTTCTCTTAAGTGTAACTGCTGTCTTTCACCGGTTGTGTCCTTTTCAAAGCTCACACGCTCTCTAGAACAAAAAAGCATAGCATTCAGCTTAAGTTATAGAAAACTTTAAACTATTCAGACACTACAAGAAATGCAGTCAACTATACAATAGATTCTAGAATTTTATGTAATACTACTGCTTGTATCATTACCAAACATGTATTTTTAGAACTGATAGACTCTTATTAAAGAATAGAATAATTCAGCATGAAATTCAATGGAAAATGAAAAAACAATCACCTAACAGGTGTTTAACCAACAACAGAACTAGCTGGAAAACTGTGTTTACTAGATGCCTTTTACCGAAAATACCATTTGGTTGGTTTTTAATATGTCCCCAGTAAGATGAGAGGTTCTTAGGCCAAAACTTACTCCATTCACAAGTCTATGCACAGCTCAACATTTACGATATGACAGTACGTCTCATTTTAAGTTGAGAAGTAGAAGAAAAGGTAAGCTGTTTCTAAAGCATCAATTAACTCTAGATTAAGTGAGACACACTTTCAGACAAAAGAAACAGCAAATAAATAACTACTAAGTAAGGAATGGTATTAGACTAGAGTAGTAACAGAACACAGACAAAGAGCAGTGAGACCACAAATGCCATCTTTTACAGTCCAACTCAAAACTGGATGTAGCTCTGTTGGTTTTAGGCCTCTTTTCTTGTAAGAACCGGTTTGGTTCCCATGACACAAGTCTTGCAGTAATCCCAAGAAAGCCCCAAAAGTTGGCATGGGAAATTGTGTTAAGTTGCATTAGCAGAGGCAAATGTTACTTTGTTAGATACAAATGTGTACTTGAATCTTCGCTTCTCATCCGCACTTTTTATTGTGTTTTGTTACAGGAAGCAAACCGATAACATACTAGCTGAGTTATATCTAGTAGTCATAGAATCAGACCACTTACTTGCTAGACTAATAGCCAGGTACTTTTATTAGTGCTTGGTTTAAACTTACGAAATAATCTTAATTTGAATGTACTTGTGTTCTTAGCAAGTGCCAATTTAGATTTTACTCTAAATTGCTTCAATGCCAAAAGTACATGCAAGTGCTTTTCTTCTAGTCCTCCACGCTGTAGAACATGTTTTGTCAAAAGAACTGATGCACTTAACTTTCTTGCTCTAGTATTATGTGTTTTATTACAGCATGCTGAGCCATAAAGAATTCAGGTTCATCTATCCAGTACTACCATTTTGCATGTTTTTTTGTGGTAAGCATTGGTTTCAAATGTCTTGCAGCCTTCCCTGTATGTAATTTTTACCTAAAGAGAGACTGTAATGGTCAACATAGGTATTTGACAAAGGATTCCTAGAACCAGCCTAACCAGCTAGGGGAAAAAAAGAGGGGGCGGGGCAGGGGAAGAAGAGATGAGGAACAGCAAGTGACTGAAACACAGATGGAGAATCCTGAGCATGCATAAAGTACTTTCTACAAAATAATATGAAGGTTGCCTCAGTGACTCCTAACTTTATAGCAATGACACCCCAACAGTGAATTTTGCTCCCTGGCTCCTGCTGTAGTATGTTTTTCACCTGGTTCTCTCAAATATGCCTGACAGATGCCTTTAAGTATGGAACAACAACAACAAAAAATTACTCACAAAACTGAAATTATCCTTTTCTAGATTCAGGTGTGTTAGTAGATGATGCTAGTTTTCTGTCTTGACCAACCACCAGCTGGAGGCTACTTTCCACAGTTTTAGAGCAGTTAAAACAGGAATAAGGTCCATAAACTAATGTAGTTAACTCAAATTTAAAGAGAATCTGTCCGCAGTTCAAACTGGAAAGCATATTGCTTTTGCCAACAAAGATTTTTCTAATGCTTTAGCAGAAACTTTTAAAGTATTCATTTATCTTTTTCCTGGTTTGTTTTGTGGTTTTTTTCTTTTAAACACAGAAAAGAGCCTAATAAGTATTTTATATATTATAGAAAACTAGGTATATTAACTACAGTAGTTATCTACAGGAGAAGGAAAAACATGATGTAAAGTATAGTATGTTACAAAGGAAAGATTAAAACTTCTGGAAGGTGAAGCTGTACAGCTTTAGTTTAAATACAAGTGCAAAACACATGAATCAATGAAAATAATTTTCTTTACCCTGTTTTCCTAGTCTAAACAAAGGTAAATTTATTTCAGTGGTTTCACACTCTGCTGAAATCAGTATGTACTGTGTCCTGGCTTAGTTCAATAGCAGATTTAAGATGAACCAGTTCTACCTCACATGCAGAAAAATGCCAATCAGACCACTATTTTTTGTTAATTTCCCTCTGAACTTTCATGTCTATAAGGGAATGCGGTCATCTATGCAATTTATCAAGAGCTAATTATCATCTGTTTGGATACTTCAGTAAAGAAAAAAATTACAAAAATTATTTCTGATAATTCAGTGGTTACAGAGAGGTCTTTAAATTGCTCAAAACATTACAAATAAAAGCAGAAAAAAACCCCACATGTGGGTTCAAAGTGATTTCCAAGCACACTTAAAGATAAGCTAAAAGCATTTCACAAAAGCAGTAAAAAAATGCCTATAATAGAATGTTTCCACTAGTGTTTAAACCACAGACTAATTAGCAGACTTTGTTTTTATCTGAGATAAAGATCTGCAATTTGTCAGAACAGACCAGCTGAAGACTAATTTACCTTACTTGTTACTGACTTCTGAAACAGGCCTATTCTAACTTGTTTCTTGTGATTTGGTAAAGGTGGTCACAGAGCTAGGCTGCGTAAAATATTTTTCTCTCCTACTACCAACAAGCACATGACTTAAGGGTTTCATGACTGGTTGCAACGTGAAGCAGTTTTCTGTGCCAGGTTCATCTAAGTTGTGGCTGTGGGAAACAGGTTTATACAGCTATCTCCCACTGGAAGGAATGGCTCTTCATCATGAGCTCCCTCAAGAAAAGTCAGGGGGAAGGGGCAGGGATGGGAAAAGGTGGAAGAGCAAGCTTTTCCAAGGATAGTAGCTCAAAAACAAAACAACAGTAAGGAAATGCTGTAGCTTTCAGCATGTTGGAGAAAAAGAATACCATAGCCACCGTACCAGAGCACATGTAGTTACCATTTATTCTGGCTCTACTTGGACATGCATGAACACAACAGTAAGTTGCTACGTATCATTCATCCAAACTACTGAATGGACTATTTTTCCCCACAAGAAATTAAAATTAAGCTCTAAAGAGACAAAGCACTGGCTTTGAAATCGTAATTCTGTACTTCAAAAGACAAGTACGGGCTTAACAATTACACTGTTAAAGCCAAGAGTTAGTAAGGGCAAAGTGTAACCTTTGAATTTCCATTCAAAGAGTAAAGACTGAAAGAACACTGTATTAAAATGCCTCAAAGCAAGGTATTGTTATCAACCGAGTAATGGTTTTCCAGTAAGCTGTGGTACTTTCAAAAATACTGTGTGGAACTGTTAGTATTTGTTTATCTCTAAACTTACTCAAATGTTTCTATAGGATATTCTTTGAAACACCTGAAATCATGGAAGAAATCTGCAGCAAGTTTCCTGCTTTTATCAAACTTACTCCCAGCCCTGTATACAGGCTTGATTCACCAGCGAGGCTCTCTTGATGTTATGAGTCACATACAGCAACTCTGTAATAACTCTTATCAGTCACAAGCTTTTGTCTTCTTCATGATGCCATGCCACTCTACTCCATTTTACAGGTATTAAATTAGTTAACGGTGTACTATATTAAAATCCATACACTTAAGCAGAAATTAAGATATTTTTTTCTAAGCTTAATACATTGAGATGGACAAATGTATACAGGAGGAGTTTTGATTTTTCAAGCAGTTAATACAGAATGAATAGGGGAAATAAGCCAAATGCTTATACCACAGAATGAAAGTCTGACTTTATTCACTTTTTGTAAAATAGCTTTATATGAGGATATACAGTAAGTCTTATGACTTCTGAAAATAAGTCATACTGCTTCATTATGGTAACTTTTGTAGAAAAACTAAAGACTAATTGTTACAGTCAAATGGCATTAATTCTACCTTTACTTCTGCTGCTAGAGAGTAAAGAAATGTAATTCCAGCATACAACGACTGAAGTCACTGCTCCAAAACGTTTGCAATAAATCCTGGCAAGCAGACAAAACATTAACGCAGATATAAACATTGAAGCTAATATGGAAAACTACCTTTTGAAGAAACTGATGTTACACAGATGGTATTTTTGTTAAGATAACTCTGCTTTCTGTGAACTGCTGACAACAGTCACAGCAGTTTGGGGCTGAATCTATTTGTTATACTTTTGCTTTCATATGAAATAGAGAAGGGAAGAAAATACAGCGCTGGGGAAAAATACTTAATTATTCAGTTTTGGTTTTGACTGAAGTGTCTTTAAGTGATGAGTCATGTCAAATCTTAGATACTGGTCAGTTTATCCTGAAGTGTTTGTTTTGTTTTTCTCCCTAGTCATGTTCACTGTCCTCTAAAAATGAGATTCCTTCAGTGTCCCCCAGACCTAACTGGAAATGGGAGTTACATTGATGAAGCAGATGTATTTTACTCTAATCCACTTGGCTGGCTTAATAAGGAGTTTTACAATGATACATTATTACCCAGTCACTTGATCTTCTTCAATGTGCTAGAACAGGTATGGTAACTGCGAGATGAAACAACCTAGTTTTGAGGTAAAGTTACAAAATAAATCAGGGGAGAGTTATAGTTCAAAGTTTTTTGAAAATCATTGTCCACAACTTTTAAAAACACAAATTAAAACTGAACCCTGTAGTCCATAATATAGATACCATTCCAGTGATAATGTTTAACATCCACGTATGCCCTCTCTGTGCAAATTCTACATGCCATAAAGTAATGTTTTATGGAATTCCCCTCAAGCCATGTTAAAACAGATGTGCTGTCTGTTCCCAGAAATATACACGTTTAAGTAAGCAACAACGACAAGCAAAAATGCCTGCAGTCTGAGTACCTCTTCCCATCAATTCTTTTATGAAGTCCATGTACTCAAAACAATGGTGTCTGGTGAATATCCACTCCAGACAGGATCAAACATGATGGGTACCTCTTTTTCTAGCAGTCTTTCCTAAAATAAAGGATAAAACTTCCAGGGGACAGTTGACTTGATGGTTTTCAGAAGACTTTGGGACACTGTTTTGATGCTACCAACTGCACTTTTTGACTGTGGAAATTAATGTATGTTCATTTACAGGAAATATCATCATTTCTAGTTTTAAGGGGCTATGAGAAAACAGCCACTGTCTTTCACACTCATGTACCTCAAGGACGAGTTGGAAGCCACATCTACGTCTACAGGAAAAAAACTGAAATGAATCACACCTGAAGATCAGTTTCTAGACTCGACACCTAATGAGATCAGTTTTTCACAGCAGTACTATGCTTAGATGATCTTGTACTGCAGAAAGGAAAGAGTAGTGAGTCTGAAACTGGGTAAGTCAAGTGGGGAAGGTCCGATTAGGCAGCCAGTAGTTGTCTGGAAACACATAAACCTCTTCCTGAAGGCAACTTGAGTAGCAGTATGGGCAGGGTGGGGTTGTTGACCTACCTTACAACACTAGAAAACATCAGGAAGACCAAAGTTACCATATGACTACTTAGTAAGAAAGCAGACTGGACCATTTTTGTAGAACTGTACAGCTATGCTAGGTTTGTTTTATAAATAAAGACTTTTACCCACAATGTCTCTTTATTTTTCTTCTACAATATGCAGATATGCAAGACATTTCAAGTGCTTAAATCAGCAAGCTGATTAGAATGCAGCACAGCAAATTCTTCACAATTCAACAGGCTCTTGAACACTGCCCCCCCCCCCAAAGACAAGAAGCAAGTGTAAGATTACAAAACACTAACAAATACATTACCATAATGTAGACCTATTTTTTGAAGGATGAGATGAAGTTAGTACATCAAACATTGGAGTTCATTACTGGTACATTATGCATGACTCAAGCTTGAACTACACTAATGGAATGCAATTAAGCATATTTTTCATACACAAGTCATTGCATGCCTAGTTTCTGCAACAATACTGCTGGCACCCAAACTATCACTTCCAAAGAACAGTTAAAGCAACAGTACAGAATATGCAAATTAGAAAGCTTGACTTCTGCCTTTTAACAAAAATGTGTAAAAATCAAGTTATTTAGAGAAAAAACTTGCATCTTGCTGCTTTGTTGAAAAACAATTAGTTTCCGGAGAGGATGTGAATGCTAATCTTATTTTTACCATAAATTACTCAATATTTTGGATCAAAGGGTAATTGCCCCAATTCTATTTCAAGATTTGCCATGTGTCTTCCATTACTGCGACCATGTTTATGCCATTTACCTTCTCTTTTATTACGGTGGTGGTACTTCTGAGCTTGTTTTTCATGTCTGGAATTTTCAGTTTGTGTAAAAGAAGGCCTTTTAGGTCGACTGCAAGGAGTAAACAAAAGCTTATTACTCTTATGAAAGCATTTCTCTAACAGCATTTTGAAAGTTACATTGTCAAGAGCAGCTTTTAACATGCTAAGGTTGACTAAAAAGAAAAAATTAGTATTAAGTAGTCCTTTGTCTTGTCAGAAAAATGTTGGGGGGGGGGGGGGCGGTGGGTATTTGTTTAAATCATCATTGAGATGGTATATTTAGAGGAAATCCTTTCTAAAAACAAAAACGTTCTGCAGCTGGTTGCCCAGAGTTCTCTTTAAACTAAAGACAGGTAAACAGCTATTTGATTATCCCTACTGTGCTTCTTGACTGAGGTCTCAATTTATTTTTCAGCTGTTCTACTACATTCTGTTCTATAAAAATAATGCAAACTTTACAGACCCTTAGGAAAGCATGCTTTGTGTAAACATGGGCACTTCAAAGGTTTTCATGAACAGTAAGTACATTTATACAGAAAGAGGGGGCACTGACAAAACACCATTTCTCACCTGTTGCAGTTTTTGATGCAAACAGCCTCATGCTACGTGTTGTTATATGACTAGGGTCTGTAGCCTTCTGCTAAGTTAAGGCTATTTCCATCCTCAGCATCATCTAAACTTCTGCATAGTACTATCAGTAAGTTAATTTTAGATTGTTTTTCTGCAAAATGAATTAAAGCACTCAAAAATAAAGTATTTAATTGAAAATTAAAGTTAATTTTAATAATAAATTAATAAGAAGTACTTGGACTGTAAATAAAACCATAAAACTTAAGTCACGTTTGCCAAAACTACACACTAAAAAGGCTACTTGGTAGCTGGCAATAGGAGATTGACCCTCATGGCTCAACTTTTAATAAGAGAAAGTACAACCTCACAGAGTATCTAGTAACCCCAAGGTAGCTGAGTGCTGCAATAAAACACATGACATAATAAACACTACAAGTCCAAAAGAGAAACCTGACTGAAGAACCACACCTTGATCTAAATACGCTTTGCACTGAATACCAGCACAGGGAAGAGCTCTATTATGGCTACAAGGACACCTTCTTGTGTATTATAAATTAGTTAATATATCACATTTTTTCTTACCTGACCAGAATAAACATTAGTACAAGTGACTATATAGCAAATTTTGTAATAGTAGTGATGTTAAAAGCCACATAAAATATATACATAAGTGTTCCATAAAGAGCAAGTTCCACCACTATATTAAGGTCACTTGCTTAATGTTCTTTCACCAAAGTCTACGCAGTAGAAACAGTTCCCCATATCTAGCTCAACCACATATAGCCAGCCAGGCAGCATACCACAACTGCTCTTTAGAAGCCCTGAGAATACCATTAGATACAGGAAAGAAACAGGGAACAATTCATGCCAAAGACCTTTGTAAGCAAGTCTGAAGAAAATTTAGTCAGGGTCAGGATCTGAACTGAAGCCTGCTATTTGAGTAGCTCTGGGCATACGGACTTGACATTATACTAAACTACAACAGAACCCTGAAATTCCTGAAAAGCCAATAGGGAATATACCTGCCAGAACAGGACTTTGAGCCTGCTCAAATATACCCAAAACCCACCTCATTCAGGGAAGGACGACAAGTCCTAGTTAATGCTTCTTCTGAGATAGTTATTCATTTCATCAGATAGGCAATCACAGCTGTTCAGTCTAAAGTACACCTACCTGCAGTTACACTGTTTTCTAAAGAACTCAGCAGAAATACCATGCTGCGTACCGTGGATCTGTAGTACCTCCCAAACTAACATCACACACACAAAATTTATATATAAGGTACTACAGATCCACTGTGTATAACACAATCTAGTATTTCCACTGAGTCCTTCAAAAAGTCTTCCAGCATACGTGTACTTATATATACAGCGAGACACACACACACTAGAGGACCACCTACTGGAACAAGGACACTAGCTGTCTTTACAAAGACTACTTCATTGTGTTAACAAGTTCAGGAAACATGGAAACAAACCTGGGTCCATACTGGGGTGAATTATCATAATGAAAGTAGTATCTGTAGACGTATTTGTCCAAATCCTCAAAAACCTTTTCATTATTGTTTTGGTATTCCTTCATATCTTCCAGGTAATCCTTGACATCATTAACAAAATCAGTGAACAGCATCTGGTCATGTATAAATAGCCCGTTATGAAAAAACTTATTGATGAAATTTTCTAGTTCTCTCCAGTGATGGAAGTTATGTACAACTTGTTGCAAATATGTTTTCATTAGCCGATTAAATTCATCCACCCTGATAGGATCTGATACTCTATTAAAGAGACTAATGAATTCTTGATGAGCACATTCAAAAATACCAGAGCAGCCCTTTAGGACAAACTGATGTTTTCTATTACACAAAGGGTCGCTGAGACACTTCTGTGAATCTGTATCTTTTTCAAATGTTGTGAACTGATGTTTTCTTCCATCTTTGAATTCTTTTGGCATGTTAGGTCCCCTGTAATGCATGTGCTTCAGATTCTCGTAAGAGTTATGTTCTCGGTAAAAAGTTCGAGCTTTCTTGTTTGCCTCTTGTCTTTTATCATTTGACTTCCTCTCTTTTTCATCAAAGATGTTTTTTGTGGTATCTTTGAAGTGTCTGAATGTAGACTTTACAGAATCAGAGAATTTTTTCAGGTTTTCTTTCACTGCTTCTTTAGCCTGCTTAATCTTTTCTTTATGGTGTCTTACAAACTCTTTAGTGGAATTTTTCATAGCATCAAAAGTTTCCTTAACTGAACCAAAAAATGATTCCTTTGATTTCTTTTTAGTTTTACTTTGCCCTTTAGCACCTTTCTTTTGTCCTTTTTCATTCAGCTCTTGTTTTTCAGTTTGGTCTTTCGCTTCAACATACAGCTTCTCCCATAAGTCTGAGCGTTGCTGCTCAAAGTTTAGCTTTTTTTCAAGTTCTACTAGTCTTCCTCGCAGAGTTTCTATTTCTTGATTTTCTCTTAATGTATCATCATCATTGTCAGGTGTTTGATGTGAACTTAACTGTTCCAGTTCTTTTTTCAGAGCTTCTGTAATATGACGTTCTTTGTCCAGTTCTCTCCTTAACATCTGTGCCTCTGCAAAGAGCGTTTCCTTTTGCCGAAGAAAGTTGTGGTTTCTTTGCTTTTCCTCTTCCAAATGTTCCCTTAGTTTCTGATTTTCCATTACAATAGACTCAGTGCTAGTACCTTTATCTTCTAAGTTTCTAATTTGTTGTCTTAGCTTCCTTAATTCTTCCTGAAGTGAGGCTAAAGCTTTTTCTTCCTTCTCTAGAGATTCTCTTAAGTGCTGATTTTCTGCAGCAAGACTTTTCTTTTGAGATTCAAAGGATTTCTTCTCCACCTCAGTAGAAGTCAAACACATGGCAAGATCTCCCTTGAGCGACTTATACAAACAAAAAGAAAACAAGGAAAAATACTACAATTAGAATTGTTACAATTTCAGCTAGAAAGATGACAGGCCCACGTAGCCCAGAGTTTACTTGCCATTTTGGATGCAGTGACACATGTTGCAGCAAGATGCAAAAATAGAGCTACTTTGTTTATCTCAGATACACACACAAACACTATCTTGGCAACAAATATCATGTGAGAGGCTCCCCCTTCCAACCAGAGGTCATCACCCCTCCCTTGTATTTGTTAACTAACTGAAGAACAGCAAATTGGGTACGTGGATTGTAACATCTTAAAAGGAAATGAAAATGTGCATGTTTGCTGTTGATTTGTGTTCAGCAAACTGGGTTTACGGATTACAAAACCAGTATGTTAGCAGAAACAAGGGCATTCAACAGTTGGGGCAGAAATTCAGGAACTGATTTTGGACTAAATTTGTTGCTGAAAATACGTGTTCATGTAACTACATCCTAACACAAAAGGATCTCCCCAGTCCCTTGGCATCCTTGGCAAACTCTAAAACTAAACATATTAAATTATGTATAAATGCTGCTATCAGCAACATAAAAGAAAACCAAAAAAAAAAAGACACACACAAAGCACTCCCTAAATGATCTAACAGTAAAAAACCTAAAAGTATTTAAAAAATTAATAAACGTCAACAATTTAGAAAACAAATTCACAAAACCCGTAGCTCCAGCCTGTAACAGGTTTTAACCTGCATGTTCTACTTCAGTTGCCTCCATAAATGACAACCTGCCATTATGTCACAGCGAAAGAGACAGCCTCTGTGTCCAGGTAACTCCTAGACTACTTATGTGAAAGCCAGTATGTTTAAACACATTCCAATATTCAAAAACATTCCAATAGCAAATTTTATCAAACTACAAAATCTTTGTCATTTTTCTTTCTCCTGAATTCTTGACATTCTGAGAAAGAACTTACTAAAGAAAAGAAGTGTAATGGATTTGTGTGATAAATTAATTTCACTTTGTGTAAATTACACACATGACGACAGAATAACCCAATGGCTTCCGTCTAAACTCATACCTACCCCCACCTTATGATGCACTTTATCTCCTTGCTCTTGTTGGCACTGGTAAAGGTCATCTTTCAGATCTTTAAATTCACGTGTCTTTGTCACCAGCTGCTGACGTTTCTGGATCTGTATTGTACCTACAAAAATAAAAAACTTTCTTTTGATAGTCTGACTTACACTAAAGAGAGGAACAGATGAACCTAAACACCACCTTCATTTTCTCTGCAAATTCAAAAGCATTCTTACCTTGTAATTTTTGCCCAGAACTTACTAGTAACTGTTTAGCTTAAAGATTTTAAAACCAGATTGTTACATACCAATTCTGTTTCTTCCAACAATAAACAATTTCTCAGACCTAAAAATTCTCTTATTACACTGCCTTTTATTTGATGATAACAAATGTAGGGATTTTGGAACACTACATAGAAATAAGATAGATATAAACCAACAAAAGTTAGGCAGGAAAGGATGTGTGTGACTTTCTTGTCATATTTTTAGTAACATGCAAGCCAACCAGGATCAAAGGGAGACCATTAGTCCATGCATTATCCATTTCAGAATACAACTTTTACTGTTCAAGTTACATGAATAAGAGGATACTAGCACAATATTTAAACTTTCATGCAGGAACACAACTACTACACACTGCTCACAAGGCAGCAACTATTTGCAGGCCCTATCTCATCATTCTTACCCATGAGCGATGGCTGAAGAGTAAGCAAATATCCTATCTTTCAATTATCAGGTAAAGGCTGAGACATATTATTTTTCTGAAAGGAGTATTTTCGTTGTACTATCCACCAATTTCTTTGGTCAAGTAGAATTTCTTTACTGGTACTTCCCTACCTATACACATGTTCTGTAAATCCTAACACTGATATAGTTTTTATTTCTTTGCTTTTAAGATTCTCGACTTGATTCTACAGCAGATGGCACAGGAACTTCACTTTTAGGTATCTCCTTCCAAACCAATGCAGCCTACTTCTGTATTTAAAGGAGGGGGGGGGCACACGCATATTATTAAAGACAAGAAATTCTGTATATACTATTACAACTGAGGAATTTCTTGTGCTCTCTTAATTTCTATTTAATGTATTGCTAAGTATGAACTTAAAAACAGTGCTCTACTAAACCAAGCTGAACCTCAACCGTTACTCAGCACTCATTGGAAGCATAGATCCTTGCATAAGTGAATTTGTGTATACCTATAGTAAATTCAGTTTTCATATTTATGCTTTACAGCTGCATTTGAAGAAGTCCACTGATCTTAAGAACCTGAAGACTGCATCTGAAAAATCATCATTTAGTGTAAAAGGTTCATGTTAAGAGGAACCTGAATTACAGAAAAACACTTAAAACTCTGTTTCTCTCCTTATCAAGAATCCTAATTTAGATACAGTAGGCAAAAATGACATTTAACAACACAGAAAGGGTAGCAAAGACACTGAAAATGCACATAATGAGGTACCACTCCTCAGTAATTGGTTTGTATTTCCAGCTGGTACTCTTAACTCACAGTATCCTTCAGATTCTTTAAGGAATCCATCTAAACCCCTACCATTACAGCAATATTCCCTTCTGCAGGTTCTGGTTAAAGAAAAAAATTAAATACCTAAAATGTCCATAAGAAGACATTCTTCTGACAAGGGCTTACTAACTTTAGCTTGTCCAGTTACCTGTTTTCCTGGAAAGCTTGCCCTCTTTCACATCTCCTCCCTAGAGCATCATAAAGCCAGCTAACTCAGTTTAATACTGATTAGGATACAGTAATTGATTAAAACCTAATCCTAGTTGCTTTCTACATCTTTAGAAGTCTTAAAGGGGTCCTGGAGCTCTAGCTAAAGGGAAAACACTATTGTGATACTGACAGATACGACAAAAACACCAAAACACTCCCACGTAATTTCATAAAAAGTAACCCTTTCCAATCCTCTTACACGACAATTAGCCTAGCATTAAGAGACAGCTGTGGAAAAGATTCATTCCAAGCTGAAATACAAAAATGCAAAGTAGTCCTCTAGGGAGATGGACTTCTCTTTTGAAGTTTGTGTTTAAAAAAACCAAACGGAAAACAGGAAGATGGAAAGCAGGGTTTGATTTCCTTTCTAGTGGTAGAAAGATTAGTTATCACATAACCACAAAGAACTTTCACTTGAAGAAGCGAAACCCAAAGCCACACAGAGTTGCCTTCTCTCTGCTGGGAATGTTGTCATCACTGCCACCAGCGATGACAATTTTTGTTTAGAAGTACAGATTCAGTGAATGAACAAGTCAAAGTGAATCCCTTAATATAGATATGGCTCTGAGTACATTTCCAAAAGGTAGTTCTCATCCATAGATCTCAAAGTATTTATCATTAACCTCAATTTAAACACAGTAAAATGATTAACAGAACTGAAAGCTCAAGTTACCACCCCAAAGCACTACCAAAGACTGGTCTGGTCATTGTGCTCCTCTCTGCTGCTTGCACGCCAATACATGCCAATATACACCAATTAGTTTTTACACGAGCTACTACTAGCTGCAACTGCTGAATTTTTATACTACTAGATTAGTCATTCCTATAATCCCACATACACTAGTAATTCTTAAGACCTGATTTACTTTTTGTAATTTAAGTATGCATACATATATGGATGTGTGTGCACACATAGCACAATTTTAAAAGTAAATATGAATGCAAGCACAGCATCCACAATACACCACTCATGACTCTTACCTTCAGGTTTACCTAAGGACAAAAAAAAAATATCAGGGTCGAATGAAAATTAGTATAAATCTCAAAATATATGTCAAAATTTAGACCCCTAACAATCAGTCGAAAATCAAATCCAATTAGAATCATATTCCTAGTCTCAAACTGAATCACAAGCCTTCTTATGAAGGCACATTTTCATATAAATTTACTCAGGAAAAATTACTACTAAAAATAAATGCCCTCTATCATTTTCATCATAACACATGTATCTTAGAGCATCAGGATTGCACTAAGTAGATTTAGATCTGGAGTGAGTTCTGCTGTTTTGTTAAATGTAGTAACAATCTGTGCAGTGCTTAACTTTAGGCAACGCACTGAACACAGAAAAACTGCTGCTATCCTTGATTCCTTAAGCCACACTGGAACTGCAAGGACAACTACAGTGTATTTTTCTCCACCGAGAGAGGAAAATATTGATACTATGAACTCCTGTAAAAAATATGCCTTGTTCTTCTATTTACCAAATAAGCACATATGGGATAAAAGCCTGAAATAACTCTCTGAATGCTATTAGGAACGGTAAGTACGACCACAAATGTATTTCAAAAGATGTGAAAAACGAAGGGTACACTGCATTATGAGAACAACAAGAAATTTCTATCCGGAAGGACAATCAAAACTTACTTTCTTTTTATTTTCTTTAATCTTAAAGTAGCGTATATTAAATACAATTGCACTGCCGAAAGGCCTCCTTGGATTATCCATACATTAGCAGTTGCTTTTTCTCATTTTTAAGTTTAGATTGTTAGCAGAGAACAAGAAAAGTATCAGTCACAATAAAACGGTATTTGTTACGGAAGATGTTGATTCAATGTAGCTTTCTACAAACTCACCATAGAAGTGCCCAAAGCCCATGCTGATTGCAATCACCAAAGCCAGTATGATGCACCTGTTAAGGCCACTGCTGAACTGGCGCTTGTGCTGCTCTTCTCTGGGAGGTTCCGGCTCGGGTTCAGCAGGCGACCCACCCTCAGCTTCGGAGCTAGAGATCAGCCTCTTCTTAGCCCGACGTTTTCGTACTGTGGGACTGGACTGATTGCTAGTTTCATCACTGCTTGATTCATCATTGCTAGCCTGAGATGGAAAAACTGAAAACCAGCACGGAACAGTCTTTAAAATGCATTAATTTTTGCTTTAAAAAAAAAAATCAGAGTACCAAAATCCATCATATTTATGCAAAACATATTTGGCACTTGTCTTAGAGAACATTAACAAAACAAAAATTCTTGATATAATAGTTTACGCTGGATATCATGCTTAATCTCCAAAGTTAAAAAATAATTTTTTAAAAGGAATTGAATCAAGAAATCATCAGCAAAAAAAGTGTACGGCACTTCCCCCGTACTTTATCATTCATTAGAAAGTGTTTCTCTTTCAGACAATCCTGCCTCTTAAAACATCTACATGTAGTGACTGCAAATTCTTGTGAAGCAGAAAGGTTAAGAATTCAGTTTTCCTTCTCTTACAGATACTGAGACTGAACTATGTAATAACAAAAGAGCAACATAAAGGCTTGCTAAAAGCAAGCCTCCTACAAGACAGATATGGTTCTATTATATTCTCTCAAAAAACTTCATTCTGTGATCTCCATGCAGCTGCAGACAGAATTCCATTACAGTTCCATTAATGTAGGTGTTATAAATATCCAAAGCTTTACATTGCAAATTTAAATATGTATAATTTTGTTTACTTTTAGCATCTACCATATACTACCTATTAACATCTTAACCCACCTTTCAAAAAAGCTGTTTTCAACGACTACTGCACAGGAGAAGAACCAACCACTCAGGTGCTTCTGTGTTTGTCCTTCCCTAACACTCTGAATCCAAAATGCTTCTATTACCTGACTGATGCTTTGGAAGATTGAAACGGCGAAGATTTGAGATAAGAACAAATTCTAACCATAAAAAATATCTTTTATGGCATTTTTGTGAAACGGTATTTATGATACCACTTTTATGCTCATGTTTCTTTGGCCCAGAAGTCATATATTCTAACTGGGAAAGTAACAGCAGGGCTGTAATTGCTTGTTGCTATTAGCGGTACAAATGCTTGCTGCATACACTGCAAATAAATTTATACAATCCAGTAATGATTATTTAATCTCCTTCCTTTGAAAGCATCATTTTCACGTGTAAGGCAATATCAAGGGTAAGCAGTAGCAGGGTGAAAAAGCAGCTTTCAAGTATGTTCACGTACCTAATTCACATGCCTGAAATAGATTCAATGTGATCAATGAAGCCTCCAGCACATGACAAAGTGCTCCTGCTTGGACACTAAATCTGATGCCTGCGATTACACAACGCTAATGCCCCTTTCTAGAAATACGGTTGTTCATTCTCATAGCAGAGATCATCACTCAAATGTAAAAGTATAAATACAGAGTTACTGGCCTTGAACATTTCACAACGGAAAATAGTTTGAGCAAAGCCATGCACACATCACTGAACAGACAAGAATGCCAAGCAGTGCTAGCCGTTGGCTATAAAAAGCATTTCCAATTAAGATTCTTCACTTTAAACAAATTCCAACTTAACAGAATTGATTGCATCAACCCCAGAAAAGATTACCAGTTAGTATTTGGAATACCCGTCTAATTTCTGACTCCATGGACAAGCAACATGTCAGACAATGAAAGGTAACTTCCCCTCTTATTAAAAAAAATAAATCCATTTGAGTTAATTAGTCAAACCAGATTGATCAAGCAGACATTGCAATAAAGACAAATCACTTCAACAGCTACTTGACATGCAGATATCAAATTAATTCATATAGCTTGGCAAAAAAGGACGCTGCTTTAGAATTAGTCATTTAAACAGATGCATACTTTCCCAAAAACAAGCATTCAGAAATTAGTCAGGACAGAGGTATTTTTACTAGATTGCAGAGATCAGACATTATAAAGGATTATACAGGACATATGTAAGACAGGTGTTATTACGGTTTATTTGGGGGTTTTAGGGTTTTTTCAACAACCAAAAGAAGCTTACACATGTGGAATACAAAAGTGGTTAAGGAACAAGCTGCTTCTAGACAAACAGGGAATTCTTTGATATACACTGGACAGCAAAGAATAGGAAAGGGGGAAAAAACAGACAATCAGAAAGCAAAGAGAAAAATCTGTAAGACACTTAAGAGCCATTTATAAGCACTTACTGGCAAGTTGTCAGCAGCATTACACTTTCAGGCAGCTTACAGCTGCCTTACAGCTGCTGTAATAATTCAGTACAAAGCTGTACTCCGAACAGTTATTCTCAGGATAAAAAGCAGTATAAATGAAACAAAGCATGACCACAATAGCAGTCCAGAATTCTAGTTTCTGCTATGATTTTGAAGTGTCAGATCTACACTAGAAACTAGGGGAAGTAGCAATGTCAGTTAAGAATATGATTTGCTTTTGATGTTTCTGCACAGACACAACCCAAGCCTAGATGAGGCTTAGTTCAGTACATGAGCGCTTCTGCTAGTTCACTTCATTCACGAAGCAATATTAAAACATTTCTGTTTGCGCAGTGAAGACAGCCTAAACAGGAATTGGTCTGCAAGTAGAAGTGGCAGAAAATCCTTGTAGAACATTCTAGTATTCCTACATTAGGAAAATCTGAAGCTCTTCATTTTCCAACACAACAGAAAACTGAACAAGAAGTGGATGGCGAAGATCTCCACTGCCAAGAAGTGGCATGAAAGTTTTGACAGCTGAAACTCGGCATTTAAAATAAATGCCAAAGTCCTCCAGACATCTTCTATAGTACTGGGTCAATCAAATGCACAGCACTAAAGACCAGGCTGAAATCAGCTAAAGTTAGAAGGAAGACATTCTTTTTGCCAGTCACACATAAATTTGGAATCCAACAAGAACCATTCATTTAAATGGCCAAGCATACATATTAAAATGTATTACAAAGCTTACTGATGCCCATTCCAAATTTACATGTAAGCTTAACATATTTCAAAAAAGCAAATAAAAAACACTGACAGCTTAGCCAAATTCCTCAGTGAGGACTGGCTTTCAGCTTGTTTGGAATATTGCTACTATAAAACCAAGACAGATTGTTACTGATAATTTTAAGAACACTCCATGCAATCCATAAGCAATCAGCTTTACAGAAGCTGATCAAATTTAATCACACCACCTTGGAAAGGAAGACTGTGAGACGCATGCTCTTTCACCTCATTTCCCCATCCCCTTACACAACCAGGAATCTTCCTCAGCTTCTCCAGCCAACTGACTTTTGTACAGAAACACAGCGGGGGGGGGAAAAAAGCACTTTTAGAACTCAGCCCTAAAACAAAACTGAAAGTCAACTAAATTTTACATTAAAAATCAAGTCATCCAGAAGGCTTAAAGAAGGCAACATCTTTGTTACAAATCATCACTAGTCATGATCAGATGCTAAGCTGTCATCTTCTGATTCCAATGGATACTATACAGATACATGAACGTTTAATGCTGCTTTATTCTAGTTCTAAGATAAACCACTACTTTAAGAAAAAAAGCTCTTGCAATAAACTTACTTTGGAAAGTAATAATCACTAACATGAAAGTATTAAAGAGAATAAAGAGAAAAGATTACAAATCAGCAGCCAAAAAGAATTCAGAAGGAAGACTAGAGAACTAGGGAAGAGTAACACAACAGGAAAGGGGTTTTTTGTTTCGGTCTGTTGGGGTTTTGTTTGGTTTTAATTGGCCAAATATTCATATCCTTCCTCCTGAATATCACTGATTGCATATTTCTGCCAAGTGCTGGGAGTATCTTAAAAAAAACAAATACATATATTCTACATAGCTATGAAAGTAAGCATAAAGTTTTCATAGTCATGCTGCTATTAGTCCTCATGGCCCCAAAAAATCAATTCTCTCCCGGCTGCTAGTTATTTATGCCAACTCTATAAAATCCCAAAACATTGCCAATACAAAACCTACAATTATTCTACGCACTATAAGTAATTTTAATTCTCCAAAATATGCTAGAAATTTACTTCCTATTTACAATAGTGAACACATAATGCGAGAGAACGCTTTCAAATAAGAAGACTGAAGACATATATTTGGCCAAAGTTTTAGAGTCAGGGCAACTAGAGTTGTCCTAGAGACTGCCAATACTCGGACATGTACTCAACAAGACCAACTTTTTTCCACTCTCCACACAAAGAAGGCTCCCTAAGCAAACATTTTCTGTATTATTTTTTTTTCCTAGTGACATTTTTGCAGAGTTGCTTAGTAATTTATTATTCTTACCGGTTTCTATATGGGAAAATGCATACTGACTGCTCGAGGAGGAACCCATATTAAAATCCTCTGAACTTGGAGCTTCTTCACCATCGGCTGGAGCTTCCCCGTGACTTTGAGTTTCTTCTAGCTTTGGAGTTTCAAGTGTAACAATGTCAGAATCATCACTAATAGTTCCAATGCAGGACCCATCATTAGGGGTTTTTCTTTTCTTTCTCTAGGGAAATGGACAATGTAAAAATTACTCAGATACATACAACATGAAATAATTTTAAAACATAGCAAGAACTCTTAATGCTTTAAAAAAAGGAAAAATCTGTATATTTCAACGGTTTCACAAGATTGCTTAGCATTGTCAGATGGGGCTCATAGACGCTTCTGAATAATATAACATAATTTACCTCTAGAACTGTCCGAGTTTCCTCAAAAGCAGAGAGAGCATTATCTACCACTGGTACCTCTTCATCATTGTTGCACTGAGCTGTGTAATCAAAAAGAGGACAGAACAAACAAACGGGCATTAAAACCAGTAAACACAAATTATGCCCATTCTCATATAATATTAAAATAAGTATAATTGTGACAGATTTCTGTTGTCTACTCATATCAGGGAAGGTTTTCTAAAATATCCCTCTAACAAACATCAGAATCCAATTTGTCATTATGTAATGCAATGTTTTGGAGGATACTTAAATTCAAATGCTCATTCTGGCCATAATGCAAGCAACCTATAAATGAAAAGCACAGTCAGATAAAAACCAACACTATACTGAAAGCGGATACCACGGTACATTTGTATGCTAGGATAATTAAGATATTTTCCAGATAGTCATTGGAGTTTGAGTGTCTAGTCTTGTTTCTGCAAGGAGAGGTTACAAATTTGGAAACATGGCCAAGCCGAAATTTAGTCAACTGCACACCCAACCTGTCACATCTGTGTTCTCATACCAATATTAACAAATTGAGTATTAAATTTAGTAATTAAAATAAGTGGACGGATTTTCATTATATTAATATGCATCAGGCTTACACTTCCAACTCAAGGAATGCTAACAGTGCCACAATGTTATTTTTTAGGTGTAAAAGCATTGACGGTTCCTTCCAAATTACTCTTAGTTGATTGATCTATGACGTTAAGGAATACTTCTTTTTTCAGCAGCACATCTATAGACTATCTCCAGCAACACCAGTGCATACTATTCTAAAGCACATCTAAGGCATTGACAAAATGAAAGACATACTACTAATTTCAACTATTTCAAGAAAAAATACTTTTATGAAGTCGGCAACTGAATATTTTTCATCACACTGATGAAGCAAGTACTTTGACAGAGGCCTACACAGTACACAAACTTTATTAAAAATACTAATTTTGTGCTAATGCTACAACAGATACTTACCTATTTTATGGAACTGCTCCTCTATCTTACCTTGCAAATCAACTGGTTGCTCCTCTTCTTGCAAAGAAACATATTCTTCCGAAACAAACTCATGGTTATCATTTGTGCTTCCATTTTCTGAAATGACTGTCTCTATGTCAGAACCCTGGAGTTGAAGAGTTTTAAACAGACATCACAGTTATTGGGGTTTCCATCAGTAAAGCAGAAAGAAAAGGTTACAAAGAAAACAGAAATTAAAATAAAAACAGAAGAGAAGAATAATAACCTTAAAAATGGAATAAGATTTCAAGCAAAGCAAGATAAAACCCAAGTAATCAAGTAATTAACTAGAGGGAAACAACTGTTACTGCTTAGTACTTCTGATCATGATTCAAAAAAGGCAGAGGACGGCAATTTGGGGCAGAGGGGAGGGTGCAATTTAGGCATCAATTAACAACTATGATAAGTATTTTAAATACCTATTTTCTAATAGCCTCATTAGACCTATTTATTAAATATAATTTAGAGAAACAGAGGAGGCTGTCAAATGAGTTTGAATATGGGATCTAGTTCTTGCACACATGTCCATGGATTGTTTGTAAACACACATACCCTCCCCAAAATGGAACTTCAAGAGTACCACCACAAACCCTGATAAGTACTATTACTGCAAGCAAACTTGAATGGCTGATTTAATAGTACATCTCTGACACCAGGAAAACAAATATTTATACAGTCTCTAAATTGGATTTCTGTCTTTAATCCAGAAAGGAGCCTTAGTTATCTGTCAGCTGCCAGTCAGCAACAACCTCAGAGCAAAGCAGAAACTGAAGATAAATGACACTTGGACACTGCGGGGCACTGAAGTCGAGCAATACAGTTGACAACTCTACGTATTAAATCTTCACATTGTGATTTTTGTTTAAAAAAACTGATGGAACACAACATTATTGGAGAACTATAAACATGCAAAAGGTAACTGAAAAATACTAAGTCACTCTGATCCATAAATAACTTGAGCTGTTTTTGTAAACAGAGATAGTTATTTATGCAACAGCAGGTGTGAAATTACAGTAGTAGTAATACTTCCAGATCAGTTTCCCTAGATGCCTCGTTTCAGGACTCAAGCAAACACGCATGCTTTTGTTTTTAAGAGGAGACTGTACTTCAGGAAGATTAGATACCTCAGAGTTGCTTAAGATATATTCTACAATCACATTACAAAGTTCTGTTCCTTTTTAAAAGGCTGCAAAAAATAACTGCTTTAGTAATTTGAGAAATACTTTGCAGTTTTTGTTCTTTTGATTACAAAAGTATCACAATTTTAGTCTCAAGTGTTTTGCAGAAATTCACTGCTCCTAAGTAACATACTGAAATCTGAGTGAAATCTCAGGAAAGAAAACATAAAACTATTTAGGGGTTTTGGCATGGTTGGGTTTTATAGGTAGGTATATAGATTTATTATGTGACAATTTTTCTCTGGTGTAATAGAACCATTACTTCTGTTTCTTAAGTTGCGAAGAAGAAAGAGTAAAGAGTAACAAAAACTTAGTTTGCCCAGGCTCCACAGCAAGGCAAACATCAGGAACATAGCTTAAAACAGGTTGAAGTTGTAGCTAAAATTCCAAATTCAGCATGCACAGCTGTCAGCTCTCTGCAATCACAATCCAGCCAACTGCCACTTCTGGCCCCTCTTAACTCACGGCCTTTGTAAATGGCAAAACAAATCCAGCAACTGATTCTGTTGTGTCATCATCTATGCAGGCCGCAACAATACATGAGAAAGTACTACTGCAGTATTCCAAATCTGCCTAATCCTTAGCTCCATCCCCTTCCTGAATATCCAGATCATTTCCCTGAATTATACAGTAGTCCGCACATCACCCCCTCCCTGGATAACGAGTCTGTGAAGGGTATCTAGCTGTCCCATTCATTCCACTTTCTTCATGCTCAGATTCAAAGCTGTCTTGCCAGGAGAATGCCCACAGTGGAAGCTCTTAAACAACAGTGTTTTCCCATCCTGAACAGAATTATTTTATTTCTTTTAATCAGGGAAGAATAACTGGGAACACCAAATCTCTACACCACAGAAATCTGTTCTGCTTTGGCTAGACAAACCCCTGCCCTCCTATAACCTTGTTACGTTATAATAAATATATTTATTTTTATATATATATTATATAAATATATAAAAAATAAAGTCTAAATAAGTTATGTTAACTTATTCAGACTGCATAATTCTTTTTCAGTTACAGTATAATATGACAACAGTCTGCAATTCACAGCTGAGTAACCCAGCTGTTGCAGCCAACTCCTAAATCCTTTCACTTTTAAGTCTGTAAAGTCCGGCAGCCTGTGCGCTTCTGTATCCCACCTGGCCTTGAGGACCGGAGTGAGCTTCCTGCTTCTCTTTTAGTGACAGGATTCCCAACTTGCCATCCAACCCAAAAGGAAAAGAAGTTTTAATCACCTCTTAAATGCCACCTTGCTGCCAACAGAAATGTAACCACGGCCCACTATTTATAAGCTACAAACCACATTCTCTTGTGCTTTTGAAACTGAACTGAGCCTTGAAAACTTCAGTGCAATCAGAAGGTTGCCTTTCAAATTACCCAGATTTTCATTATAATCTGCAAATAGGAGAGCATGCAGTGAAGGACAAACAGCTGATGACTACCCATGATCTCTTCCCATTATTTCCTATTTTCCTCCTATGAATGAAGCATCTCAAATATGGTTCCTTGAAAATGTTCTGGGGCAGGCAACAAGAAGATACAGCCAGCCAGTATGTAAGTGTCATTCCAGGAAAACAATTAACCCATTTGCTCTGAGGATTCTGGCTCAATAAGCTGCTCAGTTTACAAGACAATGCTAAATACTTACAAAAAACCAAAACAACTTCAAACCATACTACACCCACACAACAGCCAAGATCTGGAGAGATGCAAAAATCCTCAGGACGAAAGGAGAAAAGTATCCCGGCGGTCCACGCTTATGGCTTGGGCCCCTCAGAGCCTCTGAGCAATTTAGGCTTGTGCTGTTCACTGCTAGGGGAAAGTAAGATAAAACATTAACCTTATCTAACTTCAAGTGTCCACACCTGAGCGAACTGTTGAAGGCACCTTTACAATCAATACAGTCAGTGGAGTTAAGACAGCAAATCATTTCATCAAATAAGTGTTGACCTTAGCATAAGAATTACCGCTCTCCAGACTCCCATTGATTGTATCGATTTAATCTATACAATGCAAACTTAGAAACTAACAGAGATTCAGAAGCCTACGCTGTAGACACCTAGGCAACAACAAAGCCCATCCCAACAGACCTTTAATTGCTTCACTTTTTTTCCTTTTGTCACAAGCTTTTTTCTATTAGGAATTAAAAATTACTCACATCTTAATAAAGTCGCTGTCACTTTATACAACTAGTCAATCAGAAGATAGGAAACACAAACACACAAACCAGGGCTACACAAACATAGTGACTTTACAACTAGCTATACCCCAAGACTTGATCAAAGAATGAAGGAATTCTAGCACTTTATCCCAAATAAAAGCATGCCTAACAAACGAAGCTATAGCAGAGATCAAAAGATGAACAGAAACACAACTGAAGTCATACAAATTTGATAGAGCTCCACACAGCAACTGAAAAGGGCTTCAAAGGCAACAAGTATTTTGAACCAAGAACAGGTTTTTTCCTTGCACAGTCTCTTAGCTCTTTCCACCTGCTGCCATACCATCTACCATCACAACTTCCTTACACAATAATTAGATAGCTTTTATCTATTTCCTTATGGAAGATACCTCTTCAGTGACAGTTTGCCTAATAGAAAAAAATAATAATTCTCCTAGCTGCTGCCACTAACTCAGTTCTGCACTGCCACAGGAATTCCTCCTCCACAAGGTGCCAACATCCAGGTTATCTCTATACATTCCATGCCCTGTGCTCTCCTGTCTGAAAAATAGGGCCAAGGAAACCCAGAATTCCAACACGAATTGCAAAGAACTTATGCTAAAAGCCGCTGCGAGTCCCTGGAAAACACAAAAGAAAGTCACTTCAAAATTCTTACCATGTCCCAGCCTCTCAGCCTTCAAGCACAAGTATGGCAAGCCCTCACCTATCATCATTTTAAGCTCAGAGATGGCTACAATTCTCATTCCTGACCTTACAGTACAGATGTAAGGAGAGCTGCCCTGCTCTCCCATCACCTTCATTTCCCAATAAACCTAGTCAAATGTTAGCATTTCTTTGCTCACTATAGCTTCCCCAACTTGAGGCAAGAAAGCCTAGGAAAAATCCAGCATCTTAGGTATGGAATATATAATTATATACTCTCTGTAATATAACCCTTTCCAAGGGATTTCCAACCAGCCTTTGCAAAACTGTTGATTTCTGGAGACCCCAGACCCTCTGAACTCCCCGTATCTTTCCTTCTCAATGCAGAATTCCACAGAAATGAAAGCGCTTAAAGTCACGCAAATAAGACCCGATAGGCATACGTGCATCTTTCTCCAAACAGCCTACACATCTGTAAACCAAGTGAGGGAATACAAAAGATTAGAGGCAGCGTATCTCACAGATGTCTTTATGGCAGCCCTCAACCTCCTGAGCTCAGAAGCTCAATTCAAAGACAGAGCCTGTTCCAGTCTGGAACAAAAGCAGTCAGTTATGTACAAACTATTGCATTTGGATGAGCCTTGAAAAGGCCTTCTAATATCCCAGTCATTGAGCATAAACTTGCCTCTATCCTATTTTTTCATAATAAAAAAGAAAGAATGTAAGGACAGTGGGCTGTTCCTAAACAGCAACTGTTGAAGCTAGGACCAGATACATTAGTGGTAGAAAAGACTTGGAGAAATCATGGAATCATTCCCTTCTGCATGAGATATTTTTCCTGCCCATTATTCCCAATCTTTTTGCGGGGGGGGTGGGGCAGGAATTGAAAGGAAAAGAAGAAATATATTAGCAACAACAGACAAATCACATAGAATGTCAACGTCTTCACGGAAGATGGAACAGAGGGGAGCACCTCACTAAAGTTCTGGCAGTTCTTCAAACTAAAACCTTTGTAGAAAAAAATTATTCTTTTAAGTAACAAAACTTATATCAGTTATAGCAAAGGATACACAATTTTAGTTTTACGGTTTATTTATAGATCTCTCTTCTATATTCTCTGTTGATATGCAAGATCTACGCGACACAAGAACTACAAAGTTGAAATAATATTTTACTGCATATGGCTAGTCTTAAACTGACAGAACTTTATTAATTTGAAATTGGGTACCTCATGATTGATGACAGTCCAGCCACAAGATGAGTCACTGTCACTGGAGTTTTCAGACATTTTCAAAGCACGCTGCAAGTAAAAGTAGATTCTTTTAACATGCAAGATACGTAACATCACTGCTCTTCAGAAAAAAACAAAGAAAACAGACTAACCCAAATCATGACATTACAGAACACTACACTAACTCACAAACTATTATTCTGGAATTACAAAAAAAGACAGAATAAATTATTAGAAAGAAAATATATTCTTTTGTACATATTTCCTATTATCTTTTTTATACTTGGAGCAAATATGGCTTTGCTAGGTACATACCTATTTCAACCTGCCAAAAAGCTCCTTAGACTAGCTAAAAACACACACACACAAGGATAGCCAACAAATCAATAATCAAGTCTAAAATCTTCTGTAGCACCATGTTTAAGCCATTTTCAGTAGATAAAGTCATTTCTGACTTGTTACATGCACAGGAACTACAGTTCATTCAAGAAAAACACTGCTGGTTTTTTAAGAAGACACATGTTAGGATCTTTTGGAACGAATTCTCTCTTCAACTACTGGGCAAAACAATGTTTCATATTTCTTCCACTCCTTTCAAGTACTCTCTAATATACCGATTCTGAGGAACACTGAGAGAGTACCTGGAGAGTACAAAAACAGAACAAAAAACCCTGAAGTACAAATTTTACTTATTACAATACCACTGGATTACTTTGGTAGCTATTTTCAGGAGACAGCCTGCTTGCTGCAGCTGCCAGTTTATTTTTTCTCCCGTACCAAGAATACAGAGTATTCATTATTGTTACACATTCAGATTATTTTTTTAAGTTCTTATGTAACAGAAAGACTAAAAAGAAATTTAATCAATTTATATCAAGTTGTTAAATAAAATTTACTATAGGATTTATCTTGGGGGTAAAAAAAAAAATCATCACCAAAACAGAACAATGTCCAATCAATTGTGTTGCATTATGCATCCAATGTAATAAAACAGCAAAAGAAATCATGGTTCTATGAAGCTTCTATAAAACAACGATTATATTGACAAAGCAGAGAGTTCTGAGAACTTCAGACATCTGCCTTATTTCCCACCCTTAGTTACTTCTGGTAAGAACACAGAGAAAAGCACCTATTTGTTTAAATTTATTTACTCTCTATTATCCACCCTGTCTTCACTCTCAGTTTGTTAACACAGAAAATACACACACACCTTGAATTAGAACATCTAAATACACCAGTGTGGCTAGAAATTTGCACAACAAAATACAAAACTTCCAATTCCATTTAAAGTTACTTACAAAATACAGTAAACATTTGTCTCATATCTCAGCATTATAGGAATTATCCTATGTTTTTCTAATATAACACTTCCTCATTGACTTCAACTAACATATTTAGGGTTCCTCTCTGAAAAAGGCAATGGTGACAATCACAACCACACTTTATAAAGCATAAATATTTATGAACAATCAACTTAGGTATCAAACTTAGAGAGAAACTGGATTTCCATTTATTATAAAGCCCTACTTTGAATATGGTTGTCATTTTCCTTCAGATATTTTTATTCATTCATTAGTGCTTTCCCTGGAATCTCAGCTAGGGAACATCAGGGTTGGGAGGTGCTCATGTGTTGTTTTGGGTTGTTTGTGGGCTTTTTTAAATCATACTGTATACAATCATCAACAATTTGTTTAAATCATTTTTTTTTTTTTAAACCATACTTCTTCAATCATCAAAATAACAAGTGCCCAAATGGCAAAGACTGCATTCCAGAGTTCTCATGAGACATAACATCTGCTTGCTGTCATTAAATTATTTTGAATTTGACCAGGCATCCAGCAACAGCATTGCTTTAGAGGAAGGTAACTCCCGGCATCAGAACTTGCCACCTATCAGAAACATCACTGGCTATGTTGCAAGAACTGTACTAGTGATCTGAAATTATCTTTTAAGAATTCTCTTGAGTATAAAAACATTCCTATTTAATTATTCTACAGTTCAGTGAATAAGGCGATCGTAAGAGTATCAGATTTATTTTTATTGAAAACTAAGCCTTTTGTATAACCACAAAAAATACAGTTTGGGGCAAATACAGTACAGGTAGCTACTCAGTCCTTACTAGCAAGTCTGATCTGTGCTGTGGGAGAGATTTAGGCTGTGGTTTCATAATTACAGCAATTCCAGTTTTAGTGCATCTCAGTGCTAGATGAAAAACAATGAAATCACCTAATGCAAACCCTTTAATAGGATTCACCGCACCACCCCCCACCCCCCCCCAAAAAAAAAAACAACGCCCCCCCCCCAAAAAAACCACCCCAAAACAAAATCTGTTGATACAAGTGCATTTACAAATTTTGAAAGGGCAAGATTTAACAGCTGATTCTGTGCTGGACATTGTAACACCTGTCTTCCTCTAGCTAACTCAGCACTTCATCCTGGGCCCTGGCTAACTCAACATAAATGCTATCCTGTCCTCCCTCTCCATCCAGATCACAGACCGACAGGTGATTGAGCACTGCATAAAACCAAGTCTACTGAATACACAACCGTGGAGCTTAAACATCTGTCTTCCCTTCCCAAACAAAAGCTTCAGGACCTAACTATGTGGGTATCGACATAAGCAAAAAATAATGAAAAAACAAACAGAGGAACAAGCAATCAACCATCATTTTCTATTACTTGCTGGCTTTGATAAATGGTCTTGAGTTACAAGTTACTTATCTTGTATTCAATCAGAATATTATACTAATACTGCATATTTCACTGCATATTTAACTGCATACAGGTGATCAATCTCCAAAATAGAAAAGTTTTTAATATCAAGAAAAAGAATGGAATAGTAAAAAACAATCACAAAATCATTGAGGTTTATGGATAGAGCTGCTAAATTTATCAAAATTATGATAGATAACATGGCATCAGACTGAAGGGCATCTCTAGGGTCCCTATATTCCTACAAGCACGTTCAGCAAATGTACATGTGTAAAACAGTTATTAAAAGTAAAGCATTTTATAAATTATAATTAATTAGCTCTAGAAGAGCAAAACAGCCTAAACCGCTTTAATAGAAAAATACCTAGGTACAGTGTTCCTGAATCATCAGCTAGAGTAAACACCTTATTTCTGTAAAAGATCAATAACACACATAGAGTCATAACTAAATCTGAGATCAAATCCAGTCCCTTAAATAAACTGAAATACACAAGATTAATCTGAGCCCAATGGCTAAACCGACCTACTCACACTATCTTCACCAGCTGGTATTATCCACCACCAAGTGACAGAGACACACTAAGCAGCAGTACACTTTTCCTACCACCCAAAGGTGCTGGATACAGTTGGCACCATCTTCCTGATTTTTTAAAAAATCTTTTTAAAAAGTAGCTTTGGGCAGGAATTAAACAGCCATGAAGCCTGCAAACTTCTTAATAAATCGAAATGATGCTAACGGTCTCTAGTCCAATAACAGCTGGGATAACTGGAGGATACAGTACAGTCTTCAGCATCTCCTCTACATCAGGTGAAGCCAGAAGCAAAGATTGAAAAAAAGAAAAACAGGCCCCTCCACACAACTTCACTGGTTTGGCTTCTCACTAGGTATCTGCATTGCCACTATTTTGCAAAAGAAAGTTACAGTTTAAGTTCTTCTGTGCTTCAGTTTCAATGCAAGGCTGACTCTAGGCCCACAGATGCCCTACACTCAGCGACACCACCTTTTAAATTTCTGTTGAGATAAAATAAAACACCATTATATGCCGAATTCAACCCCTACGTATGGCAGAGGGGAATCAGAACCGTGAACTACTTTCCTAACCTTGCTGGCTTTCTAACCCTCATGAAATGCCAGCCAGAAGCATAAGGTGCAAAAGCTTATAGCCATACGCATTGCTGATAACAATCCCACGCTATCCCGTGTATCTATGTAAAAACGAGATATGACATCCTATTTATACACCGCGAAGCTGAATAAACACCAGCCTCAGAGCAACCACGGCAGTCTAAAGAAACCCCGAAGTTTTCCATCTTGGAAGAGGATTCCCTGGACTAAAGCCCCCCAGTAAGCACTGGCAAAGATGAGTAACAAGGCACCAGCAGAGACGGGTGTTCTCCAGCGCCTGCTGCGCCGTCATTCCAATTAAAAACTCACAGTTCTGCAGTAGCTTCTTTGCCGCACGGCAGAAACCAAACCCGGTTATAGCGGTGTGATACTTCAGGGGGTTCGCGCAAGTGTATTACTGCTGCTCAGCGGCACCGCCGCGTCCCCACAGTACCCTTCCCCGTGGCTCTATGGCGCAGCCCACAAGGACTGTGCCCTGGCTGTGTTCTTCAGCCCGCCAGACGCGGGCTCTGGGGGCAGCCCCGCCAGGCACCCCCCCAGCAGCCCCGGCAGGGTGTCCCCCCAGGCCCCGCCAGGCTCC
>JAVJGI010000063.1:18042132-18054265 GCA_035590275.1 Ibycter americanus
CAGTGTATGGACCAGAAATAGCCGATCCCTCTAGTATTGGACTGGTGGAAAAACGCTGATGACTGTGAATTAATTAATCTGAAAATTCCCCCGACAGCACGGGCTTGGGATCGGCCGCCGGTGGCCGCGCTGCTTCAGGAGAACTGGCCTTGCCCGAGAGCCGCTCGCCAGCGGGGGCAGGGCAGTGGCCACCGGGCAGGCACAGCCCACCGGCCAGCAGCAGGCACCGCGGGGCGCGGCCCGGAGCCCCATGCCCCAGCAGTGCCCCACACCCGGGCAGGAAACACCCCGCAGGCAACAGCAGCCCTCATGAATCCACAAAGTGAAGGAAAAGTCAGGATTTCTTACTTGAGTTTGATCTAAGCTAGCAACGTAAGCGTTTCCTTCATCTCTTTCAAGACTGAGAAACAAAGATTTCATGGCGCCTCTGAAGAACAGCAGGTTTTGGATGGGTTACTCAGCAAAACTACGGCCGGTACCTCATTCAGTGCAGCTTTACTACAGCACTTGCCATGAACGGACTAAGAAGTATCTGTCATATGTTAATTCACTCCCTACACAGGAAAAAAATAAAAATAAAAATGTATGCATGTGAACATGAGCGAGGAAGTACAGTCATTTGGACGTTTCCTTAGGGCTCTATTTTAGTGTACATATCTCTGTATATTAGAAAAAGCGAAGGCAAAACCAAAACAAACCACCTACAAAGCCTCACTCTCTTCTTACTCTCAATTCATATTTTTATTATCCACACTTCATTATTTCTGCCACACATATTAAGATATTTTCTATGCTCAAGATTATCACGAATGCAGAAATTGATGAAAATTCCAATTTTTACTATACTTCAGAGTCAACAGGAATTCATTTCTCACTGTCCACAGTTTACTAAATAAGGTCAAAAGTCAGCAGCATTCAGTTCCTCACTCCCCACCATGCTTGTATTTCAATACACATCTTGAGCAACATTTGCTCTGACCACAAACATTTAACAAACTTGAAATGCTTTGTCCTGCTATTTGAAAGGCTGAGTTAAAATCTGTCTCCTTATTAGGGAAAGAAGGTGAGTTCTGCCGAGAAACTGCCATCAAGTCTGAACACTGAGCAAAAGCAATCTCCTCATCTGCCTCTGTACAAATCCTGGCAACCCAGTGTTTTCCTGGATGCTGACCCCTGAAACACCCATGGTTCTTTAACAAAGCCTCAGCTTTTACTGTTTCAAACAACTTCAGCTGAATATGGGGCTATACCACCTGTCTCACAGATGGTACCCTGTCTTTCTCATCCACTGGATCAAACCTTTTCAAAACACTTACTCACTTGTGGGTCATTCCAAGATCACTATTTCAACACCGCCGTTCACAGACACAGGGTATATGACCACCCCAATTTCCAGCATACTCTGTAAAAATGCATCTCCATCCTTTTGTCATAGACTTAGACTAGACACTTAGCTTTAAGAAAACAAACCTGTTATTTCAGTCATTCTAGGAATAACTGTCAATATCTGATTTATTTCAGTTTTGTTGGGTTGTTGTGGTATCACTCCAGCCGGCAACTAAGCCCCACACAGCTGCTCGCTCACTTCCCCCATGTTAGGATGGGGCAGAGAATCGGAAGAGTGAAAGTGAGAAAACTCATGGGTTGAGATAAAAACAGTTTAATAGGTAAAGGAAAAGCCACGTGCACAAGGCAAAGCAAAACAAGGAATTTGTTCACCTTTTCCCATGGGCAGGCAGGTGTTCAGCCATCTCCGGACAGCAGGGCTCCACCATGCGTAATGGTTACTTGGGAAGACAAACACCATCACTCCAAATGCCCCCCCGTGCCCCCTTCCTCCTTCTTCCCCCGGCTTTATATGCTGAGCATGACGTTCTATGGTATGGAATATCCCATGGGTCAGTTGGGGTCAGCTGTCCCAGCTGTGTTCCCTCTCAACTTCTTGTTGCACCCCCAGCCTACTCGCTGGTGAGGGATGTGAGAGGCAGAAAGGCCTTGGCTCTGTGTCGGCACTGCTCAGCAGTAACTACAACATCCCTCTGTTATCAACACTGTTTTCAGCACAAACCCAAAACACAGCCCCATACCAGCTACTACGAAGAAAACTAACTCTATCCCAGCCAAAACCAGTCCATGAGTTGAAGAAGATGTATCAGAAAGGATGTAACCCATTTGATGATACACTTCTCCCAATCAGACCTAAACCCGTAAAATTAAAACTTGTGAAACTGGTATCATAAATATGGAACTCTAATTTTTAAAAAGAATTAAGAGCAAGAGACATTGACCTCAAGGTTTATTTGTTTTAATTAAAGTATTTTCTGGTTTTAAAACTTAAAAGTCAGTCTCCACATTCCTACATCTCAGGACACTAATGCCAACATAATACATATGACTGATACAGTGCACACACTGTCAGCTCAGGTATCGAAGCCAGAAGTTTAGCACCCATTTGCTCCAAATATAATCAGATTAAAGAGGCAGATATCATTTTTATTTCACAGTGGTAGAAAAAGGTGCCTGTCTACATCAAAAATAGCCTTGAGTAGCTATAACAAATCACTACAATACAAATAGCCTATACAGATGTATACAGACTGTTCTAATAGGCTCTGGAAGCAAAACAGAAAATCAGGAACTTGCAATCAGCATCTGCTTCTTTGCTTATTTTTTTCCCCCATTGCCAGAGTCTCTCCTCCTTAGCTCCACCTTCCCCTCAGTAATTACATGAAAGAAAACATACCATTACACTCAAACAAGGCATTAAAGCTCCTGCACTGCCCTCCTTCCAACTGCTATTAAAAAAAAAAAGGTATTTTCGCCCCCTTCCATTGCAGCACAGTAGGCATCTGTAGGAAAGAAGGAACAGCAGGTACCCCAGACATTTCTGGCTCACCTTCAGCACTTCTCTCCAGGCTCTAAGTAAAGCAGCTGGAAGCAATGCCTGCCACCTTCTCTCTGTTCCAAGAGTACAAAATTACAGAGTAACATATATTTGCACAATAAATATTTTCTTCTGAAGACAGAAATCAGTCATAGATGGTATTCAGGGAACAGACTGATGTGCAAAATTCAGAAGTCTGCTAAAGCTGCTACTGAAAGGAGTGTAGTTGAAACAGTCACATTTTGGATAAAATGCCTAACAAAATAGAACCACTTCAAGTCCAGTGTTTCAGGTTGTCACAGGAATACAAATGCTAACCTATATATATAAAAACAATACAATTCTATATTACAGTCTTCCACTATCCAAAACAACAGGTGCAGGGCTTCAAAGCACAGTGTCATGTAATTTTACAACACTTGTAACGTCACCAGGATGGTCCCTTTTTTGAGAATCTTTAATCACACCAGTATTCATGAGATACTGGCTAATGTCAACAGAGTACAAATTAAAATGCTAGCTCAAGAAAAGTATATATTGTCATATAAAAAACGATGGTTTTTATTTAGAATATGCTGTACAGCTACACTGTAAGATTACTAATTGTAGTAGGATGGAAGTAGTAAGTCATATTCATTGACAGGACCATTTATCACAGGATTAATTTACCACTACACTACAACACCACAGGTTTATAATTTTTCCAATTACCTTGTTTGGTCAGCCCAAACAAATGTTTCAAAATAGTCTGAAAATATTCAATGTAGCTTACTTAATGTTAAAAAGAATGTCTGTACTACATAGTATCTACCTCTGTGCTTCCAGGTGGAGGTTTTCCAAATCTGAATTAAAGCATATAAATTCACTGTCTTAGTTTCAGATGTGGCAAACACTATGAACAATATGAAGAGAGGAAAGTCTATAACCATAATCATATAACACATAACTGTTTCAGCTTTGGTGGAGAACAAAAAGATAAGTTAACAGGTGTTGACTATGTGGAGCTACTGAAGTTGTTTGAAAATTCGTTGTCTAGATTCAGGAGATATTTCCAGCCAAATATCTCATTTAGTTATGAGTAACTTTAAATCGAGTACCAAAAGCATGTTTTAATATTTGGCCCACTAATATTTCAGAGAAAGCAAAAATATCACAACTGTATCAAAGTTATACAAAATATATCTAATCATATTTGTTTTAATACTATATTTTCCAAAACGAGTAATTCATATATCCAATCTTTTACCAATTCTGTAGGTGTTCTGAGTGAAACAGAAAAATGTCTAGTTCACAACATATTAAAGATTCCTTCTGACACCCTCAAAAGGCATTCCTGTCAAAACACTCCTTTTTACTTTTTTAAATTAAGAATCCTGCATTGTTCCTTGAATTAGGTTTCTAATCTTCTCAGCATCTTTTTCTATAGTTTTATTTTTAGGATCAATCTTGAGAGCTGCTTCATAATCCTGGAGACCTAATATAGATACATTAATAAGAATGTCAATCAATAATGCAAGAAGAGCATCCTCTTTAGCAACTAACTGGAAATAACTGCTCTCTAGTCACAGACATAAAATACTGATCTTGAGTTTTGCTATTGAGCAAGATGGAATCAGAATTATGTTAGGTTTAACTTTTGTCAGTAAATAAATTTATATTTTGTTTATATTATTTTACAAAACATTTTAGTGGAAAGACTACTACATAAACATTTTCAGGTATTGAAACATGAAAAGAGAACTTCTTAATTCACATGGGGTGTGTGCGTGCATGCATGAGGGGAGTGTTCAAATGTGTTCTGCAGAAGAGAGAAAAATTGAATGACAGAATGAAAGTGCATGAAAACAAAACAAAAAAAAGACATGAACTGTGAATACTAGAGTTTGGGGGGGAAAAAAGCAAGCCATGAGTACAGGAAGTGAAATAAAATCTTGTTCTCTTTTTTATAAGGTTTCCAAGTGCAAATGAAGCTGTAAGGGAATGACAAAGTGATTTATAGGTAGAAAAAGGTAAGCAATGGGAAAAAGCTTAGTATTTCAACACTGGTGTTTTGAATATTCTTCATTTTCTCTTATTGACTTTCACTTGCAAATTTGCCTTACAAAACTAAACTAATAGTCTTGGAGAACTCAGTAGGGACACTGTTAATTCAGTTAACTTTCACACAAATCACACATACTTGATGAAACATTTTGCTCATCAATACAGGTTTCATACATCATTTTACAAAGATATGTTTACTAAGCACTTCACAAGCAAATATTATAGAAATATTTCAGTGGTTTTTTTAAGTTAATTTGTTCTATAATTGGAAATACTGTAAATATAATCTTCAGACCAACAAAATATTGCTTCATGAAGAGCAAAACTAGTGCAACCTAGTTCCATATCAGTTTGCATCCTACATCTGAATGCTTCCCAATGCAAATACCTCATCTCTGACCTTCCATTCATTCCTCACTAATACATTCCATGGCCACCAAGCTGCTATGGTCAATAGCTGGCCATCACATACAGAAAGACTGACCCAGTAGACCAAACAGAGGATATGCAACTTGCTAAAGCCTTTTCCTCAAAGGAAAAACTAATTTGTACTCCTTAATCTAGGAGTACAATCGATTTTCTTAAAACTTGTAAAGATTTTTCAAGTGCAATTGCAATTAGCCAGTAAATTTAAAAAAAATAAATAAATTAAGGAAAATGGTATAAAGGATCATAACAAAGAGACATAGATTGTATAGGCCTCCTTTGACATCCCTCCTGAAATAATAAAGGTGTGAACATTCTCATTGAGCTAAACTGAATTACTGTCACATCACTATAAATTCATGTCCATGTTTTCACAAAATCAAGGTCTCACCTTCAGTATACAATTGCAGCTGACAAAATGCCGTCCCACGTCTCACATATGCTTTCACTCGAGCATTCTCATTATCAGGAACAGGTGGTGTCAATAGTTCTAGCGCCTTTACAAATGAAAACACCCAGTATCTTTAGAGGTAGATTTTCCATTATATTGTGTTTTTCTCATTTACACACACTTCTCTCACCTAATTACTATTATTATACATTAACATAATAAATTCAAATAGAAATAGAAAATAACTATTCAAATTTATCTATATGGCTTGTGAATCTAGTCATCAAGATTTATATCTGTCACACCACATTTTGCTAAATACAGTTTCATTGCGATGGCTAAAAATGGACAAATATGGCATTAAATGTTTATTGCCGTCAAATAATGTATTCTGTTTTCATACATGATATTGCATACCATGACACACAAAAAACCAAACACACAGCAAAAACCCCCAAAAAAACAGCCCTATGAAAGCACCTGTGTTGTTGTAGTAGTCACTAGAAAAATCAAGTTTCAGGCCTCAAGTACTTACTAGTTCAAAGAATAATAATTCTGGGAAAATTTTCTCCAAATTATTCAGGTGCCATTTGAGATCACTCCTCTCTCATTGCACAAACAGTGACTGCTAAAACATCGAGATGATACAGCCCTCCTTTAAAAATGTCTTGTTTTTGTTTTTTGGTTGGTTGGTTGTTTTTTTTTTATTAAGGTATTTCTCATCACCACCACCTTTTTTTTTAGTTCCCACCAAACAAAGAACACCACAACATAATACAAAAGGTATCTGTGTGTATTTTCTTTCTTTTTAGCTCAAAGTTGTCTTTTTTTTTTCAAATGTATATATTGCTGCAATATTTTAACTGTAAAGAAATGTGTACTGAGTCAACATATGGCCGTTCATCCCAAATGTGTGGAAGTGTGGTTTGGGGGTTTTTGTTGTTGTTTCGGTTTGGTTTAAATTTCTGAAAGTTCATTAATTAATCACTATCAAATTTTAATATTTCACCATGTCTTCATTATATCAATTCTGAACTTAAAAATTTTGGATTGCACTAGCGAGGCTTCACAGATCTGCTTGAAACAGAAGCATCACAGTAGTAAATCACAATCATGTATAAGATGATAGTCCGAGAGCCCATATATTTATACCTTCGAGGAATCTTCAATAGCTTTATGTAAATTTCTCAGTTTAAGGTGGCAAGCAGCACGATTCAGGTACAGTAGGGGAAGTTTATTGTTTAGCCGCACTGCGAGGTTATATGCATTTACAGCTGCAAGATAGTTGCCCGTTGCAAACATTTTGCTAAGTATAAAATAAAAAGCAAAACATGCACTTTAAACCAGGTGATAAATCACAAAAATACCTACTTATTGTTAACAATTAATTTTCAAAAATTTGAAGTTTTAGCAGCTTTTCCTTGGAAATGGCCATTGATAGCTTTTTCTGAGAACAACACAGCTGCAGTTCAGTCAACCTTGGTGCTGACAATATAGTGTACAGACACACAATAAAAATAGTCACTGCTTAAAAACAATGAAGAACAGTAAGAGCTGGACACGTCCATGCAGACACAGGGCTAATTTTGAAAGCTGCGTATCCGATTGTGATTGTCTGACCAAACATTTCTGTATTCACAGCTATATAAATATACCAATATTATTATCAAATTCCTGAGGCTGGTTTTAGACAGACGTTTAACCTCTCAATAAAAAGTACAAATGAAAGGAAATCCACCTAGGTATAATATTGCACTGACTTAACTGTCCTCACAGAAGAATCAGCATTATGCGTTCACAATGATTTTGTCCATTATGAGCTTCAGCAATTGCATCTCATGACTTTATCAGATTCAAACACCATAAGCCAGCAATAAATTCTCTACTACACAGACATTCACCATCTGTGTCTAGTATAAATAGAAAATATCAAAACTAAAAAACAGACACACACTATATAACTAATATTTCATTTTAAATGCATCTTCAAATGGAATCTAACTTACTTTCCTTTGTCCTTTAACCAATCTGGGTTCTTCTCCTCTTCTTTTAAATCCTCCAGTTCAGCCAAATCAGCATTTACTGTTCTTCGAGCTTCTGCTTGTTTACGTAGCCACTGCAAATATGCAACGTGCGAGTATTATTTCTGAAGGAAACTTCAAATCCAAAAAAGGATTTTGCTTTCATCTGTTCACTCACTCCTATGAAAAGAATTCTATTTGCCACATATTTTGGACAGAGGAAAATATTTAATAACGTAACATGTGAAAAAGTTCCAAGTTCCCCCCAATATTTTATTATTATGTGAGAAGTAAGGTTACTGCACCACTGCATATGTTTTTGTTTGCTTGCTTGTTTTGGAACTTCCAAAATGCCTCTTTGTGTTCATTCAAAAGAACTCAAAAGAGCTAACTGTGAGCTTCTTTTTAAGAAGGCAGAACTTCAAGAATCTTAAATAGAAGAGTAAAGACATTTCAGATTTTGTACTTCCAGGAATTCAATCAATATTTCTGCCTTTTTTTTCTCTTCCCCTCCCCAAAAAAGGAACATGCTGTTTATTAATCTGCACAATCGCGTTTAGCGAAAATAATTTTTATATAAAAGTGTTTCTTTTAATCTTAATTTAAATAAGACAGTCTTCCTTGGAAGATAAGAATCTTGCACAGGTCACATTCCATGTCACAGGTAACACTTCTGTCAACTTACTGAATACACAGTAAATAATTCACCATCTTGGAAGACAGTAGAAGCATCATACCAAAACAGAGAGCGATCCTTACCTCCTCCTCTTCTGCGACGCGAGATTCTCGCAGAGCTGTAGGAAAAACTCGTGATGTAAAGTTGACTTTAATTGTAGCAGCAGATCGAGGAACTGGTAACTGTTCTTCCTTTAAATCTTCTGAAAACATACTATAGGAACCATGACCTATGAACAGAATTGGAGTACTGGAAATGAAAAATGAAGCAAAAGAGATTTTTCTGGTTTTCAACGAAAGACCAAAGTATACCTAATACAGAAATTCTGCACATTTGAACTACACCTCTAACAGCTAGAGAAAGGTTTAGATGTATTCTTTTGAATACGTTCAAAAAATGTTTATTCTTGCTGTATCATGACATCTATTTACTGGTTACATTATCTGTCATAAATTACCTTAAACTCATCTTACACCACTATCTCTGTCACTTATATGATTCTCTGACAGGGCAACTGCAAGAGCTAAAAGTAACCTTACGAAAACACACAAACAAAACAAAAATGAAATATTTCCTGTTGTTTTAGTTCCCTGAATTGGCTCTCTGTGTGGTCAAGATGTGGGATAGAGAGAGCAAAAGGAGACTGCATATTTCTGTGAAAACCGACAGTTAGGTAACTTAGGGTAACATGAACTCCACCCTCAGAAAATCAGCATCACGCTGTCAGAAAGGCTTTCTGGTTTACTTTTCTAAAGCTTAGAACAAAACCTGTCCTTGTATTTCCAAAGACTTAAACAAGAGCTAAGAACTCACATGCTTTAGCTCAATAAACTGCCCGAAAATAAAGACACTAAAATAACTGCAAAGTAAAAGAATTAATTCCTTATGGTAGAGACAAAGACAAATGATGAATTAGAAACATCTAGGGACAAAGTTATACCCACACTTTAAAGAATGATAAAATACACTTCAATAATACAACCTGCGGTAGGTTTGAGTCTGGTCTTAGAAGTTCCTTCATTAGGAATCCTAGTTTTGTTCATTTTTTCCTTTTTCCTCTCCTTTAACTGCTCTACTTCTTGATGCAGTTCCCCTTCTTTTTGTAGCCTCTGTTGTTTCTCAGCATCTTTTTGCTGTTTTTTCCATAACTCCAACTCCTTAGTAACCTTCTGACGCTCCTTTTCTTTCAGATCTTCAATTCTTTTTCTTTCTGCCTCTTCTAGCTGTTTGAACGATAAACCTATGAGATATGTAACATCTGATCATAGTAACATGACTATGTAAAAGTTACCATTATTTTCCCAAGCACAGCATCATCATTAATGTGACCATACAAGCAGAGTCATGAAAGAAGCCTAAAAATTATTGGGAGAGTAAAGATTTCTGATTAGCTTTTAAAAGTCATATCAGGAACATTCAGAAACAAGTCTACCTGTAAACAGTGAAAATCCTAGCCATGTACCAACACAGATCTCTGGAATATACAGAAATGTAAAACATATGGCTTCATTTTAATACATTATTTCTTATTTCTCCTCTGAGATTATTACATAGGCAGAATAGATACAACATCGCTACTCAGAAAGTCAGTAACTGCAGTTCATTTTGGTCCAAATTGCATATGCAGTCTTAAAATTTCATTGTGTACTTTGAAAAATCTGTTTAAACACAAATGAAGTGACCAGACTTTTTACACACGTAAAAATTTTGAAGAAAATAAATACACACAAAATATACATAAAACACAGAATGACAAAGATACACACACACACAAAAAGAAATGAACAGCAAGTCTGATAGAAAATATAACAATAAAATATAAGATTAAAAAAAAAAAAATCAGTATCTTTGACAGTGCTAAATGACTAAACACTTGCGCTGATGCAAGGCCAGAAAGGATTACAGTTTTGCCATGACTGTAGTCTCCTTTCAACTGACAAAAATCTGAGCACCTCACCAAAAATTTTCATTAGTATTACTAATGGAAAATGGCAATTTCTAAGTATTTTTTCTATATTGTTTTCATATTTGGTAATTAATATGTTTTAAGTACAAATAAATAACAAGGTTCACCACCACTGTAATAAAAATGAGTACTTTTCATATTTTTCAAGGTCCATTTAACCAAGCAGCTGCCAGATTAGTTGGTAATTATTTACCTAGGGCTGTAGAGTCCTTTCTAACCTTACCTTCATTGTGGCCTCCAAAGCATACTTTTTGTGTTCCTGCTTTGTAACTTTTTTTGCTTCTGCCTCCTCTTTTGCCTTTTCATGAGCTTTTAGAACAGCATTCTCTCTTAGATATTGCAGTTTCTCCTTGTTAGCTTAAAAAAACAAATAAAAACTGTTTTAGTAATTTAGGCCTGAATGTCTACCGTTACATAACATGTTCACAAAAACAGGATTATTTTAGCTACTTTGTCTAGGAAAACACAACACTGTTCAAATTCCACAAGCCTTTCTCTAAAAAAGAAGAACTCAGATTTGCTTACACACAAAATGTAAGTTTTACAAGAAACTTCTTTTTGTTTTGTGCGCACTAGAGCCAGTAGATGTTCTTTGTCTGTTTTCATATGCTTCTATTTTTAACAATGAACAACAATGTTTAACTTGGCAAATATTTAGCAGCAGAAATTTCACATCGCTCATTATAGTTTGTAAAGGTTTTTCACAGTTTGTGTTTCTTAACACGCAATCTACTTTTCACATTAGAGAACTTACCATTCACTAGAGTTAGCGAATCCCACATGGCCACTTCTTTTTTATACAAAGTGAAGAAAATTATTCCATTTCCAATCTTTGCTGTGCTATTTGTGTCATCAATAGGAGCATATAAAATGGCTTCAAATAAGAAAGGAGGGATGCTTACCTATAAAAATATATTTAACTTGAACCAATATTAACAAATTTTAATTAAATCTTACATATTCAAAATACTCAGTACAAGCATACAGTTAACCTCAAGAAACACGTGCTAAAAGAACTAAGAAAACTAATTTGCTTGGTGTACAGTAGGGAGGTTATGTATGTTGTGAGACCAGATTAAAAAGATCGAAAGGTGGTTCTTCAGCACTGCAACAGAAGCCGTGGACCTCAAATTCAGAATTATTATCATAATATAAGCAGATGTGTACAATTCAGGCCATTTACAAGAGAAAAGGCAGCTGGCACCTGTTGAGTAGTAGCAAGAGCATTAATACAGAGAAGAACCAACAGTGGCCAAGCCATTATCTCTAGCCGGACAGGTACGTAACGGCCTGCAGCACACAACAAGAGATTGTAGATTAGCTGTTACAAAATATTATACACTTAACAGCACTGCCGTGGCGTATGAAGCGTGTGCTTTTTTAACAGAGCCATAAAGTAAGGCCAAGCCACAGGCCCACGGGCCCGCCACACCTCCAGGCAGCGACACGGCAGCCTCGGAGCGCGGCCGCCCACCTTCAGGTACTGCTCGGTGCAGAAGATGTTGGCGGCGGTGACCCGGGCGCCGCGCAAGGGCAGCGAGAGGTACACGGCGGAGCCGGTCTGCCGCCAGCTGTACTCCCGCAGCCACACCGGCATCGCCGCCCCGTCGCTACGGCCGCTCCGCCGCCGTTGCTAGAGGCAGAAGAGCTTCCGGTGCTCTCCACGAACACTTCCGGCTCCCCTCCGCGCCGCCCCCGTCTTCTTTCTGCTTTCTCGTCTCCTTCA
>JAVJGI010000063.1:18054415-18071502 GCA_035590275.1 Ibycter americanus
GGGCGGCCCCCGGGCAGCGCAGCGCTGCGGCCTGCGAGCCCTGTGCGCCGCACCCCGCCGCCCTGCCCCGGGCCGCACGGTGACGGCATTTGTAACTTTCTCAACCTTAGCGCCATGAGCTGACAGAACCCTGCCCGGCGCGGGTACCGGCCGCTGACCGAGCCACGGCAGGCGGGAGGCGCTCCCCTGCTCTCCATCGCTCACACCTACGCAGAGCCGGAAGGAATGCGGCTCCGATTATCCAAATGCATTTCCATAAAGAGAGAAAACTATTCGTTTGAGAATTTCTGGTAAAAACTTACATCTGAAGACTGATCTAGCGATTTGCTGAAACTTCCAGGTGTCCTCCAAAAATAATTAGGCCATACTGGCAGCTCCGTGCTATTGCCTTGCAATATTGTCTTATTTTGCTGTCTTTGCCAAAAACCCGGGAGCGAGTTTGCACATTGTTGCTCAACCTTCCTCAAACAAACAGTAACACTATATCTGCCAAAATAAAGTCTAGCTTACAGAAAGCAACTGCTGCTGGGGAACATGGGTTGAAAGGCAAGCCAAACACATTTGGATAAACATTCAAGTATGTTTAAGTTCCTCAAAAGTATACAATTACTTAGAACTATTTGGAAAAAATCCAGAACCAAGAAGTCTAGTTTCCCCCCTTTTCTTCCTTTTAAATTATGACCAAGAAAAATGGAGTTTAACATTGCACATGTTAGCTAAGATTTCATGTATATATATCACTGAAGATTTAATTTTTATATTCTATTACCTATATTCCAAAGCAATGTTCAAATGGTAGTGGTTACTATTTAGTACTATATATATATACACAAGTAGGTATTACAGAGGTTTAAAACTTTTTTCAGAGCAACGGATATGATTTCTGGGTTGTTCTCTACCCTCACTCACCCACATCAATATCATCTGGATGAATGCTTGCACAGACTGCAATCTGAGAACTGAATTATATTCCTCATTCCAAGAGCATTCAAAAGTACAAGAGGAAAGAGATTTAACTGAAAGTCAAAATGCTTTACTTTAGGTATTTTTGGCACGTGATTTATTTGTTTTTTTTAAAACTTGCATGATACATAATTTTCAGACTTAGAGTAGGATCTGCACCATGGCATAAGGAGCCTTGCTGTCAGCTGCAGTGGCAAAAGATGAGACTTCTGTGGTTTATACTTCTGAACCTAGACTTACACCATGATGTTTCCATAAACAGACTGCTATCAGTCTAAGAAACTGTAAGATAATAAGTAAATAAAAGCAGAGGAAAGATTCCCCCTTGTGAGAACAACACTGCTCCTGGTTGGGTTTTTTTAACCCGTCTCATGTTACTTTTATTTAATATCTCTTAGTTGTCTGTATTGCAAGACAAACTTCAGGCAAGTGCAGACAAGGATGAAACAAGGAAGTTCTAAACACCCCTTCTGTGCCATTCAGTTTTTTATAGACCTTTCTCCACTCTAAGAGATGTTCTTTTTTCCTATAAAGACTCTTACCTCACTTACACACCTTTTACATAGCTTTATCTTCCTTGCTCGCCTCCAAAGCTCTCCCAGTTCTACTATATTGAAAATGGAAAAGCTAAAACTGCACACAGTGGTCAAAATCCTATTTGCCTGCTTCCTAGATGAAGTAATGAAGAGTTGGTAGTTGGAGGGGATAGTGTTTTGCTTTGTTGTAAATCAGGGTGTTCCAATAGCAGCATTGGTTAAAATGACTATAATGTAACAGTAACTCGAAATCTCCTACCACTCCGGAATGCAGCTGTAGTCATCCAGAGCGCATCCTCCAGTTTTGGAGAGTTCATTCAGACAACAGAAGTCTTAGATTTCTGGAGTGCTGGTCTTCCGCCTTGGTCATCCAGGTGTCATTTTTAGTTTAATCACAGAGAATATACTGAAATGAAGCAGCTTATTATTTAGTCCTGCCAGAAAGAACATGCTATGCATACACACTTTACAAGACAGGACATAGTTACGGTTACCTGGATTCCATGTTCTGAATTTACACAAAATAGCTCCAATACATTAAAAAAAAAGTCTACTTACTTAAAAACTAGATCTCCAACGCAAAGCTATGTATTTCACTCATAGAAGACACAGTAAATGTCACTAACATTTCTAAGTCAAAGTAGCAGATTTAGCTGCAGAAGGACAAAAAAGGGACTGAGCAAGGTCTTGGATCAACCTTAGAAGTCTTGCATTGATGTATATCTGCAGAAACACCACCTATGTCACACACATTGCACACTGCCAGCTTACTTGGACAAATGAGTTCTCACTATGACACCTTTGCAGAATAAACCAGAAGAGAGGGCCATTCAGGATCTTTCTTCTGTTAGCACCAACTTTTCAGTCAAAAGTGCAAGAAATTTTGTAGTGAAGGGAGATAAATTTTTCCCTGGAAAACTTTATACTTAAATTCCCATCTCCTGTGCTACAAAGGATGGAGATTTATATTGCAGTTAGATCTTAATAATATTACTAATACTGTGGAACTTCCAGTTGCCAATACATACGTATGATTCCAGCGACTATTTAATGTCTAATGGCTTCAGAGGCTTTAATGGGGTGTGGGGGGGTGTGAGGAATCCCTTAGATAGCTTACATTTTCTTACCTTTAATAAATAACCTTTTTTTCTCCCCCACCCTTTCTAAATTCTCTCTCATTTCTCTCATCCTCCATATTTTTTAAGAAAAGCAGGAACATTTTATGAGATGCTATTTATTCCAATGAACTGTTTTGCATGTGTGGCTCGGGACCACCCGTATCAGTTACTTTTAAGAATTATTAGTAAGGTACGGATTTGGTATATGTTAGTTCTGGCATTTCAACAAACAGGAATAGCTTAGTAATAATTTTATAAATTAGTACAAATAATTCTTTGCATCATCTCCTCCCAAGTGCAGAGAATTCTAAAAAAAAGATCTGTTTAGCCAAATGGTGCCTGAGCCTTCCCTCCTATCCTGTAAGAAAGAAATGGGGTTTATTGTGCAAGAACTCTTCAAATCTGCTTTGGAGTTATTTCAGCTTAATGCCTTTAAAGAATAGCGGACCTCTCCAAAAGAGGCAGGAGCTGCCTTTTCTGATCAATACAACCTCATACTGTTTCTTGCGGGATTATGCCTAATCCAAATGCATTCTCACAGACAAAACATTAGAAGAGTTAATCTAGGGACTACATGATCTTCATAAAATCAACAGGCAACTTCCCCGCAAAAGTTATCTTTATTTTAAAAGAAACTGAAACCAGACAACAGAAAGCAACAAAGTTACATACAGTGCTGGACAAAATCTACCATATACATTTTCCAAGAACGCTTGAATCAGATTCTGATATATGTTCTTCTAAAAGGTAAAATATCACATCATTATTAACAAAAAAATTAAATGTTGACAATCTTAATCATCTTGTATTTTGCATTGTTTGGATGGCAGTAGATGGGTAACTTGCCTTTTTCAACTCATCTTTAACACTGAAAGGAGAATGTGGACAAAAATATTCCACGTCAGAAGGCCTTGAAGTACACAGTGTCTGCTCTAAAGGCCATAAACAAAAGCTTGGAGGAGAGACAGTCTTTTAAGTAAAAATCCTTCAACAAGTCCATATTATTTCACATTTCAGAAAAAACAATGAAGAAGAAAAAAAAAAAGAAATATATTAAAAGCTTGCCCTCCTTAAGTTATATGGAAGTTCAGATTTAGACCATCCCTCGTGTGTCTAGGATTTGAGTGTCTTTGAGTGTCTAGGAATAGACACAACACCTCTCATGACTCCAATCCCAAACTGTCTCCAATACAGCAATTCCTGAATTACAGTGCACAAACCTCCGAGTAAAAAGGTGGGGTTGGATCAAAAATTATTTTGAGACAGTTTGTTTGAACATGAAAAGGAAAATTAATCGTGTATGGCAACCGATACAACAATAGGTATTCCCTATGATGTTGGGATAAACCGTTTCTGAACCAGGAGACTAAGGGTGACTGAATACTTTAAGCTACACTCAACACCTCTAAGGGGCTGAACACCGTTCAAAATTAATTACCTCAGAACTGATGACACACAACACTAGGGCACTAAAGGGACCCTTTATTTCCATATAAAGTATAAGCCAACAAGAAATCAGAGGAGTTCCATACAAAGAAGTTAATGTGCATAACTCAAGATGTAGTGTAGGATAGTTATATTGCCTTAAGAGTTCTGCTAAGTACACTTAATTTTCCAATTTTAAGGAAGAGTCTATTCTAATATAGAAAGCTTCAGACAAAACTTAATAATTGCAGAGTAACTTTAAAATACATCCAGTTCTACAGCCTCCTGCATATATCTAATCACATTCAACAGATAAAAAAATTAAGTTTTGTAAACCAAGTGAAGAGTGTTAGAATAGAATTTTCACACCCATGAGCTTATTACCAAATGTTCACCCATTTGTCAGTGGATAATATTAAGAAATTCATATTAACAGTTATGGCAACAAGATGACAATGCACATAAGTGCTGCGTGGTCTGAAAGGTAGTCAGTTTTAATTACCATGAATTGCTACCATCTATCATACCTCATTCTATGCAAGATACCACACCAGCTACCAATCCATAAACAATAATGTTTCACATACTTCATAGAGTAGCTTAAAACACATCGTGATATGAAATAATTTGTATTACATAGTAATTTAATCCCTGGCCACAGGGTTAACGTTGGACAAAGTCTGGAAACTTTTTTCCAATTTGAATTACATACATTAACTTTGCCACACACCACAGCACTAATGCATGTATTACTTCAGACATGCTCTAATTTAAAATCGAAACAAAAAAGTTGTTGCAAAAATACATGTCACCAATGTGGAACACATTCAAGATTGTATAAAAAGTACTGAACTGATATCCCAAAACAGGTATATTTAAGCAGTACATAAGGAAAGATTAGTTTTAATATGAAACAGTCATTTAAGTCACATACAACATGATAAGAAGCATGACTTCCTTTTTTAAAAATGTTACACCAATACTTTTACTGCCAGGCAACGTTTATTTATAAAATGAAAGGGATATATTTAATGCAGATATGTCATCGTATTAAGTTGGAATAAAGACAAATGTTAAAAAGGTGCTACATTTGAACACGACTGATTTTGTAAAAATCTCAAACCATAAAAAGCATTTCAATTGCAAATATCACAGGCTCCGAACTGCAAACACTCTGAAATGGTCTCGGCTGTGTGCATGCAGTTCCACTGATTGCGGTAATTCTTGCATGCTTGAAGTTAAGCCTGAAAAATGAGATTACAAAACTGGTTCTTAGATGAAAAACTTCAGAGGTCACAAGGTATATTCTTCTTTGAGCAGCCCCCCAAATTATATTTTTGTTTTAAATAGAGCAAACTTTACTACTTTCTCTAGCCTCTATCACCTCAAATAATAGCTAAGCTTCTAAACGCCCTCGGGAAGCAAGTGTTAGTCCAATCTTCTGAAAGAGATTGAGGCATAAACAGTTAGCCTGCCTGTCTCAAATTATAGAAGGGATCTGTAAAACGGACAGAAACAGAATTTTTGAGATCTACCCTCTAGCCTATATGCAGCACTGTCACTTAACCTGACACCAATAAAACAAGTATTTAAAAGAGCAAAATACATATTTTCTCAATCAAAACTTGTCTCTGGCAAAACCCCTATGTATTAAGGACAGTTCAATCTAGTTTATACCTACTTATTTCACCCGGCGGGGGGGGGGGGGGAACACCAAAAAAAAAATAAACCATTTTGGGTTATATAGGCTACATTTCTGACCATGACAAGGAGCTATTTAGAAAGGACACAGGCGCTTCCCATAAAAATGTCAAGGTTTGTAAGATTTACAAAATCTTTGCAATATTTTTGGTGTGCAGCACCAGTACAGTCTAAATCACTAGCAATGAAAGAAGCACATGATAGTTCAATACAAATTGTTTCATGTAGAGTATTACAAAAAACCTCACCTATTCTAATCAACCCTCCCTCCCACCCACCCTTCTATAACTAATTTCTAATTCTAACCAACTGACATTTTCCTAGTACCTTACTAACAAAACATGATTGTTGTTTTTCCTGTGCATACTTGAACTACTAACTAGTCAACACATGCAGAGAAAAACAAAGTATAACCCTCTCTCTAGATAAAGAGTCCAGGTATGCCAAGAGCATATCAGTAGGGCAAGCATATTGGCTGGATGACTTTTGGAGATCCTAATCAGTACTATCTCTATGATCACTGTGATAACAAGTTTGGCTTTGTTGGGGTGTTTTTATTATTATTATTATTATTTTATACAATTAGCATTTGCTAATGCCTTGAATTTGTTGGTTAACAAACAGAAAATTTACCGGGTTACAAACCCAACATGGTACCAGTTTAGAAAAACTGAAACAAGTTGTTAGAAGAAGTTTCACAAATACACAATTTAAGGCCTTATAAAATGATACTCCAGTTGATTTCAAGTTTGTAAGAACACTATATTTAAATTCTAATGTCTTGCTAGCTAATGCAGAAAACACTTGCCTAACTTTGTGTAGGGTTGAGGAAGAGACTAAGAAATACACGGCTATTTTAAATACAATGTCTGCTTCAGAACGTTAAAACATTACTTGGACTTCTGAGAACAAATGCCCCAAACATCTTCTCACAACAGGAATGGCATGTGGGAAAGGTATTGTGAACAGCACGCTTGGGTAACAATGTCATCATTGGAGCTTTTGTTGAATTTTCACTGAGCAAAAATTTTTATTTCATTTACACTGCTATAGGTCTGAACCAGCTCCACTACCACCACAGTGCGAATTGTTGCAGAGATGAAAATGATTCCCAGAGGAACAAATCTATCTAAACAAGGTTTGGTTTAATTTCTACTTTAGATATGAAAAGCAAATTCTAACCGCCAGTCAGTCATTAGGAAAACTACTGAAGAATAAATCTCTCTAACAGAGGTTGTTGCTTGGTTGGGTTTTTTTGTTGTTTGCTTTTAAATATCGCATCTCTAAGAAAACAAGATTAAGTTTAGTCTCTGTATTAACTAAAGCAAACAGCGGTGAAAACAGAAGCCCTGGATCTGCCTTACACTTTCTTCACATCTCCACACAGGAAATCCTCAAGATATGAATTGTGTCATTTACATTTTAGACCTTATTTCCTTTTTCCTGATGAGAGGCAATACAAAGAAAGAGGGCAATACTGCACTTCTCCAGTAAAAGAGTATATGAAACTATTCACTTTTAAAATAAAACAAGGACAGTTATGTAGATCTGCACCGTATCTTCCAGGAAAGTACCACAGTAGAGCCCATTTAAAATCATACACAATGGTGAACTAGCAAACAGGCCTTACTTTTCACTCATTAGCACAGCTTACCATAAAAACTACCTTTTAATATAGATGACTGTATTTATATAGGCTCCTACATCACTCATCACCGCAGACCTGAACAATTTATCACATTAAGGAATGTGACTAGTACCTGTAGTGCTTGACATATGATTTAACTGTTGACTGTTTAAAACTAAGCTTCCAGCACAGTGGTATTACAGGCACAGTCTGTTATTACAGTGCCACCTTTTATTAAGTTAAAACAATGATTCTCTCCACAGAAACACTCATTTTCAGTTGCGTATGCAACTTTATCACACTTATAAGGCTGAGGTCTTCAAAGCTTGATGTTTCCCCACACTAGAAAAAAAAAGGGAGGGGGGTTTGAGATCAAGAATAAGATCAAATTACCCATATTAAAATAGAATTCTTAGCATCACACGTGGAGCTCTAGTGCCATTCATACTTGTCAAGAGGATATCGAGTTTAGCAAGGAAGCTAAATTTCTGATTACTTGCTTCTGATGCGAGCTAAACTCACCTGACGTGAAAGCTGTATTTTTCTTCACCCTAGACTTCCCACCCCCTCACTAAAAGACTGGCTGAGGCAGCGGTGGGAATTCAGTTTTAAGACTTTGCTGGCCAAATTATCTTGCAACTCAGAGCCTGTGCTGAGCACACTCCGTTGCCTTGTGCCCTCCTTCATGCCAAGTGGACTGTGTCAGCTCAGGACGACTGAGCAGGCTCTAGCTGAAAGCCCTAGATGGGCAGCACTTTGCCTGCACTGGTTCAGTCACAGTTCTCAGGCAGCACTGAGGTGGGAGGCTAGAACCATCAATGAGAAGCGATGAAAGAGAGGTGCATGACTGCGCAACCGTGACAGATGCAGAGACTGTATCCTAATGTATGTGCTTAAGATAAATGAATTAAGGTTACATATGCAACCCTAGTTTTGGTATTCTCTAGATTTAAAGCACTGGACTTCATAAACTTGATGCGTTCTTTTTCCAATGTAATCATATTTTGTAACTATTTCCAAATACTGCAAGACCTAGCAAGAGTCTCCAGCAAGTACGTGCTGAGAAGTCAAACGAGATCATTGCCTTTTCAAGGAAATAAAAATGTAGAAGAGTTTAGTGGGTTTCATTGTGTTACTAAGCATGAAGTCATCTATTTTTGAATAGCATGTTAATGCTTTACTTCAAAAATAGGAAAAAGCATACACAAAATTCTCTGTATTTACCCTAAAATAAAAACTATTAGTACTGCACATTCCTCCACGTCATCTCCACTATATTCAAAGAAAGGACAGCAAGAACATCAGTAATGGACATTCAGCATAATGAGTACTTGCAAATACAGTACCATTAAATCTGAGCACTAAATGCTAGTGTTAACACATTAACACTAGCAAATTAGGGACTATTCATACAGCCACATTTTTGCCTTCAATGAAATTGTCAATGCACATCCTACTTCTGATCAGTTGTCAGTTATGTTTTACAGTTTAATCAGAAACAAAAAAATATTCCATACTGCAAAACATTAGCACACACAAAACTAAGAGTACAAAAGACGAGATGGAAGTTTATGAATGAAAACAGATTAGGGAAAAAAAGATTACAGCAATCAAACACAACTGATTGTCTGCAGAAAGTGAAGTACCCAATTTGTAACCAAATCTTCATAGCAAGTATTTCAATCACTACCACCAATTCACGTTGTTAGCCATCCGTATTCAACACAGGTGGTCCTGCAGTCTCTCTTGTACGCATTAACTGGACATCTTTGTCAGCCATGCAAGTATCACAACCCCATACTGCTGACGCTTCTGCTGTAAGAAGGCCATAAGCTGACTCAGTCATGCCTGTACAGATCCGATGAAACCATTTTTGGCAAGAGGCTTCACACAGGATGGCATCCTGGTCATCATTAACTTCATGTGTACAAATTCCACATGGATAGACAGGTTCAGAGGATGAGTGACCGTGACGACTGGGATGAAGGGGTGTTTTGCTGCTCTTTTCAGAGTTGCATCCTTCAGCAGTACCTCGAGGCTGTCGGGACTTACTCTGAGTCCCATTTGAATGACCAGTGTTAGTGTTATCAGCACTATTAGAATGGCTATTATCCTGATTTACCACGTTGTTTCGAGTAACATTTTTTAGGTCACTGTTACCTTGACTTACAATGTCCTCTGTCCTGTGATGATGCTGATGAGCAGCAGTGTTCTGGCTGGCTGCTTTGCTTGCACCTTGACTAAAGTCTTGTTTTTGTGATGATGATTTTGTCTGGTTGTATGTGTTTGGTGGAGGAACAAAAGAATGGTTTGACTCTAGCTGAGAATTTGGGAAATTCGGATTGTTTCCAGGACCAAAGTTAGACGGCACATCAGGATGAGGTATCTGACCAGAATGGCCAAAGTTCTCACCAGGATTAGGTCTGAAATGCTGACCAGGCATATTGACATTTTGATTTATCTGACCACTACTATAAGGTGGTTGATTCCCAAAACCTGGGTTATCATGGGGACTGAAGCTGAAAGAGTGGGGTCGACTAAAACCCATTCCCACTGGGTTTTGAGGAAGGGGATGTGGTTGGTTTCTGAGGGAGTAAGAACCACCATATGGCGAGGACACTCTGGGCAGCATGTGAGGTGGCATTCTGAAAGTGTTATAGCCTCCAAAGCCAGGATAACCAGGATTACTAAAATATGGATTTCCTGAAGGAAGTGGTTTATAAGACACAGTATTATAGTTGTCATCAAACGGATTTGCAGCTACAAGGTGGTCGGAGCTTGGATTCAGCGGTGGAGCATATTCAGATGGAGGAGGAAATGATGAGCCCTAAAAATATTTTAAATACAACATTTAAATTAGTTTTAGTATTTCCCTGCAAGACAGACCAGTCACGAAGGTCCTGGATAAACAGCACTACTGCTAAAAGAACTGCTCAGCTGTTGCACAAAGCTCACCCACTGTACCCTGCCAGGCTGTCTGAAATTTCAGTACAGAGGTGAGAGAGGAGTTTGGGCTCTGGGTAACATGTTGATTTATAATAATCTGTGTTTTAAAAATTGTGCAGTTGCACAACCATGCTTCTGAAAATACTAGTTGATTTGTGGCTTCTATTTCTTAATCGTTTACATCATAAAAGCAACAATACAGAAAGCCATGTGCCACTTAAACACATGCACAAAATATTTCCAAATGTTGAAGAGCAGATTTGAAGCATTTCCTTAGTTTCATTTTGGGTTCATTTTACTGAATATACACCTGTTAAGACACCCCACTTCTATCAGGATACATAAACCTAATGTTACTATAACCCTAAAAAAAGGTATGTAGAATATAGGGTGTCTGCATATAGGAATTTTCTATATTCTGTGTACCAAACAGAGGTGTCCCTTAAGAGCATGCAGTGATTGTGGACAGTCTGCAAAGCATAGTCAGTAGGTATAAAATACAAGGATTTCTGGTTACAGAGAAAAGTAAAATCAAGTGTTTAATGGAGCCCAGAGGCTGTTGAAATGTCATCACAGTGGCTATACAATTGAATTGCATTCTAGACTAGCCTGTGGGGAACATCTACCTGGTTCACCCTCACGCCAACTGTGCTCACAGAAAGCATTTTGCATTTTCTCCTAAAAACTAATAAACCTTTTTTTTTCCCTCCAGAAAAAAAACTTCTGCTGTGCCACAAATCTTGAACCTGGTAAGAAAAGAGAGGAAACTAATCTGCATGCCCTCTGCAGCTATTGCCGGTTCAGAACACAAGGAAAGCTCCACCAAGAAGGAGGCCCAAAACTCTTAAATTAACTGAATATTTCTCAGAGCAGGTTTCACCATGACTACCTTAAAACAAAACAAAAATTAAGACAGCAGATCCACATCTCAAAGGAATCTGGATAGGCCTAACAGAAAGTAACTGTTTGACCTACATAAATAAAATTACCCTCACTAGGCAGTACTGAATTAACAGATACTCTCACTCAGGGCTGAATGAACACAACAAAGGACAGTTCTGCACTACAGATATCTAATTGCTTTACATGTTTTGTATTCAGGCTTCCTTTTTTGGAAACAGAAACTGTATAGAAATGCCAAATTGTGAGGATTCACTGGAAAGGAGCCGAACCCGCCTCACAGCATTTGCTTGAAAATCACTTGGGGAATATGCCAAGAGTTTGGTCAAAGCATTAACAAACTGTACTGATCCATTAGCCCACAAACCTACACATATAGGAATGAAGGTAAGAAGAAAAGTAGTCTCATGGCAACTACTCATGCTATACAGATTTCTACCAATGGCTACAAAGCCATTAAAAGAAAGCTTGTTTCAGAATCAAATCCATATGGTAAAATACAAGTTGTGGCAGTCTCACTGTGCTCCTCTCTTTATAGGTCTTTGGCAACCTACAGAGATTAAAATAACTGCAGTGAGAATAACTAGTATTATAAAGATTTCAACTTCACAATGCTACTGAAATATTTTATATGTTACTGCTATTTGTGAGAACAGACTGATACTCTGAACAATGCAAGCTAGTCATACCAGCAAACAACATCTGAGTGCACTATTTATTAAGAGATTAAAAAAACCAAAGCGAATTTACCTGTGCATTTGCTTTGCGCTTTTTCTTATCAGGGCTTCCAAGTTGTACTCCTGGGCCTCCTAACCCATCCAATCCACTGTCACCACCTACAAAATTTCAATCAGTGCAATACTGCATTAGTTTTCTTACAGACCGTATTTTAAGTTTGCCTCTGCCTGTCACAGCAACAGATATCTGTTATAAATACTGAACTTGCATTAATTCTGGTGCCTTACATTGCAAGTCCTTAAGGAGCAAACACCTGGAGGTAAAAGTTTGCATACCTCGTATACAGCTATCTTACTCTATTACCACTTTAACATCCAATTCATGCGCATTACAGTTGGAATAAACATTTCCATTTATTTTATGTTTATCTGTCCCTTGGTACTTAATGTCTCCGCTTCACCAGTTAGAAGTATTTCTTGTTTGCATAACGCATAAAACTTTCAAAAGAACTGCTTAAAACCGTGCCCAAGATTCACCTCCTATTTAACTTACACAGACACAGCATTTATCAAACTCACTGTACCAATATACAACAGTATGTTACAATATGCCATGAAGGAAAAAAGCAAACAGCAGTAGATCCGTGTTTGAAAACCACTGAAAACCTGCCATGTTGTTTAGACAGATCTCCAGTTTGTCAGAGGTAAATTTCACTAAATGCAAGGCTTGATCAGACAAAATGCGTAGCTGTGGTGCTTAGGGATATGGTTTAGTGGTGGACTTGGCAGTCCTGGGTTAATGGTTGGACTTGATGATCTTAAAGGTCTTTTCCAAATTAAATGATTCTATGATTCTATGAAAAAGAAACCTGCCAAAAATGAGAGGGGCTCTGGGCAAACCTACCCTACTCTGCAGAAACCTCAGAGAAAAATAATCACTTTCAGATGATAACATGAGCAACACATGTTGAGATACTAACATTATAAAACTGTGTGTTAATTCATTTTTTCCCCAGGCCTGTTAAGATGATAGCTTATTTGCTCTTTAAATATATATAGTAACAGTATAGAACAGTAAGAAGGGCAATGCAACCTAAAAAATTTACTGTTACTTGTTCAAAACTCTTACTCACAGTACAAGTCAAACTTTATCAAGATGCAAGCATACAGCTGAACACACGGGTTTGTCTTTATTACCAAAGGCAACCTGAAGATAACCGTGAATTATCAACAGTATTATGCAGAGAAGCACAATGTATGACATTACACTGCTCTGTGTTAGACAAGTATTCCCAGCAGAGAGCTAAACCAGCTTTAGGACTATTCAATAAAGTAGTACAAAATCTCTTCTCACAGGGAAGAAGTAGACTTACTATGTACAGATCAAAGGAGGCCTGACAAATTTTCACTCCTAGCACTTGCTTCCCCCCACCACTCCTTTTTAGAGGTTTCAGAAATTTACCAGTGCTACCTCAAGCAAGAATCCAGTTCTGCCTCTGCTTTAATAAGTTCCTTTTGGCTTTGGCTGTCACTGTTGAAATTTAATTTCATTTTTCATTATATGTAAGGAAGATATGTGGACATCCCAAATCAATACCTATCAAATTGTAGGTCTGAATTTCAAAGACTAGGTCATGAAGTCACGATCAGGTTCTTAAAATAAACTCATGCTTGAGCACAGCACATCACAGTATAACCTACCATCAGAGTAACTGGGGATTACTCTTAAAAAAAAAAAAAAAAAAAAAGTCCTTTTTGCCTTGATTTAGGATATAAAATCCTGCATATACTTAGTGTGCTGTGAAGCACTGCCCCTACATTAACTGTAGATACTAAATAATGACAGCATAAAGTTTTACATAAAGAATGATGACAAATCTCTCTTAAATCCTACCCTATAAATCATCTTCTTGATAAACTATTTGTTCAAAATTGACCCTGCATTTCACATTAGCTTCTTCTCCAGCATTCCTATAAGTTTATCATAAATTCAGTGGGAGATTGTACTGTGAAGAACATTCCCCACAACTGCATAAAATACACTCCTGTTCATGGTCCTGTACTCTTAATACATAAATGACATTAACCATCGATAGCGAAATATTACAAATATCCACATTTCTTAATAAATTCAACAACTGGCAGCACAGATATTAGTAAAGCTGTGATCAGGTAGAACACTGAGGATCATACGCAAGTGCTGTTTTACAGTAGCGTAAGTTAAAACTCCATAAAATTATGTATAAATTCCCTCTCTGGGATATCATTCTTCAAAAACATAAGAATATGAACATTAGAATTCCAGTGACAAGTTCCACCGATTCCTACATAAACTACTTTACACAGGTTAAGCCATTCACATGCCTGGATTTGTAGAAAGTTCTAGGTACAAAGCTTTGTATTTTCAGTTCTTGCTGTGTGAGGCCAATGATTTAATTTAGCCCCACAAATTTACATTTTCCCTGTGGATTTTACAATGATTTAATTTTTACATAAAAGGAAACAGAATGTTAGTCCTAGCATACCTCCAAAAAAGAGTGAATAAGGGTCATTTTCACGCAGCCAAAATAAACTTTCCAGAGAGTCACTTTTGGTACCCACCACCCAGACTTTCATCAAAAGGTGTACCGAGCATGTTGGAACATTGTGTTAAGGGTGCAAAAAATCATTTCACTGCCTGAGACTAATTTTCCAGGAAAAAATACAATTCTTTTGACTGGGGCATGACGTGTGTCATATATCCTGGACTTGTTTAAAGCATTTGATGTTGTTCCACATGACCTCTTTGTCTCTAAACTGGAGAGACACGGATTCGACGGATGGACCACTTGGTGGATAAGGAATTGGCGAGATGGTCACAGTCTAAGTGACAGACAGCTTGACATCCGAGCGGAGACCAGTGATGAGTGGTGTCCCTCAGGGGTCAGTATTGGGAACGGCACTGTGTAACATTATCAGCAACATGGACAGTGGGATTGAGTGCACCCTCAGCACATTTGCCAATGACACCGAGCTGTGTGGTTGACATGCTGGAGGGAAGAGATGCCATCCAGAGGGACCTTGACAGGCTTGAGAGGTGGGCCCGTGCAAACCTCAGGAACTTCAACAAGGCCAAGTGCGAGGTCCTGCACGTGGGCCAGGGCAATCCTAAGCACAAATGCAGGCTGGGCAGAGAATGGATTGAGAGCAGCCCTGAGGAGAAGGACTTGGGGGTGCTGGCAGACAAGAAGCTCAACATGACCTGGCAATGTGCACTTACAGCCCAGAAAGCCAGCCATATCCTGGGTTCATCAAAAGAAGCATCATCAGCAGGTCGAAGGAGGTGATTCTCCCCCTCTACTCCGCTCTCATGAGACCCCACCTGGAGTACTGCATTCAGCTCTGGGGCCCCCAGCATAACACAGACACGGACCGGCTCAAGCAGATCCAGAGAAGGCCACGAAGATGATCAGGGGGCTGGAGCACCTCTCCTATGAAGACAGGCTGAGAGAGTTGGGGTTGTTCAGCCTGGAGAAGAGAAGGCTCCAGAGGGACCTCAGAGCAGCCTTCCAGTACCTAAAGGGGCCGACAGGAAAGCTGGAGAGGGACTTTTTACAAAGGCATGCAGTGACAGGACAAGGGGTAATGGCTTTAAGGTGAAAGACAGTAGATTTAGATTACATATTAGGAGGAACTTCTTCACTGTGAGGGTGGTGAGACACAGGAACAGGTTGCCCAGAGATACCGTGGATGCCCCATCCCTGGAATTGCTCAGGGCCAGGCTGGATGGGGCTGTGAGCAGCCTGGTCTGGTGGAAGGTGTCCCTGCCTGTGGCAGGCGGATGGGAACTAGGTGATCTTTTAAGGTTACTTCCATCCCAAACCATTCTATGACATAGAAATTATCTCTTATTAAATAATTGATAAAATGTATTTCAGCCATTTACATTTGGGAAAAGGAGAGAAGTCCTGTATCCTTTTTTACTTTGTACATACACAAGATAGACATTTTCAGTGTTAGTCAGGAGAACTGCAACTTGCAGTTCTGTTTACATATTAAGAGATTATGAGTTTGCATGTTTGCATGTAATTTATGCCATACATAACACAGAGCAAATACACTATTGAGTATTTTCATACTCACTGACGAATCTCTGTCTAGGTTTTTACAGGATGGATGCCAGAGTCCCTTTACACAGTGCTTTATCTCAGTAGGAACATTTTCCCAAGAAACATAAATGGCTGAATAAACTTTTCATTCTAGACAGAAAACTAAAAAGTGTCTAATTTTAACCAGATTTGGTGAGCCTATTCTGTGGCCCTGATACTGTAAACAGTTTTGACATTAAGCGGTAATTGCATGAAACTTGGTGGCTAACTCGGGTGTGAGAAACTGTATGTGCTTAAATATTTGCAGAATCAGGGCTTGAGAGTGAAGGAGTCTAACGAACCCCAGTCTCCTTTGTAAGACTGCTGCATATTTTCTTTCTCTCATTCTCAAGGTTGCAATCCAGCTGTTACTATAACAGTTGTAGAAAAGCAAACTGTAAATCAATGGCAACATGCATAGCAGAATCCACACCTTTCCCCACTTACCCAAGCGTAAAAAAGCTTAAAACATCAAGAACAATAGAATTCCAGGGACAAAACAGGAGGCGAGGAAAGGAGAAGCAATAAATTGCCGATCTTATTATTTTGCCACGGTTTTTCACCCAACTCTGTCACCCTGTTGCCTTTCATTATGCCATGCAGAAAGGCATTTCTGTTTTTAAGGACTGTAAGGACACCACTACCGCTCGGCAGCCTGATGTGCTACTGCCATTAAAGTCAGTTGCACGGCCCAAGTCGGAAGGGATACCGTGATTTCTACCCTTCTCCTTCCACGTTTCAAAGAAACGCGTACTTCAGACCTCACGACGAGCCACGCAAGAGTGCGATTAATAAAGAATCATCTTTGAACGGATTTCTCATTTCTCCGAGAGGAGGAAAACAAGCCGCCAACTAGAATCAAGCACAAGCACAAGACCAGGGGTAGGAGAGCGAGCACTCAAGTGTGATTTATGGGCTCTGCATCAACACCAACTCGGACATGTGGCAGCGCCGACGTATTCCCTTGCACCAGCCGCACGCGCGCCGCATACTAATGGGCAGCGCGGCCGGCAACGCACGGGCGGCACCAGCGCCCCCGCCCCCCCCGCCCCCCAGATCGGAAGAGC
>JAVJGI010000063.1:18072644-18175738 GCA_035590275.1 Ibycter americanus
GCGTGCGCCGGCCGGCGGGCTCCCCTCAGCGAAGGGCTCCCCTCAGCGAAGGGCTCCCCTCAGCGAAGGGCTCCCCACGGGTACGGCCCCACGCTGGCCTCTGCTCTGAGGGCAGCACAGCCGAGACCTATCCCGCTGGGCCCTGCCGGCCACCCTCGCAGTGTCGGTGCGCCCCGCTGAACCCCTGAAACACATGGTAGCTGAATCGCTGTTGGTGTCAATAATTTTGTGGGAAAATACATCCTGCCATCATTCCCCATCTTCTGAAGTGAGTGCATTTCAGAGGTGTTACATACGGAGTCCTCATCCTTGATCAAAGCTGTTAACCAACTGTAGTAAAAGTAATTATGGTTTGAATAAGAATTTATCCTCCCTTAACTGAGGTAAGTGTCCAACTGTGAAGTGTGGGTTTTGCTCACATGCCTTATTTCACAATAACCTAGCAGTGCCATTTCTTTACATACCTTCTTGTTAGATGGATAGTTGGTACTTTTCCAGTATTTGGAACGCTTTTTCTGAAGGAAGAAAGGTGCTGCTTGTGTACAGGTTAAGGTATCAGTATTACTATGTTTTTGCTTTTACATTTTGCGTGTCTGAACTAAATAAAATGGAGAAAGCAATCCAATTTTTCATGTTGGATTTCTGTACTTCCCTAGACATCGTTTCCATTTGTCCACAGTCTCTTACTTTGCAGTGGTCCCAGAATGCGTGTACCTTGAAGTGTAGCATATTGCCAATATACTCATGGGATCTGCTGGTTAATTTTGTGTAATCTTGCTGAAGAGAAGTATAGCCTGTTATTAGCAAGGTGGGAGTGAGTTAGTCTATATTTGAAGGAAGATGTGTCTTATCTGTGAAGAGATTTGCATTTTCTGTGATGGAGCTCGCTGTAGGCCTAGATGATTCTCCAAGGGCTGCATGAGCTTTTGTGCAAGGCTGCCTTGCAATAGCATGTAGACTGTAATTATGGATGTGCAGATTGATGTCACTGAGTCTATAAAGGTTCCTAGGGGGAAATTGTCTGCATCAGAAATGTGAGCAGGGAATTCAGATTTAACCCAGTGCTCTAGTTGCAAAAAATTACGTCTGTTTTGCTGTTCATCCAAATTCAGCTTTAATTTGTACTCGGGTCTTTAGCGAGTGGTCTGCGAGAATCCCGTTGGACTGACTTTACGCTTCTAAACCTACACTGGAAACGGCTGACGCAGTGTCTGAAGGGAATTAATTCACTTGCTCAGGTGCCTACACCAGCATTTCAAATATTCCCCCAAAGTCTGTGAAAGTTCTCGTTATCACACCATTCACCACCTGATAGCCTTGCTGCTCACTGTTGTCCTTAAAATTACTCCAACATTTCTTCCTCTCAAAAGTTGGCATTAATTAAGAAAGCTTAGGGGTACCTAGTAGCAACCTTCCAATGCCTTAGTGAAGGTTACCAAGAAGAAAGAGGCAGGCTCTTTACTGAAGTGCAAAACAGGACAATGAAATTCAGTGGTCATTATTTGAAATGAGGTTCCAACTGGCTGGGGCTGGGGGGATTGTTTTGGGGCTAAGCAAGCACTGGGACAAGAAACTAAAGAAATTGGGAGGTTTTCAAGACACAACCAGGCAAAGCCTAGCATAGCCTGGCCCAAAATCAGCATTAACCTTGCTTTGTGCAGGAGCTTGGACTCAAAGTCAAGACCTCCCGAGGTGCCTTTGAACTGTAATGATTCTGTCATTCTGAAATGATTTTCTTTTTAATACCAACCAACCACACAAGAGAGCTCTTGCTCCCTGCCAGAGTGCTCGGTTGTGAACAAATACTGTTTAAGATTTAATACTTTATAACTCACCCGGAGTGTTGAAAAAGGTGGCTTTAGTGAGATAACAGTAACTTCAATCACATGTGACACATTAGGCTTAAAAATGTTATTAAGTATAGAAGAGCTGGTTTTGGTAACTTGTAGGTTCCTTTCCTTCTGAATTCAGGTTAAAAAGAAGGCTGCTAAAAGAGCCTTTCTGTACAAACTACCAGTAGGTAAAGGAAGTTCCTTTACTAATTGTTGTCATACCGTCTGAACATTCAACACAGCATTATGTTATCAGGAGAGACATATCAATGAGACATGGATCCACACCACAGCATTAACATTTAAAGGGTTTTTACTGCATCTTTTCACATATATCTACTGTGTATCTCAGGAGCAGAGAACAGCATATAAGCCCATTTTGACAGCGTATGCAGATGTCCTAATGGCAAAAGTGTAAACACCTCGGAGAAATCTGCTGACGTTTAAGGAAATCAGAAAAGGAAAAAGTGAAAGATTTGTTCTGTTTGATTTTATGGGGGCCAAAATTTCATCCTAGCAGAATAAAATCAGGAAAGAGAAAAGGAAGCATGACATCAGAAGAAAAAAAGCTGGAAGCTGACTGAACTGTGTCACCCTGCCACTTCCAGTACCAGGGGAAAACACAGAAGTTTTCCTCTCATATAAGCCATATATGTTCTAAAAAAGCACACACAGTTTTAACCTGTCAAGTTACTGTGATTTATCAACTCATCACAGAAGATTTCCTACACAGCAAGACAGAAACGGACCCCCTGTGCAATGGTCGTGCGCCTGGGAGTCCAGCAGGCTCATGCAGGAGGGCAGTACGTCCAGCCTGCATGGGCAGTGCCAAGGTATGGCTCATGCACAGCAAGATGTGGTGGCACCTATGCAGGTTTTCTGGCATATGGACACAGAAGCCAAGCGGCCAGCAAACTCTCACACCTGGACAGAAAGTGTTGGGCTGGAGAAAAGGGACACATTTAAGGAAATTTGTACTTCATAACGATCTTCCAGCATCAGTAGATTTGATTCCCCTACCTGCTATAAGGGAAAAGATAAAAAAATCAATAATTCATTTTTCTAAAAGGCTCTTTTTCATGTTATACAAATTAAAGTGCTAGTTCTACAAACTTGTACATGTTTCACAATACTACTGTGATAAATAGGACTATCTATCAAGGCTGGAGGGAGTTTCTGTCAGACCTGAGACAACACAAAATCTGTTTTTGTTGTTATGCTAGAGTTACACCTCTTCCTCCAGACTCATTTGTTCTCCTCCTCCACATCTCCTTTTTTCAGGGTAGTAAAACTAAACACATGCAAGTTTGTAAGTTACTCAGAGATGTGCTTTTTTATGCCTTTTTAGCCTACCTGGTTACGCAGCTGGTATTGCTCTGGAAAAATGTGTTAACCAGGTCCCTTCCGGGCCTATGAGATCTAGAGCGTCTCTCTGCCAGTCTCAGGGTTGTAACTGTAACTGAAACATTTGAGCAGAAGTCATTGAAGCTATTTTAGTGCAAATTGCTCGCCTACTGGTGAATGCTACATCTGTTATGGTGATATAAACCAGGTCTCACTAGCCCACATCTGTTTCATTTCTGCTTTTAATCAACAAAAATTAAGACTGTCTAAACTTCTGCATTAATGATTTATCCACATAATTTAAAGTACAAACCAAAATCTAATTAATTATCTGTTCATGTTTCAACTTTAGTCTGAAATGAATACAAAACTGTCTGTAGGGAAAAAGTGCAGAACAGTTCGTTTTATGAGTTAGACCATGAAAAAATGTAAGATTTTTTTTTTTAGTCCATTGAGTTAGTTTTCTTCCATATGATGCATGACATCTTGAAATCAAGTAAAAACCCTGAGAATTATCATGCCTTTGGCTAATCACATAGCAAATCATTGGCTGATGAAACACATTTTTCTAAGCTTCGCAAGACAAGTTATTAGTAGACTGATCAAAAAATGTCTCAGAAATGTGTACAAAGGGCCACTCTAGTGTCATATCTATACTGGAACAAAATTTTTAAAGTTCAAAGCAAGCTCTTAGCCAGTCCTGAAACTTAGTGAGACTAATTGATTTCTTTTTTTGAGTGCACACTTACCTTTTCAACTTACAGTTGAAATATAGCCATGCTCAAGTATTTCAGGAAAAAAACACTTTGATGCACACAGATGCTCTTGCCAACAACACATATGACTTACAAAGTTAAAACCTACAATTTACCAACAGTTTTAAACTATAAAATTTTATAGTCAATATATAAAAATTAGTAAGTATAGTACCCAAACATTTAAAATCTGAAGGAAGACGTTGAATATCTAGAAACTTAAGTTTCATTATTGTATCTATTTATATACCAAAGCACAAGAGTTTTGACAACAAATCCAGTGTGTGTACATGCATATATGCATTAAAAACCTCTCATTTGATCTTCAAGTCAGCAAGGAACAGCAGATTTCTTTCCCCTTTACCTCTACGATAAGTAAGAAGGAACTTTCAGTTTCCTATGTTAACATTAGCAATATAATAAATTTTTTAAAGGGCCAAATACATGTTTAACAAACCTTTGTGGGCTCCTCTGAAAAATGGACTACTGCCTACTCAGAGAAGCGGTCCCCTGTTGAGGAATGAATAATGAAATGGAGACACTCTGTGGGGAAATGAAAGAAATGCAATTTCTTGCACCCTCTGGATTATCATCTTGAATCCTTTCCATATTCCTGTTTATGATGGCTTGATGAAAAGGGAGGCAAGCATTTAATTCCTGTATTTACCCAGTTCTCTCAAGAGCCCTTTCTAGTGTTCTGCAAAGGCCATGACAATCTTTGCAACAATTGGTTATGAATCTGCTCTTGGATCCAGGCTCCTTCGATGACTTTGCTGAGGGTCAAAGTTAAAAGTTTGTTGCTGTAAAAACCCGAGGAAGCCTTCTTCCAGGCTGTCCTATGCATCAATGCATTTGTAAGTAAGTAAATTTAGGCAAAGATTCTTCTGGGATTTGCACTGCAGAATTGCCAAAGTGAAATCTTTGCCATAAAACTAAAGGAGTGGCAATGCCGACTCTAGAGGTAGCAGAGCCTCTTGCACAAAAAGCTCTCCAGCCTTAGCACGGGTGTGTGGGTATGCTCTCATCTGAGCCCTGTGCCTCAGTAAGAGCCTTGGACAGGCACCGAGCTTCCTGACCCATGTGTATCTGTCTGCTTGCACTGGAGGGAATCTTCCTGGACACGCTGCCTCTTTTATATGCCACCAACAACTTTATTACAGTTTGGCAAGTCATATTCATTTGACAAGGTCTATGTATTACAGAAAGTTCCACACACAAAAATGCCTGCCTTTTTTTTTTTTTTTTTTAAGGTCTGCTTTTTCTGGTTTTGGAGATTGCAGTTCACAGGGTGCTGCCTCTGGGATGGATCAGACCCACTGAACAGTATCCTTGAATTTCAAGCACTAGGACTGCTTGTCCGGTCAAAGTAAGTATGAACATCGCAGCTCAGAGTATCAGGCAGAGTCACAGAGAATAGCAGAGCCTCCCCTCAGCAACTCCATAGACCGTTCTGGATTATGTGATACCACTATATGCAACTTCTAGCCAGACCACAGTTGCTCTGACCCTAGTTACAGATGGGTAAATAACAGCTTTGTGCGCTAAGGAAGAGAATCAGTACCTCATTGCTATAGTCACAGAGCACACAAAGGAATAGATTGAATCCATGCATTTGTGATTCACTGTCATCAATTAAAACCAACACTTATTAGTAGTGAGACAAAATACTAATACTCTACTCATGGGTACAAAACTCCAAGTCAGATGTAGAGGCCAGCTGGTTTTGACATTACTGTACTAGTTTCTCTTTGAAGGACTCTATTGGGGTTTACGGGGTACATCTGACTCTCTAGGAAGCACATGGGTAGTTAAGAATGGGGACAGATTTTAGCAAGAAGAGATCTGTCAGGAGGAACAATTAATTTTACTGCCACCTCAGACAAATTGTACCACTTGCCCTTCCCTCCATCCAGATCAGCAGTTGAGTTTTTCAGCTACAGTTATGTCTTTTTGAAATTAAGAGCAGGATACTCAGAAGCTAGCTCTATATTAAACAGCAAATGTGACCAAAATCTTAGTACAGAAACACCATTAACGTTTGTATTGGGTGTAGGTGGCACGGTTTTGGTAGCAGGGGGGCTGCAGGGGTGGCCTCAGGAGCAATAAACTTAATCTTCCCCATGTCAAGGCTGTTTTGCCTGCGATGGTAATTGGTAAGTGATCTCCCTGTCTTTATCTTCACCCACGAGCTTTTTCATTTTCTCCCCATTCTGTTGGGGGGAGGGGAGTGAGAGAGCAGCTTGGTGGGCATCTGGCAGCCAGCCAAGGTTAACCCACCATAATGTTACAGACCTTCTTACAGTATGACCCTCAGGTATTTGCAGTAATTACCAAGCATTTCCACAATTAACAAGTAACAGGGAAATGTAGTTAGTAGACAACTGAGGGGACTGCTACGTGACAGTGTGTGTGATGTCTTTTTTTTTTTTTTTTTTTTTTTGGCAACTGTAGCTTATTCTTAATTTTTAAGGAAAATGCTTACTGGAATGCAGTAACAAAACCTCTATTTTGAACTCCTAACTATGACTAATAGGAGATCTGCTGGGAAGCAGGAACCAAATAGTATGTGAATTTGGAGGTTTGTAGGCTATGAAAGGAAAATGCTGCTAAAGCAGAAAAGAAAAAAAAAGAAAGAAAAGATACCACAAACATACTATTGTTAGGAAATGAGGTAAAAAAAATGCCACTATGAAATCTCAATTCTACCATCCTTTAAGATAAGATAATGAATCAAACTTAGTTGCCTCTCTTGTTTATTGTGCAACAAAAGTAGGGAAGAACACAAGAACAGATAACTAAATATGCCTAAGTACACTGTGACCTAGTTACATAGATGCTACGCTCACCCATTACATCTGAAAGCAGCTCCCCTAATCCCCAGGCTAAAATTCACATGAAATCCAGGATTTCAAGAAAAGAATGTGGAACTAATTATTTAAAATATATGCACTATCTGTCTGCAAACACCAAACCGGATTAAATTGCTTGACATGCATTATGCCTAGTGGGTACAATTCAAAATCTGAAATTTCCAGACAAGACATTTTAGGGTGCTATACATCTGTTCCTATGGGAATCCTGTCATTTAGTTATCTGCAACTGCAGGGCTGGGCTATAAGTTTTGGCCCAGCTGAGCTACAGAAGAGAAACACCATCATCAAACTCTCGAAACCTTGTTGAACATTAAACCAAGTTGTGGAGTGCTCCTATTAAAAGGTTGTTCCCAGTCAACCCAACTACAAACGGCAGCCTCATCACTTGGGCTGAGACTTCTAAATCATAAGGGATATGATGCGAACCAGCACACTCTGCTGGGTGCCAGGGTGCTCATCCCATCTCCAGCCAGTGCTCCAAAGCTAATCACAGAGGTAGTCCAGGCTCTTGTAAACCCCCGAGTCTTTACAATGGCAGAAGTGGACTCTTAGGTACTGACTGTGATTCTAGGCTGTTCTACAATGACTTCTAATATGCAGACCTTCAATGATTTTATCTTACCATATGTAGATCACAAAGCTAGAGATGCAGTATATTAAAAAAAATGAGGGTGCTGTCCTCTTTAATGTAGTCATTTTTCTATAAAGTGTTGTGACAGCCAGTATTAGAATTCTTTCCTATTATGAACTAGAGGTTGTCTTGCTTTTGATTTTGCAGAAGAATTTTAATTTAAATACTTAGAACTCAAGCTTGGAGTTAACATCCTTTGAAGTTGGAAATCTTGATCTCAAGGGATTCATTCCGCCTTGACTGTGGGTTTTGCATAAAGCAAAGCCAGATTGTTTTATTTGGTAGAGACTGAGCAAGCTGTTACTGACTTTTAAATATTCAGGATCTATTCCAAAGCATGATGGTTGTTAACATGAATGATATAATTTTTAATGGAAATTATTTTTTTTTTTAATTTTACAGTCTGTGCTGTAAACTGTCCTACTTCCAACTTCAGTTGCATGACCTAATATAGGGAAAGCTATGAGCATATAGTTCAGTGGGATTGTTTTAAGCTAGTATGACTGTAAACTGCAGAAAGTGAGGCAGCAGCATATATTAAGCTCTGTCACTCATCCCCTGGTGATAGTTTTCAGCAGACCAGAGGGGTTAATTTCCTTAGACCAGCACACAAAAATGCAGATTGTTAAAAGCTGTAGTGAGCTGTGGTGTGAGCAACACTTCTCCTGCTTTCGTGTGGTGCAACCGCCTGGCAGCCTAGCCAGAAATCTGCTGCTTTACTCAAGAAAATCTTTTTTTTCCCAGTGTATTGCCATGCAGATAAAAGGAAATTCACAACCATTCTATTAAGATGACCTCTGGGGAGTCCCCAGTCTATTTTCAGCTAAAGCAGATTCTAGCGTTTTGGGCACTGATTTAAAACTTCCCATGGAGCAGTATAATATGAAACATATCTTCAGTCACCTACAGAAATTCATGTTAATTCTTCCAAACTGCAGATGATTACAGTATCTAGCATCCACGGGACCCAACTGGAATTTTGGTCAACTTCCAGTGACGCTTGAGCCACCTCTGCAGAGAAATGCTGAGGAACTTGGACCATTCACAGCACCGCCAGAAACCCGTCTCAGCTGGTTCTTGCAGGCCAGGTGGGGATTCACGCCCGACAGTAGGGGCAGAAGGCCCTTGGAGAGCAGCTGGCACCCAAACGTTTGCCAGCCCCCAGACCTCTATCGCCAGCCAAGAGAGATCCTACGGACTAGGGATTTCCACGCATGGTATTATCTTTCATTGAGGCACAGCTAGATTCTGCATTATTTGTATTTTCTCTGTCTTAATAGTACATTCCTGTGTAAACAGTTATTCAGTAATGGGATTTAAATAAAGCTTACACTCCATTTTCAGGTAGAAATAATATGGCATCTCTTTGTCAACTCTGAGCTTGTTTGCCTGCGGCTGTAGCATGCCAGGGCTGTGCAGAGAGGAGGGTTCAAACCCCACCCTCTTCACTGTGTGGGGAGAAAAAGATGAAGCCAAGTCTTAATACATTAATTACAGAAAGAGTGGGACACTGCAACATGGACAGCAACAGCATTAGCACCTACAGCTTCTTTCCTGCTGACAGAGGATACACTTTACTATCCAGCACCAATCCTGTGACCATGATTGCAGATGAAAGAAAAAGGGGAGACAGACTGGGCTGCACACTGCCAACATGTATTAGAAGTAAGATACGGCATAGGTTAATCCTACTGGTAACAAATGCTTATGCATCCCCAAACAGAAAACCCAACTGGATTTACTTGTAAATATTCAGAGAAATAACTTAAGGAATAAATGAAAGATGTCACCTTTTTTTAATATATAACAAAATGCGAAGTCTGGCTTTAGGTGCAAAGGAGGTTCCAAATCTGCAGCCACCAGAACTCCAGATTTTGTGGAGAACTGCGCTGGTTTTCAAGACACACATACCCAGTTTAGACCTTGGGGCAGCCAGTTCCTTTACCCTGTGCAGCTCTGCACAGTGTTAGCAGCCAAATACAGGCACAGACTCTGCTTCTTAACTGAGGCACTCATTTCACCTGCTGAGTGAAAGGATGAGGACAGGGAGGGGAATTGACCCATAAAGAACCGCTGCTCACCTGTTGTAGCACAAGGGATGTTTCACATACCGCCATTCTGATGTGTTGCCACAACTGCAGGTAGAGTCTTTTCCCTCCCTACTCCCCTGCTTTCCCGTTTGCCGGGGGCCAAGTGACCTGCAAAGCATGGCAGAAAGCTGGCCTTTGTGTTCCAAGGTATTGGTCCTTTTATCCAAAGCACAGGTAAGCAAAGACTGTAGACTGATGTCACAGATACACTAAAGCAGCAGCAATGCTGTCATTTCAGTTAATGTGTCCATTCAATGTAGGCGGCCCACGGAGCTCACCTCGCCCAAGCTCACGTTCAGGTGGGTGGCGGATTGCCGGCAGGTAGCACAGCATCAGCTCACAAACCAGGGCTGTTTTAAAGCTTTCCTTTGCAATAATAACTCCTGGAAAGATGGGGCTTTACTATTTATTTATTGCTGTTGAGAATGACGGTTGTGGACTGTAAAATGCACCTGTATTAACAAGCAGTAACACAATCAAGAACTGCAGCTGGTTCCTGTTCTCACCTGGAAAAAGAACAGCATCTCTGGTGGACTACACTGACAGAGCTTTCATATTGCTGGACAGTCAAGACTGACTGCTCCCTAGCTATTTGAAATTCTTTGTTATCTTTTAAAAATTTACTATATTTAAGAATTATTCATTTTTTACAAATACTCTCTTTAAATACTTTATTATTTTTTCAGCATTGGTCTAATTTTGTCAATTACCTCTCAATAACAATATTTCAGTGTTCCTATATTTGAGCATAAGGAATAAAGAATTTTGGATTAGAGTTTGTTTTATAAATAGTCACCACAGCTGGTGCTCTAATACTCCCAGGGATAAATATTGTATAAGCTACCCAACTAGGCAGAACTGTTCTAGAAGCAGACTCTGCAGGTAAGAACAGCTGTGATTCATAAAGAACCATGATGAGGCTTTTCCAATTTCCTTTGTCTTCTGAGAATTCAAAAGGAAAGGAGGACATCATGGTTCTACTGCAGAATCCAGGCAGCCCGACTCATCAGCCTGAGATGCTGCCGGAGCAGAAAGGCTGTCTCTCCTAGGGGCACGCACAGCGCACCCTCTCCCTTAGGGGTGCCAGCAAGTGACAGGGTGCATGCCTCAAAGTGTCAAAATAAGAAGTAAAAATAAATGCATTCAGAAGCAGTCATTTCCTGGACATAGAAGAAAGTTAGCGAACATTTACTTCAAATCTTCAACTCCCAATACTGTGATTTCAAAGCTCTTAAATACCTGTGAAATATCTTTTCTTTCCCATTAAGTATATTCAGTGCCAGTAGAGAGTTCCAGCCTTTTAGGGAACAACAGAGACGAAAAACCAAAGTCAAACCTACCGAAGTATTGCAAGAGTCCATATTCCACTGCCAGTTTTTTTTAATTCTCCCCAGAAACCCTGTAAATAAGAGCAGCAATTACTGCAGTTTCATTTCCAGTAGTGCAAGATTGCATGGGCACCGCTGTTCTAAACCCAGCTCTGTACCTAACTCTCTAAACTGCTTGGCTAATTTTTCAGTTGCTTTCAAGTGGCAATCAGCAATCAACTTGCCAGCAATAGAAACTTTTTAATCCCTACAGAACATAATTTCCTTGCTACTTTAACTTCACTGACTGTTGTCTAGAATGTAGTCCTTTGTAAAAACAACAGCTTGCCTTTTGACCAACAGCAACTGCATTTTCGTAGTCTTCTCAGTACGTTGAACTACTCGGTTTGACAGTTAGCAGGTGTAAAATGCTGGGGAAAACTCAGTAGTGCGGCTTGGTCAGCTGCTTTGGACTTGAGAACAACTGCGCCAAGAACCACATCTTCCACACCCAGTGAAAAGGAACCAAAACAGGGATCTTGCACGGGTGTCTGACAGTAGTGGGACACTGGCGGAGTTTTTAGGTGGGAATAATTCCAGGTCCATACATGACACATGAACACACGTTTGAGGAAGCTCTATGAATTTCAATTTCAAACTGCACGTGCAGTTTACTCTCTTCCTCTTTTTATGACTTTAAATGCCAACACCTCCCTAGCCGCTCAGCCTAAAATGAGGCACTGTATTTGTATCTTCCTTGTTTTGAGCCACTCAGAGACACTGAAAATAAAGTATTTTCTCAAGTAGCACTTTTACTAAGGAAAACTTTTATTTCAACTGTGCAATCAATCAGTATTTAGACAGCAGTTTCATAAACATTTGGCATTTAAACTTCTATTACTTTTTGGCATGACCTTGGGATAGTATATAAACAACCCTGGAGGGGAAAAATGAACCAACACACTAGGTAACATTTACTAGAATGCTAGAAAAAGAAAAACAAATCCACATTATTAAACAAAATCGTTTTTAAAAGACATTAAAAAGTTACATTCAAATCAGGGCAAACATTAGCTTCCCTCATGCAATGGAATTCACAGAGCTGATCCCCTGAGACAAATATAAAATTAATACAATTCAGCTCTGTCCTCCATTAGCCAGTCGGCCACTGCTGCCCTTAGAAGAAAATGGCACACGGAGTGAAAGGATCCAGAACACCACAATATGAGATACATACCTGGCTCCTACACTGGCAATTCATTCACAACTTTAAAAAAAAAACAACCCAAAAGCCAAACAATCAAAAAGCAACATTTGTATAAGTCAGTTTTTCATATACAGTCAGTCTTCACTGAAAACACACCAGGCAGATGCAATGTGGGTATATGCAACCATGAAAAGCTGAAAACCTCCAGGAGCACAGCTCGCAATGGAACCAGAGGGCCCAACAGCAAAAGCTTAAGCATGTGTTTACATCCCTTTTCAGTCAACTGGGACCAGACTCAATGTAAATTTAGAGGAATTTCAAAGAAATAAAACTTACATTCGAGCCAAATTGAATTTGTGTTCTTTCCATACCGGTGTCTCTTAACAGAAAGCTATTTGGTTTTGCACTTGTATTGAATAATAGTATTTTTTGGAAGCACATGTTCCAAAATACACAGTTACTCAAATAACATTTTTGACTTATGCTATTCCAGAAAGGCGCTCAATATTTCTTGCAATCAAATTCCTCTGCTTGCTATTACAGCTGCAATTGCAGCAACTAGTAAGTAACAATTGTTCAAGCTGAGAACTCCCTCTTTAGCAATTACTAGGTGTAATTCTGCTTCCAATTTTACCAGAACAACTTCAGTAAATTGATTTCTGTGAAATACCACCAGAGCTACACCTGTGCAGCTCCCCTTGCAGTTGCTGTGAATGACCCCAAAACCTGCCAACATTCCCCCTGTGAGGAGACAGACTTTGCCCTGCATGAACTTCATTCTGTAACAAATAAAATGAGCAAGAGCTCCTCATCTTAGGGCTTACAAAGTTTGCTCAGAGTAACATGTTACTGAGAGTTGGTCCTGAGACCATGGTTACTGTGCTTGTGTATGCTCAGGTTGCAGCAAATGGTAAGTCATTCAAGTTGACTTAAATTTGCAATGAAAAGGAGGTAACTGACTTGAAATACTCAGTATTTACTACAGGCTAAGACTGGTTGCATGGAAAGTTACAGTGAACCTCTGATGCATGGTAACTTGTGATCTTACAAAAATCCATTTGCCAACAGGATTGTAATTACACAAGGATTCTGTCCTTTAAAAGAAAAATAAGACTGTGAAGGTTTAAAAAATGAACAAGCAAAAAGCTGATGATGTCTGTCCAGCCCATGAAAACTGAAAGATTAATTCTCCCATTGACTTAAAGAAATATACTGAGGACCCTAATTTGAATAAGGCAAACAAGATTTAGCTCATAGTCTACAGCAAAGGAATAAAACCAAAGATGGAATGAACTATGAAGAATAATTTAAAAAAAGTACAGAAATCTCTCAGTACTCTCTTCTGTTAAAATCTGATAAGTTATACAGAAAATACACAGCCACTATAGGAAATTATTAAAGGTGATATGTAGATTTTTCAAGTTTCTCTTACAAAAGCAGAGCTATTAAAAAAAAAAATCTACTGATAGGCCTTGTTCTACACAGCATACACATTCCCAGTTCTCCTAGGTAACTCCTGAAAGACGAGAATACTTTTTATTTGTTAAATATGAAGAAAGCACACAAGTGTAACTGTGGGCAGATCAAGCATTTGGTTTTGGATCCGACGCTGTCCTGCTGAACAGGCATTGCTGTTGCAATTAAAGGGCAGAGTCCTCACTTGAAAACACAATTAGCACGGTAAGCCAGTTTCAAGATTTCCTCTATAAGTTTTGATGCTTTTCAAGTTACATCAACTGTAATAATTCTGCTTTCTTTTTAATGTACCAGGGTTGCATATACATTCATTACACCAGCCATGGCTCCTTAGTTCTTAATACACTTAAACAAAATCAATTCACATAGTGTAACACTAAATTCCACATTTATGTTCATCTTCCAGAACATATTTAATAAAATTCATAATTAAAAAAATGATATTTTTTTCTCCAGGACCCAGTTTCTACAGTCATAACCAAGAAAAAAATACTGGAAAACCTGAAACCATTCTGCCTTGCTGTGTTCTGCCAGCTCTTCCTAGGCAAACAGAATGAACATTTAAATATGGAAAAACTGATTTCCTTAGCCACAGGTATAAACTTTTAAGAAAATTAGTGTCTGTAATATCATATCAATAATTGCATGTGTTGGCTTCAAGGATATGAAGCATTTAAACTCTGAGCCCAATTTTGCACTGTTACAATCACAAAAGATTGATTCTGTGATTGAGTTCAATAGAGAATATAAATTTTTTCACAATTTTTCTGGAGATCCTTTACTTATATTGGTGGAGTTTTCAATCGTAAGACAAACTCTCTCACAACATCTTGTGATATAGTAGTAATAGGTCATGAATTTTGAGGAGAACATATTTTTTCTTCTGTAGTAATCATGACTATGTGACAAAGTAAAGGGAAGCACGTGAATGTAGACTGGGTTCTGGAGAAACGTATTATAATTGGTTAACATAAAAATAAAGAAAAAGACAGAATAATTAATGCCTAACTAAGCTTGCCTATATGCTGAGGTAACCTTAAATATCTTTGGTTTTCTTTATTTGCTGATTAAAAGTACCTTAACAAAACATTAAGTGACGAATAGAGCACTGCTCCCTTAATGCACTAAGTATTTTCAACTCTTTGGCTACTGAAGTTAGAGCATCTATATTAGATTGACAAATTTTATATGAAGTCTGTTTCTCTCTAAACTATCCATGGGTTAAACTAGAGAGTGGGTCTCCAGAAGAATTAGTTCAGGATTTAAAGTATTTACCTGTAATGAAGGTCGTAACATTACATCCCATTATCAGTACTTACAGCAAACAAGTCTTTGGAGAAGCAAACAGTTACCATCTGCATATCAGCTATTTCTGAATGAAACTAACAAAGGAGGCTACTCTGAAAGATGAAGTGTGAAACTTCATGCTACAGTTACACATTCTTAATCTAGTTTTGATTAATGCACACTTTACCTAACTAGAAACAGTACTCTGCTGTACACTAAACATTCTGCCTGACAAGACCAAAAATAAATCTTTGGTGAAAAGGTTTTCTTTTTCTTCAGCAAGTAGATAAAAAACTGTTCAAAAATATTTTTTTTAATACTGTATTGTTGATCAACTACATGCTGGAGAAAAAAAATTACACTTGGAAGTCTTTGGAGATATCTGCTGGTATTATTATAACTTTCTTTAAAGGCTCTTGTAACAACAAGGTAGTTAAAATTGTGGAAGCATACAACTCATCTATGCAATCAACTACTACAATCAAGAAGCCCTATTGTTTTTTGTTAGTAACTACTTATACAATAAAATGTATTCAGCTCTTCAAACCTATAGCTTTTAACTAGTTCAATTATTTTTGGACAATATGTGGCTTCCTTCTACAGAAAAGTCTTTGGTACAAGATCATTTTTAAAGCATTTGAATCAACACTGTTATGAAAAGGTGAACATGTACTGTCTGGTTCAGAACTAGCAAACAGTTACAAGGTAAAGAACTACAGGAACTAGAGGCTGATCCAGCAACACAAAACAGAACAGCAGCGCTGAGTGACGACTTCTGACCACCTTTTGATACGTGAGGAACAATACAAACGTCACCCTGGCCTACCTGAGGGGCAACATCTTGGCCCCAGTAAAGTCAATGGGAGTTCTGTCAGACTTCAATAGAGCCAGGAGTTCCTATGGTTGCTTTCGCACAACCTCACATTTTAAACTTTTTTTTAAAGTAAAAACATATGCCTCATTTTTTTTTCTTTTCTTTTCTTTTTTTTTTTTTCTTTTTTTTTTTTTTTAAGTAAAACAGGGAAAGAGGAGGAGTGGAGAAGAGGACTGGATATAGGTACAGGCAAGTTTATAACATTGAATGATTCCAACCTCCTCCCTCTCTCTCCCTCTCCCCTATTAAAAAACAAAACATGATACCCTGTCAGTTTGCTCCACGTTTCCGTGAGGCAGCTCAAAAGTAACAAACTGTTCCCTGAGTACAGGAAAAAACAACAACAACAAAATACCCCAAAACCCACTAGAATAACTTTTAAAGGAGGTAGTATAAAACAGGAATTGCATGGGTTCAAGGCAGTAGCAGTACTCACCTCTTTCAACAGACTCTTCAACTAAAGCTCTGGCTTTTTTATTTCTCATGGTAACCTAATCAGAGTTTTAGATCGGCATGTGGGTAAAGTCACTCCCTGAGCTAAAATTCCTGGCTAACAGCACACTAGGCGAAGGCAAGGAGCAGGGTTGCATCCTAACAACAGCTCTGAGACATACTACAATGCTAGCAGCGCTTATCAGCACTCAAAGCTGGGTAAAAATGAATATAAACTCATGATACAGTTTACTTAAAACATCTAAGAAGCATTTAAGGCATCTTTCTGTACTCCAAAGCAACTTTATGAATACTAAAAAGGCATAAGGCAAATCAGTAATTTCAGAATATATAATGCAAGGCACCATTGCTAGAAGTACTGTGAATATTCAGCATTATTATCCATTCCATGACTCTCAAGTAGAGCCAAACTGTTTGGAAATGCTGAATACTTTATTTTGCCATGCTTTTTAGCATTAACTGTCAATAAAGGGGCAACATTTGTCACTGTGGGGAACCCAACATGTCCCAGAGCCCTAAGGATATAGCATACATCCTGCCAGCAGCTGCTGGCACAAATTTCTGGGGGAAAGGCACTGTCCTAGGCTTACTGGGGTTACGAGCGATCAAGAGGTACAAAAGATTTCATGTGGCTGTATACATGGAAGCACCAACTCCAGTTTTCCCGGTTTTTAACATCCTCTATGTCAACCACATTAAATCATTACATTTTATACTCTGAGATTTCCTTCTTTTTAAAGACAGAGCTTCAGCTAAACAATCTTGTTCACCTACCTATACAACTCCCTGATCACTGAGCGCACACACGTGCACACACACACACGCACACACTCTCTACACACAACTGGGGAGAAAAAAACAAACCAAAACATACCCAAATTAAACCAACACTACTAGGAAGTATCATCAGTTCCATAGCTGAGACCAACTAGAACACAAATGAGGTAAAGCAGTTGTCATTCATAGTTCACCTCTCGGCAAACTGAGGTAGATAGTCAGCAAAAGGGCCAACAGCCTTCCCTTTGCTCCAGTGACATATTTTTAACTTTAGTCGGAAATCTTCACTGTCCTTTCACATTTGTTGACCACTGAACATTCAAAATGAGTGAGTTTCAAAAGACAAACAAAATAATAAAAAAAAAAAAAAGAAAAAACATTCAACAGAAATAAGGGATCACCTGCTAGATTAGTCAGGCTTTCCACAATAAAACTTTGGCTCCCTGTTCATTGTCCTTCGAACAGACATACACTGCAAGAATGTCTGGCGTGGCCCTAAAGGTGTCAGTTTTGCACCGCAGAGTGTATCTGAAGAGGTGAGGTAGGAGTCTGGTCAGTAGCAAACGGCAGAGGAGACTCTGTGCAGTTACTTATGGCAGGGCTCAGTATGTTCATATCCAAATCACCGCTTACAAAAGGACCAGTAGTGGGAGGGGTGGCACTTGTCACAGAGGAGAGGTGTATCTCATCGTTGGATTCATGAGAAAACCTTCCAGAGTCACCAGTCTCGTGGCTTCCTTCACTGTTGGCCGAATGCTCCGTATCGGCAACAATACTGAACGGCACCTGGAAATTAGACTGCTGGCCAGGAGAGCTGGGGGAGTCATCCTCACCGATCAGCACAGTGGTGCCTGGCTGATACAGACACACCGCCTGGACAAATCTTCTCTGAGGCTACATAAAAAGCAGAGAGGAAAAGGTTGTTGAGCCTCTGAAAAGCTGAGCCATAATTTGAGTTTTTACTGCATTTCCCATCTCCTGTTCTGCCAGAGTGCCTCTAACTGCATTGGCTCGGAACAATCTGGGTTTTCCTACAGGAGGTTAAGAAGAATCAATCTCAAGTCTTGCTCATATTTTTCTGTAATGGGTGAAATAATCCCTTCTAGCTAAGCATGGCTAATCAAGAATGATTTGACTGGAGAGACCTGAATGGTATTTTAAAAATGTACTCAGTAAAGCTCTCTCCCATCCCTTCATGCATATTCTTTTAAACATTACTCCTTGGGTGGTAGCAAATACACAGCCGCTTCTGGAAATATTTTGGAATACGAAGTTACCACACAGATATCAAGACTTCCTATTCCTTAAAGATACAAGAGCACAATACAAATTACAATTCAATTAACATTAGTTAGATGTCCCATAGATGTGAATTTGCATGATAATGTTCAGGATCTGGTTTAACACTTCAGAATTAAACTGTTGTTTTTCTCATTCAAATAGCAAATGTATCCAGAACAACAATTTCAGAAGCCAGACCATTCTACTCAGATTCTCATTTCTTCAGTACTTCGGGCAAATTTCATTTCCCTGGTTTGGTTTCTCTTCAGCAAACAGTTTTAGCTGTCAGGGTAGGAGGGGATCCTTTATATTTTTATGTTATTTTTATTTATAAATACATATTTAATTTGTATTTATATTTACGTAAAGTTTCTGCAGATGTAGTACTGTAGATGCTAGCATAGAGCCAGCACAGAGAAATCCTGCTCACAGGTAAAAGGGCACAGGCAAGCAAGTAATCAGTTAACCGTAAAGGGTTACAATATCCAACATCTTGGGACAGAAAATGAAACTTCCGTAAGACTTTACTACAAGGTAGAACACCATCAACCTTAACACAACTGAAACTACCAAATTAAAACTTCAACCACTAATTATGCTTTTCCATAAATAGGAAAGTACGTATCTTCCTTTGCAAACACAGGGTACCAGTAAAGGTTATGCATCTCTGCCCATTAGACCTATTACCTCCTCAGTCTTTGCCTTCTTAGTATCCTGGAAGAACAGCCACCTCTTCTTGCAGTTAGCCTTTGTGACAGGCCCATAGCTGTTAATAATCAGATCGGATCCCCCCTACAATAGAGACAGACACATAGACATTTATTTTAACAAATTAATTTTCTAAGATATTTGAAAATATTTTTCTATTTTTACCTATCGGCTACATACAGAAAAGGAAGACAAATGAAGTCTTAGGACTGAGTCACATTTTTGTGGTCTGGTATTCACCTACTGCTTGAGACAAGTCAAGACTAGAGCCACTAAATCTGGCAAGCCCACAGGCCAGACCCAGCAGCTACAATACTGCAAACACATAGCAAAATATTCCAACCCCTGCTCTTGCTCTACTATTTTGAATGTGACCATTCATAGACATAGTGTCTGTGCCTGTACTGGGGTCCATTTCCATTTCCCAGCTCCTGCATATGTCCTCAGGGAGCAGCTCCATTCAGGTTGGCAGCACGTACAGAACAAGCCTTAAATCAGTATTGCTGCGTGGGAAAGGAAGGCCAGCGTGGTTTTGTCACACCGGGCTCCTGGGCTATAAGATTCTACACATCCACTGATAAATCCTGCCATCTACATTAATTTATCATTTGATCAAATATGAATCTATAAAATGTAATGTTGTTTTATCAGAAAACATACAGAAAAACAGTATTTTCTTTAATACCTGCTTAGTGTTACACTTGACTAGATGGTGCACAGGCACTTAGAGACCTAGGTGCTGACAAGGACTCTCTCACCTACCTCCTTGGACTAGCAGAAGCTACCTAGCAGCTCCAGGTCTATGGAGCTTTTATCCTTTGGCGCTGCATCAGAGCTGAACTCTGCAGAGTGCAGTGCAACACAGCATATTGAATCAGATCTCTAGCTGAACTTTACGGTAAGTCTTGAAACTTTGACCCCAGGTTGCCAAACTTGTGCTTGTCCCATAAAAAAACCTCCTGTGGATTTGTAGTGTACATATCTTACTTTTGATAAGGACTCTGATGTTATAGTAATGAATTCTAAAGAAAGATTTCTGTTTAGGGAGTGAGTAAAGTTCACAGTACCTTAGCATCGATGAAGCTGTTTCCCACTATCATTGGCAATAACGATTCTTCATTCTCTGCAATTCCTTCAATACCCTTCTCCACCTCATTAGCACTGGCTAATGAGATGCTGGTATGTGACAGCTGGTCAGTGCTTTGCTGCACAGGTTTAGGAGCAGATGTTTTCCTACACAGTGTTAAGCAGGAATAAAATTGACCCACAAGAAGAAAACACAAAAAATCAAGGATGAACTTCAAAGCTATTATTAATCAAGCAATATTGGTATATTCTTGGCATTTACATTTTGTTATACGATACTGCTAACTCTCATGGAATTTAAATGTTATTGCTTGTGATAAAAATAACATCTGCTTCCAGTTAATCATACACAGTAGCCTACAAGCTTATGTGCAGACAGGAATTGTCATGATTAGTAATATTACTTGGAGGAAGTAACCACTAATGATATTAAGACCTTTCTTACCATGCTACACAGAGACTGTCTCCCAATCTGTATTTTTTCCTGCATGTACGCTAAAAAGCCATTGTTACTAAAATATACTTTCAGACAGTTTTTTAATTTATTATTTCAAGTAACATATTTGTTCTGATCCCAAAGTTATGGGCAGAGTCACTGTGCCAGTTTATGTCCCGTAGGAGCCGATGACAAGACAGGCAGATGGCAGCTTGCGCCACTGCAAAGAAACTGCACCATGGAACTGCTTTGTGTCAGAGTTTCTCTTGCCCAGCAACACCAGAGGGTTAAAGCCTTGCAAACCAGGTCTGGGCAGGCTGGCGGGTTAAGCAGGAAGAGCAGATGATGTAAAGCAGCATGCTTATCTGACTCAAAAGGGGTTTTTTGTTTGGAAACATGCCTCATACTTAGTTGTCAAAGCACCACTGACTCACTCTGTGGGTTCTTCCTTCCTTTCACTGGAGAAGGGGCTCAGGTAGAGTAGGAAGAGCCAACAAAGTGCTTTGTTTCCACTGCTGGTAGGAACAGGTGAAGAGACAGAGTACTTCAGAGAACTTAGCACTCTTGGAGAAGGCGGCATTGTCCCAAGAATCAGTGCATTGAGAAAAGGCTCAATCTTCAAGAATAAAAACATACCTGGCTTTACTTCGGTAAATTAAGATCAGGATGCAGATAAGGATGCAGGTCAAGGCTATGCAAACCCCAACAACAATGCCAGTCATTGATTTCTGGTCCAGATGGTAATAGTCAGAATAAGCTATAGCAAAAAAGAACATAGAAAGGCCCAGTAAATAAGAAGAGTTACCCCCTTCTCCCTGTCAGGAAATTAATAGGGTTACAGTCACAACCACAGAGACAAATGCTTCCTTTTAATGAGATTCCAGACCTTCTCTGTCATACATTTTGACACTTTTGAAAATAAAACTCGTAGACCAAACAGAGGAGTGTATGCAGGCCTGGTGTGGGGATGGGTAGAAAGGACTGCCCCACACCGCAGCCTCTTTGGTGGCCTACAACCTGGAGCAGAGGAGCAGCCTCCAACCCCTTCCTTTACAGGGTACTACTAGACAACAAAGGGAAAAGGCTTGGTGAATTCCAGCCACTGTCACCTAGGAGGGTTCACACTGGCTTGTGTTTTGACATCATATGTCTGTTAACCTAATCCTGAGGGCATGACTCTGCTTGCTTATCCAGGCCTAAAATACAACCGAATTTCAGGAAGGGAGAAAACCTGAGCAAGAAAAATCCCTGTGTTTTAATCACAATTCCACGTGTAGCAACAAGGAGAGGTTAAAAGGTTTATGTACCTGAATAATTACTAGCTCTTGCCTCCCCAAATAGCTTTAAAATCTGTACCAAGTCACCAAGATAAATGCCATTCCATGGCAGACAAAGACAACGTGTTCTTCCATTCTTATATCGAGAAGCCACTGATGTTACCTTAATGTCCGCAAGGTAACACAGAGTCTTCCCCAAAGAGCTGCAGGTGGAGCTAACTTCTTAGGTGAAAACATATGCCGGTATATCACTGACTGACAGGTTGATTTGGGTTCCTGGAATACCAGGAACCAGCAAATCTCAGCAGATTTATTTGAAATGCCATCTCATCTCTGCTGGGCTGTCTGGTTCTAACTGACCCAGTGCTACTGGTCCCTCAAGCCAAATAAAGGACTTAAAGGAAGTGCACTGGAAAAGTGGCTGCAAAGTTGATGTAAAATTCAAAACAGTTACCTATTCTCCTTTGAAAGGCAAACTTCCAACTTCTGAGCAGAAGAATTAAACCAGTTCTGAGTTGAACTGAGATAAAAATTCCAAAATGGTTTCATTTAGAAGAAAACGCTACACTGTTGGGACTGCCTCATATAAAACAGAACGGTTTACCCAGAAAGTGGCTACAAGCTAAAACAAACAGGGATCTTTTTTCCCGGTACTCGTGACAGCAGTAATCAAAAAATTGCTACTGACTTGTGGAATCTCCCAAATCCAAGCGTTTAGGTCTCTGATTAGACTCTGATGTCTCCTTCGGCAGGACAGCAAGTTCTACTGCACTTGAGAAGGGTCCTTCTCCTACTTCATTGGAGGCTGCTATTTTGACCAAGTAGACGTTTCCTGCTACGAGGTTTTCCAGCAAAGCCATGGTCATTGCTCCTATGAAAAGATTTGATAAACAGTTCCAGTTAGACAAAATCTGTGGAAACAGACTGAGATTTAGACATTGGGACTTACGCTTTTTTCCCAATGCCACCTCCAAATCTTGTTTGAGGACTGCGATCACTTTCACGTGTTCTAACCTGCATATACAGGGTACAGAAACACACTGGAGTTGCCTGCTTGTCCCTTCTGTCCTTTCCCTCCATACTGCTTGAACACAGCACACTGTGAAGTGCCAGTATAGTTCAAAATCAAGAACCAAGCATTGACTACAATACACAGCATACTAATCCTAAATCTAGCGCTAGCTGCATTCCAGTGTGATAGTCTTTATGTTGAGATCATACCTGTGAGGAGATGCTCCAAGCATTAACCAGACTTTCAGGCAGAGAAAGCAGAATGTTAAGACCTCTCTCGCGTATGAATCTACATGCCTCTCCTAGATCCACTACCATGAATGTGAATGAAAATCGTCATAACAAAATAATTCGGGTTCAGTCTGTCAAATTTCAGGTCTAGTTGGTTAAATGAACAGGACAGATTTGGAAGAGTACATTATAGCATGCTTTTAAAATAAAATGAATCTCTATTTAGACCTGCATAGGCTTCCTTGACTATTGCACATCTAAGCTGTGCTACTAAAAATATTACAGAAAATTTTTCTCACATGCTAAGGATTCATTTCATAAAGTCCCTGAAGGCAGGAAAAACAGATTAAGAACATAAATAGGATTCACTTGCATTGTCCTCAGACCAGCAAAACTCCTATCAAAGTCAACAACAGCTTTGCCTGTCCAGGGACTGCAGACTGCTTAAAATTCCAATTTCTTTCTAAAATGCCTGTGTTTCTTCCTACCTTAGAAATATATTGCTTTTCTTTCCCTAAATAGTGGCGGTTACAGGATCAAGTCTATCCCTTGTTCTCTTTCACATATACCACCCAGTTTCTCAGACTGAAGTCTAAATTTCAACCTTTCACATCAGTTTCAGAAGTCAGAATTTATAGTATCATGGGAGCGTATAAAATACAAGATTGTTTTGTTGACAGAAAAGATTATACATTTGGCAAAAGGGAAGCTACTTCAAAAGCTATTTCAGCTCTTCCATAAAAGACAGCCATTAGCTGAAAGCATTTGAAGTAAAATGTGAGGTATCTGTAACCAAAGGAGCTGTAATCTTTAGCACCAGCAAGGGCGAAAGGTCACATTTCAATATTACGGGCTCTTTCCCACCAGCTCCTTTCAAATCTGCTGCATTGCTGAAGCAAGTAAGCACTGTGCACTGATTTACTGCACACCAAGTGTCTAAAGGCTATAACTTCTTATCCACTTGAAGAGATCTAGGGAAAAGGGGGGGAGGTGGCTGGAAGATAACTCACATCACGAATCAGCAACAAACTGCAGTTCTGTTTTCTAATTCTGCCATGCCTAATGCAAGCTCAGTCAAATTAGAGGGTTTCTGTTTTTAAGTTGGTGGATTGGTAGAAGTTTTCATGCATAAACCCATGCTAGGACTTTTACTGGTGGTACGGTTGGCTTGTGGTGTTTTGGCTTGGTAGGTTTATTAAAATTTTTTTATTGGGGGGGTGTCTTTGGAGGTATGAGAAAGAAATGGGTTAAGATTTCACAGATCTTCTGCAGAAGAAGTTTAGTGTCAAAACAATGCTATTTATTGCATAGGGTTAGCTGATCTTTTCAGAATAAATGCATTAAAAAACCTAAACCCCACTTCTACCTCAAATTTACCTATGAAAGGACTGTTACGGGACTATCACAGTATTTGCTCAATTCTAACTCTATGTTCTAATTTTCTTTCACAGACTTTTTCATCTGTACTTTAACTAAAAGCATTACAGATTATCCTAACATGTCAAGATGCTCGAATTCCATGCCATGCCTCAAACCCTAATATATCTGTCAAAATACAAAATTAGTGACTCTAACATTGATGGACACAGTAATACACTGAGATTTATAGCTCTCCATTTGCTCATTCCCTCCAACACTTTCGGTACGGGAACACATGAAAATACTGCTATTGCCATCCTGTCATCTGAAATACCGATGGGTAAAATACTATTTGAGATGCTCTTCAGTTTCACAGCCATGGCTGAGCTGAAGTATATACCTGAAAGCAATTCAGCCACTTTGCTGCATACCACAAATACAGCATATCATCACCATATCATCACCAGAATGACAAGATTTATCCTTCAAATATAAGCTCTCTGTGAATTTAAATCTGCTGGGTTTTTTAGTGAGCAAAAATTAATATTAAATTGGTCCTTTCATATGACAACTTCACATCACTGTTTCTTTCAACATTTTAATGGGACAACTTTGTATCACTGTTTCTGTGAACAATTTTAATAGTGAAAAACCATAGGCTCCATCTTCCCCCTAGTTAGACCTCATTGATATTTCAGAGACTAGTTATTTTTCACAATAAAAAACCCCAACTTAACTTGCTTAATAATAGTCATTTTACTGTTACTCTTCACAGCTGACCATTCTATTTGAGGCCAGCCCAACGATCCAGCAAAGACCAAGTGGCACTGCCACCTGTCAAAATGGCTGTTGGTCTTTCGTCCTCTCTCCAGGAGCACCACAAAGGACAACCACCGTCTCTGAACTGAAACAACTCCCTCACACCGAACACAAAATGAATTGTCCTCTGTGAGTGCGTACTCATTAAGTTTTATGCATTTTCTCCACAGAAAATTTAAAGCTTCACGCTCTGCTGACAAGCTTTCAGCCACGAAATGACACCGGCCAACAAAACAGTAACTCTTCCTGGGCAATCCTCCTCAATAAGTTACTCAGGCACATGACTTTACTCTCCAATACCGAGCTGCCCTCTCTGGTTTAAAACATTATTAGAACATTATCTATGCTAAACTGTCTCTGTTTGTTCTGAATGTCAACCCAACGATAAATGCCTTTTTCTTTTTTTCTGGCTAGAGTAGAAATCTGTTCTTGATGCAGCTCTTCAGATCATAGTATTATTCTGGAAAGTGCCTACAAAAATTTATACTGTATCTACACCTAATCATAAAGATGTGATTGCAGTCCCTATCGCCATACCTGAGTTACTGTTAGATTAGCTAGCTGGGGCTCAGCAGTAGAATAGAGCCAGAGAGTTAAACTGAATTTGCAGAGCAATTTACTGGGAGTAGGGGAAAGTTCATTAAGCAAACTGAGCTAACTGGATTGGCAGTGATCAAAAGGAACATAAACCCACACAGCCACATTTATAAATTTATTTCTGGAGAGCAAGGCATCTCAGAGACTTCAGGTTTGAAAGAGTGCATTTACAAAACTAAACCATCATAATCATGGTAAGAACAGAACTAAGAATATAATTGGATTTGCAAGACATTTTGGTTCACATGCACACACCGAGCTCCAAAGCAACACAGACAGGCCCTCTCCCCTCACCTTCTGAGTATTAACTGGTTTTTAATACATTTTCATCACAACCATGGGAATAATTCTAAACAAATTATAACTTTTATGTGAACATTTATATGAATTTCTTTCTTATCGTAGTCCAAGGCAGCTGAAAGCAACAAAGTGTCTTATAAGTAACATTGTTGTTTGTCCAGTTCATAGGTTTATGATTTTAATGATTTTAGTTTACCTTCTCTGTGCAACACTTGCCATTCCCCAGCAATCCAAGACTTCCTGGATGCATACAGGATAGTATATCGTGTAACAACTGTTTCAGGACCATCAGGTGGCTTCCAGGAAACCAAAGCAGTATTATCCTCTATCAAAGTCACCTTCACTCCTACTGGAGGGCCAGATGGTGCTGTGAGAACAGTAACACAGTGCTATTAGGCTAACCTAATTTACATGCAATTAAATTGCTCAGAAAGAAACCAATGTGCAGACCTAATGGCTACAGCTACATCCCAGATAAACAACATATAAACAAGCACGTACTGCTCCTCAGGAGAAATGCTCCTGTTAACTGTGAGCTGGTCAATAGCTTAGCTTTTGTAAAAGCAAATTTCATATTTTTCCTTCAACTCAGAAGGAAACAGTTACTGAAAAAAAACCCCAACACGTCATCACCCTCTGAACTGGTACATCCCAAACATTGCAATGCTGAGAACACGAAAGTGAAGTTGACCAAGCTGACAGAAAAGCAAACCAGCAGCTATGCCAGTAGATGTGTAATATTTTTACAGTTTCTAAAAGTTCTGGGTTTTAAAAACATATTTTCATGCCTACAAATCAACCATGCCTCTTCAATACATATTTTAAAGTTTTTATTCAAGTTATTTCCATTCAGTGGCTGCTAACTATATGTGTAGCATGTTTTATATAAAAATCATTGCTGATTTTAGGTAGATTTTGGAAAAGAATTTCACAGTTCTAAAACAAGGACTTTCCTGACAGCATTTTTCTCTCTCTCACCAACAAGAGCAGTATCTGTATCTGAGAGGAAAGTATTCTTTCTCCTACAGACAGATTAATATTCATAAGCAATTTTTCAGGCCATTTGGTTTACAGAGCTTTCTTTTTAGAACCATGTGGTCCTCTCCTGGTGCCTTACCTTCTGGAAGGGTAGTATGGTAGACTACTGGACTCCAGGGACTGGAGAGCTGGTCCACATGCAGCCGAACTGCAAATTCATACATGGTTTTTGGCTCAAGACCTTGAACTAACATATGAGTCTCTGACCTGTACCGATGGAGGAATAAAGTAAATTAAACAGCAGCAGCTGACTTGAAGATCCCAAACTCAAATGATATCTCCTAGTCACTGTGAGTAGATTCTCACTGTCAGTTCAACACAAGACAAAGCAGTTCAAGTCCAGAAACGTGGTCCATCTGTGCTGTCTACCTGAAAATATAACTGTACTAACCCTAGAGCTCTCTGGAGGATATTTCCATCCAAAAGGAAAATAACAGAGTGAAAGGAAGGTTGCAGGGCAGAGGGAAAGGGAAGGGAAAAAAAGATCTAGAAAAACATGTTTACTTCAATTATACTTTAGATGTGAGATCACCTTTGGATTTGTACCTGTTTTGCTGTTTGAAGAAAAAAACCAAAAGCAGAACAAAAAGGTCCAATCTTCTTCATGATAATATGCAATTAACTATTCCAGCGTTATGATATCCAGACGGGATACTGTCTGCTGTCAGTTGACTTTAGCTCAAGTTTTTACAGAAGTTGTACGGACAGCTGATGCATAAGCAAGTCCAAGAATATTACTGCCCAGATCACCAGTGGGTATCCCAAACTCAGCTCTTTCCACATCTGTCCATAGGACACTACGCTTCAAGCTGGAGTAACACTTAGAACTACAACCAGCACCACAACTGAAGAGGCACATGTTGTTGGCTCCATCAGCTATTCTCAGAGCACAGAACAGACACAGGCTATGTGTGCAACTTCCCCTTCCACTTACGGCCTCTGTCACCTCAGGTTTAGGGGATCTCTGTAAAATATGAAAGTTCCCTACTTATCTTGTAGTCGTATTTGGTAATTTATTAATTGTAAAATTGATTATATTAATTGTAATATTGCAGTTTACGATTTGATCACAAAGTCAATTGTAGACATTCTGCTTTATTTCGATTCTGGGGGCAGGGGGAGAAATCTTTCATATACACCAGGGCTCATTCCAGGTGATAATACCCAAGTCGAGATTAAATCTCAATTTAAAATGGTGTTACTCTACAAATATTGCTTTATTAAATCTCACTTAGTATTTTCACCTTCCATACTGCAAAGGCAGTCACCAATATTTGCAGTAGTCTCATCCTAGCACAAAAAGCAGTATTCGTTGCTATGCCCCATACTGCACACTGAGAATTCTGCATGGTGATTATACCGTGTCTAATCGTTAAGTCAGGAGTTAGACAGCAGGGGATGTGTTCTTTGAAGAGAAAGCCATCAATATTAGGATGGAAACTATCTTTTAAGACAGCATTTTTCTTACTCAGAAAGCTTGAGTAAACCCAGGTATTGAGGGTGCTACATGCACATGGATTCCCTCAACAGCACCACAGCCCCAGCACAGGCGGTCACAATGGACCAAAGTCTTCTGCTCCTGTCCCACCTGGGCAGAGAGCTGAACACCAAGCCCAGGCCAGTGATCTTCCCTGTTCTGCCGTTCTGTGGCTCACGCATTGCTTCTCTGAAAAGCAAGCTGGAGTTCCTACTCAACTTTCTCCTGGCAGGGTGCCGCGCACTGAGGAATGTGGCATTCCCACAGTAACATGTTCAACCCCTCAAAACTCAACAATTCTTATTTCCAGTCTTAAAATCAGACACTGGACTAAGTCCCATCTCTGCCTGGACAAGCTACCTATAAAATAGGTATTCTCTTTTGTTTGGTTGAAGAAGAGCTTAAAATTAAAATCAACTTAGACAGCTAAAGCGCCATTAAAAATTCAAGAGCTCTTCCATGGATCCAGCACAAGGATCACAGGTAGAAAATGAAGCTGTTCTATGAACACATCTTAAAACAACCCAAGAAACAGAAATAGAAGCCACTGGGCGAAACACACAGTCCTCTAAGGGAGATAAAAGTTGTTGCAGTAAAAGGCAATTAAGAGAGGGCAGGAAGAGTCGAAACTGAGTAGAAGGATCTAGAAATGGGAAACCAAGACTGATCAGTAGTGCTGCACTTACGTTTGAAGGTAAAGAACCAGAGAAGCATTCTGCAGCCCCACTGGGTTGCAGCGGATTGTGTAGTTGACGACTTGCGCAGAGGTAAAGGCAGGCTTTCCCCAGTGAAGGTAGATAGAAGATGAAGTGTTAGCTTTGGCATAGAGGTGGTGAGGAGGCGGTGGCGGTGGCACCATGCGATCACGGACAGCTGTTTAAAACAAAAAAGAAGCATGAATTATTTAATGAACTGTATACAGATACTGGTAAGATTAAGAGACAGATCTGAGCATACAGGTTTAGATTCAAATCTGCCCCGACCCAGCACTAGCTGGTATTCAAACCCAGGAATCTGGTTCAAGCTATGAGAGATCCCTCCTAATCCAATACACGTCACATATTACTTCTGTAGTCCCTCTTGTTTAGTCAAAAATGAAGTCAAAGTTATAAACAGAGACAAGAGAGGGGATAATCATAAAGTATGTGATACGACACTGGTTAGATGATACAGACAATCCAGCAGGGGAGGAAGAAGTGCTTGATAGCTATCTTGTTTCCTGAGCTGCAGTTCATGAACACAGGAGACTGTCTCAGTTGCAGGATGGCTAGGACAGTACTTGTTGCAGATATGATCTTTCTGATTCTCTGTTTTACACTGAATTAATTGATTATTTATAGATTAAAAACACAGAGCTGCTAAGACCTTGAAACAGCTCAGCTCTTAATAAATTCTTCATGCACCTACAACACTTACAGACACATCCTGGAGTGCTGACTGTTTGATCTGCCTGATAACCTTCTTCCATACTGTTATACGCCAGCAGCCTTACATGATACTTTCTTCTAGGATCTGCAAAAGGAGAAAACGAATTAATAGATTCAAGTAAAAAAAACACGGATTTTCAGACTTCTACAGACAGTGAAATAACTTGATTCTCCTGCAAGTTTGGTTGAAAACTTGTCCGCTACCATCATCATGGAAGCCCGTCTTTTCTCCAGCCCTGTGAATTTCCCTGAATCTTTGCCAGAATCAGACACACATCTCCCAGTCTTGCTTCCAATAGCCTGAAACAGAAGTTTGTAACAGAAATCAGTGGGAGTAGGATAAATATCCCATTTCTAGCTGTAACAAAATCACACCTTCACAGCCACAGAACTAGATCTAATAGTATGATTCAGCATATTGAAAGTGCTTTCAGTCTATAATGAACATTTGTTAAAACAAACAGCATGCGGTCCCTGAAACCAATACTAATTCTGGGTAAGCAAGCTGTAATGAAGCAGGGCAATCAAAGCACAGGCGGGAAGACAGGACCCAGCAAAGAAGTGGGAAATGTTTTGGTTCCAGGTTCCGGGAGGAGATACACTGTGAAACAACAGTGATTGTTAATAATGCCTTTGACTAACAACTTCCACTTCCATGTGTTTTCTTGAAAGCTGGTTCTGGCATCCTTAGAGGGTCACTGTTCCCACCTTGGAGGGTCTCCCTATTTCCCATTCTCTGGTCATGTCTTTGGGTAGCTGTATCGCAGTTTGCTGCTTCTCTCAGTTCTGTTAATTATACGCTGGCCTTGATCCACGTGAAGTGAAAAATTACTACAGAGAAATGAGTTAGAAAGGGCCCTTGAGCTTTATGTACGTGGGGTGGCGTGGGGTACCCACAGGTGCTTAGGAGTGCAGGCCACCGGGACGGCTGCACTGCTTCCCTGCAGCCTGCTCCCTTGCAACGGTAACTGCAAGAAATCCCTTCCACACAACGATTGGCAAGGTGGTAGCATTTGCTGCTAGTACATACGAGCATTTCACCCCAGTACTGATGTAGCTCTTGGGACATTCTCCTCTTCCATTGTCATGAATCTGTTTCTTTCTGTGAAGATTTTCAGAAGGGTCAGATGTTCTATAACTGTGCTGGTTTATTTCTTTTTGCCTTGCCCCAAAATACCATAAAATTATCCCTTCTCAAAATAAGCTCTCCTCCTTCTCATTTTTGCTGAGATTTGACACGGCCTTTCATGAAATAAACAGGAACACAAATCCCTGACAATTCTTCATCACAAACAGGACTTTTGTTTACATCAGTTTGTCAGCTCCCTCTGCAGTCTCTGCACCAGCAATACAACCGTAACAACTCGATCTGATGTTTCCATAAAGACAGCATTGTAATTTCATAATAACGCATTTTGTAAAATCTTTTCGTGTTTATTTTGAAACAGACAACCTTTTCATGCTGTAGTTACCCGACATCAGCTTTAAATGAGATATCGCTAGGTAGAGTTTATAGCTCTATGTACTTTTTTTTTTAAAGTCTATTTTACCAAAACTTAAATATACATGTAAAAAAAATGGGTTCTTAAATTTGGATTGAAGTACTTCTTTGATGTGTTTAACACTAATGGTAGACTAGGCAAGAGGAACACATTCCCATTTTTCATATAGACTTTAACATCACAAGTAGACAATATAAATAACAAAATGTTGAAAAATGAGGGTTGTTTTAAACCGGAGTAAAATTCTCATTTGCTTTGAAGTTTTTTTTCCGCTTTACAATATCACTTTAACAACAGATGACATCGGTTGTTCCTAGCCAACAAATTGCAATCAGAGAAAAGGAGATGGACACAAACATACAGAATAACCTTAAGGATGTGACAAGAAGGAAATAGGGAATATTAATATTGAAAATTCAGAAAAATAGTAAGATATTCTATGTAAACCATTGCAATCTCTTAAAAAATTGTAAAAAACAAAAGATGTGAAGGGAAGGTGCATCTAAAACCACTGAGCCCAACCAGAAAGATAACTGCCCTTCAAAAGTACCAAGTGATTTGAATACACCAAAATCAAGTTATGGTGACTTGTTGAGGCAAATTATAGCATACATGTCAGAAAATCATAAATGCATATCTTCCCAGGCTTCTTAACCTGTGGTAGGCATACATATATTTAGCATGTAACTGAAATATTACAAAAACAAAGCCAAAATTTGAAAACAGAGGCAATCAAGACATCGTTAAGATCTCATTAGGAATATTCTTTGGAGGTTGTTATAGTAATTGCCTCTCCCATCCATTCTTAGCAAAAACTTGAATCCGGGTACTATTTAGCAGACCCTTGCACAGAATCCACATAAACAGGCAGCATCCAGCTGGCCAAGTGTCACAGTCCATCTTTTTCTTTAGAAGTTCCTGCAGAAGAGACCCCTGCTGCATTTCCGCACGGCACAGGATGACAGACACGACAATTTATCATCCTGCCGAGCACCTTCAAAAACTCTGTGCCCTTTGAAAGTGGTCACCCAGAACTGATCATCTTCACTGTGAAATGAAGAATAGCTAAGGTCTAGTGCCCTGCTGAGCTGAATGAGGAGCCTGTGAGGTCTGTTTATCCTCACTGCCTTCCCCGCCCGCCCCCCCTCCCCCTAAAACCTGAATTCCTCATTAACACTTGATTGGGGAGGAAAGGAAGAATAATGGGATGTGGAAGAAAGGCAAAAAATGTAACTCCCACCAAAAAAAAACTCTAATATCTTTGAGGAAAACACATTTTTTTTAATCTTATTTTTAAGTACGTTTAACGCTCTACCTTTAGAAAAAGCACAATGCTGAATACCATTCATCTTACTCTTGTATAATGCAAGAAGTTTCAAAAAGAATTATCTTCATATAGAAAAACCTGTCTAAAAATACAGTCTCTTAACTAGTCTCTACATTCTACAGAACAAGGTTGTTTCCACTTCAGAACATCATGGTTCAATTGTTATCAAGACTAGTTCAACCCAAAAGTGATGTCAGAATTTTTAAGCTGTCATACAGTACTGCTTCTGTGGTTGAAAAACCATCTGCTGGTATCTGCAAATTGAGATACACTGGCCTAGAAAAGTCTAAATGTTATAGTAATCTAAAAAAGAGAATATAAAAGAATTTTAAAGACTGTGTACTGAGCAGCAAAAGAAATTGATGTGAAACTTGCTTCACAGATTACACGTATAACATTAGTGAAGATGAATTCAAAGTGCCTGCTGAGACACTGTTCCATGCTGATGATAGCTTCACCACATGCAAAACAAGATAACCAAAGATCTGCCTCCAGTTCCAACAGGTACTTGCACACTATTTGTTTTATGAAGTGGTGTTTAGAATATTTTTAACAATTGTTAGTTTTGTTTACAGGCTTATATGATTTACTCCTCAATGGCAGTCCCAGTACAAACGTGGCATAAACACTTCCATCTGGCAGTTCATCAGCTGGATCAAACACTCCAAGCCAGACATATCTTTAGAGAGAAAATGAACTTCAGGAGAGCTTTCTTATCTTTAACCAGCATAGGTATCCTGAATAGTTTACACATAAATCATTGATAAAAGATTGGGGATAGCATGGCCACCTGCGGGGCTGACAGTTTCAAATTTAGTGTATGCCATCCCTGTGCATTATACAGCAACAGGAGGCTGGAGAGGCTCAGAAAACAGGGCAGTGGGCATTGAGGCCATCAGTTACGCTTGTAACAGACCCAGGAGTAACGTATCTTTCCACAGAAGATCACTGATATTCAGAAACAAATTAGGTGCAGTGATTTACACAACCCATTCAACCCCTAAATTCAGTTTCAGTAAAAAAATAAAGAACACACAGCAAGATTTCACCTCTGCATTTTCAAACTTTCTCTGAACACCGAGTCATTTCAATCAATTCTCTTGCAATTGCCAGCATTTGTGCAGTGGTTGAAGGCTTGTTCCCAGACCTAAGGTGAACAGGAACAATTTTGTAGCCTATTTACCAACTGGCTGAATATTTTAAAGGTAATTTGTTTCTGTGGAATATGGTTTGGTTTGGTATTTCTTAGTGCTGCTGGCATTAGGTTGTTGTAAAATTGTCACAGCACCTACAGCTTTTTAATAAGCATTTTTATTGTTATTACTTAAATCAGCTGGTAGGAAGGATGCAAAAACTACACTGTACAAATCAAGAGGCCAGCACTGATGTTGATATAAACATGCTAAAGCTAATTCCCAAGTTTTATTACAAGAGTGCCTCTGGAGTACACAGAGACTGTCTTAAAAGACATGATAGGCTGGATATGATAAACTGGCACAGCTTCACACCGCACAATGGATCTGCCTCACACACCCTTTTTTATAGAACCAAAAGCTGACAGTATTAAAACCACACAAATAACAATAGTTCAACCAGAGGGATAAATTCACACTCCTATAAAATAAGAGGAGGAAAAAGTTAAATATGCCTTATATTGATTAATTTCAACTTATCAAAATAGATACCAGTTTGCAATTTGTGTAGGATCAGCCTAATTTTCCTATGGCTGTTTTTGTAGGTAAGGTCACTGCTCCCTGGCGGTTCTCCTCTGGAATCCCATACCGCGTCATTCACTCTCCCATAAAAATCTGCAGTGAGCCCTGCAGATCCAACCCTGACAGGTCTTTCAGCAGCAAGACACACGGGGGAGCCTTCTCTTTGTTGAGACTATGAATAGGTCCTACACCTTATAGTAAAACTATGGCAAAGCTAAATATTGCAAGCATGAGCAAAATAATTAAGTTGAACTACCATTTAAAACATGGGTTGTAACTTGGAAAAAAACATCAACCATTACAGTAGCTGAAGCTTGGTGAGAGTTCAGATTTACTTGGGTATTTTACTGCCTTACTATATCTCCAAGCTATAATCTTAGAGATTATGTTCAGCTTCTCAGATAGGTGATAGGAAGCTCATAGCAGTTATAGCTGTTAATGCTGTAAAAACAGATTCTTCAAGAAAAATACTACAGTGCTCTCAGATGTTCCAACCCTGTTTTTGTGACAAGTCATTTCATTTCCCAGCACGGAGGGAGAGCCACAGCTGCTTATCTGTCTGGACACAAGAAACAGAGGAATTGCAAAAATATCATGAAGAATTGAGACTTTATTTATTAACAGTTCTATTGCTCTGTAGTTCATTGCAATATCCATGTTTTATGGCACCAGCTCAAAGTTACTCAGTATTCTTCACTACTGCCATCAGCCTTGCTTCTATGTAAATGTTCCACTTCTCTTTCCGTAAGGGGAGAAGTTGCTACTACAAAGCAGCTGTTGGTCAGAAATACTCACATTCAGATTTTACCATTTTATTTTCCAAAACTTAAAATTTTAGTATGTTCAAATTATATATATTTATTAGTTAAACGTGGATTAAACATACAGAGCCCAGGTTTCAAAGCTTAGGAAAATAGAAATGTTCTAGTAAATACATACACAATGGTAGGCAAAAGCAACTTCAGAGTTGACATCATCTCATGCCAGAACTAGTTTTGGTGTATGCTGGTGTATTCCATGGAATTCTATTGAGCTACTGTCTCAAACGGAGTTCTTCTAGAACATTGAGACAAATACACAGAACCATATAAAACAATCTGGCATTGTTCCACAACAGAATAAATGGTGCTTCTGTTGACCCTTACTGGCCTCTGAAATACATGCACTGAAAACCTACGTTTGCCGGGATGACTGCTGTAGCAGCTCCCATTATTTGGAGGAAGGGAGGAGGAAGGGGGGAGGGGGAAAGTCCTCAGTTTTGAAGACATTTCCCTAGTGACAAAGGTGACATGGGGAGAGGAAGGAACATCTCTCCAACCAACGTGGGTTAGTTCCATCTGGTAGAGTTATACCTCATTACTGCCAGATGGTGTCCTCATGCACTTCCAATGAACACAGCTGGAAAAACTAGAGGCATCAAAAGATTAAATGCCTGCATTAGCAGTTAAACGACTCAAAACAAAAATGTGCTTCCAATCACTTTGCAGCTGGTGAAGTACTTTTTAATGCAACTATCTCATTCTTAAATTACCAAGATTGCACAGACTGAGCTTTTAGGAAAAGTTACTAAGAACAATAAAGTCGCTTCCGTATTCACAATGGAACAAAAATTCCATTCTCAATACTTTCTATTACATAATTAAAACCCTCTAAGCTTAAAGCAGCACGACATTAACAACAAGCCAATGAAAAGTCCTAATCCACATATAATTCCATCCTCCTCAAAAGAATACATAGAAATGCAAATGCTCTGATTGCATTTGAACATTATCTTCAAATCAATTTTTTGCGAAAGACCGAACTGTGTTTATCCCATTCAGATTTTGCTAATTTGTCTTCATGCGATTCTTCTATTCCAGGTAAATTTAGAGCACTAAAGGTAAGTATAAAGCCTGTAACAGCAGGTTCCATGACCACACTGTACACATGGGACACACCCTGGCTGGTCATTCAGCTGAAGCTTATATTGAATACAAAACGAAGAGTCCTAAATCAAGAGTGTTACAGAACCGTGTTTGCCGATACCAACACAGCCAAAATTTTGGCTTTCTGGCAAATGCTTCGTAGCAAGCATCTGTTTACAGGCTCCTTAGCCAAGGTTACAAAAGAGTGTAATATTGCAACCCTTAAAAGCCCTGTCATTGTCTCCTTCAGCTGCTGCATGTTTGTGAAGCTTCGAAGGCCTTGAAAGGAGCCAGAGCAGAGCCAACAGGTCAGGGCTAGATAAAATTAAGAAAGAATCCGAGGTCAGACCATGAAAGAACTTTTTTTTTCTTCCCACCCCTCCAGAACAGCAAGTCCACCTCCAGCAGCCTTTCATTCAGTCCTGATAAGAAGAGACAGCACTCCACAATCTGGATTTCAGACTTCTTAAGTCTTCTTTGGGGAGAGGAAAAGATAAGGAAGCCCACAGAAAATGGACATTTTACTATCTACTGTTGACTCAATCTGGACACTGAACATACTTTCATACCTGTTTTGACCATCCCTATTCTCAGCACTTTGAAAGGAAAATATTGATAGAAATAAAAGTATTGCGAGCTTTGTTGTTTCTAAAAGAATTAGGATTGCACAGAATTTCTAGGGGCAAAAAAAAAAACAACCCAAAAAAACCCCAACCCAAGAAAGTTCACTGGCTTGATGTTCTGAGTCAAGTTCAGCAACTAGAAACCTAGAAATAACTTCTTAAGCTACATCCAATACGGCGATTGGAGCAGCTGAGGACAGGGATAAGGAAAATATTTCAGTTTTATTCTAGCTTACACACAAAATTTTAAATAATATTTTTTTCCTTTCAATTAAAGGTATCAAAACCACACCACACTCAGAAGGCTGGAAAAAATGGTTGTTCAAAGGACAAAACTTCTGTGGCCAAATGTCCATTTTTAATTTAATCTTTTGTACGGCTGGATTTTTTGTGTAACCTACAGGTCCATTGCTGGATAGTGGTCTGGCTGGATAGCTCATTGGTCTGGTTTGCCAGGGTGACTGCGCTGCCCTCAAGCCCGTCCCTTCAACACAATAAACTCCAGATAATTATTCAAAGAAGAGGCCAGCAGCATGGGCTGCTCTGACATCGGGTCATGGCCTTTGACATCGAATCTGGGGCTAGCCAAAGTCTGCTCCAAGCAACAGAGGTCCAGGGGAATTATTAAGGGGGAAGGGTGGGAAAGGAAGAGCACTGAGAAATACTATCCTTAAAAATGTACTTTTGAAGCAAAGTAATGTAAATACAGCAGAAACTTATTAGGAAAATAAGCAAATACATTTCAAACATACTAGACGAAAAGGACAGAGAGAAGCGCATCAAGCCAAACAGTAACATCAAGCTGGGAAGCCGGAGGACGATACAGATTCAGGTCTGTTACTCTCAAAAGCAGGTATACCCTCTCAGATTCTCAGTACTGGATTTTATTTCTTTTTCCTTAAAAAATGCCCTTTTACTTGGCTTGAGTGCATATGATTAAGCAAATAAATACAGCTTAGCAATCCTATTCTACTATGGCTTTTAAAATACTGTCGAGGCTCTTGGTATGTAATTTCTAAGCATTACTACTAGCTTTAGATAATATTTAATTACTTCTATTTTTAAAGGAGTTGGAATGGCAATTGATCACCCATTTTAAATAACAACTTTTTCATATCATATTAAAAGAGTTTGAGAGGTTACAAATCGCCAGCTTTTTACATCTCATGGCTTCTTTTCCAATTTAAAGGTAACTTTAAAGAGTTAGATGGAACAAAGACTGCCTGTGATACCCATGTTTTCCTTTGCAAACCAAATAACTGAAGTAGAAACTAAGCAATTTGTTCTTTGTATAACACTGTAAAAGTTTATTTTGGTAGAAACTAGAACATATGACATATGTGAATTGATCCAGCTAAACGGTCTGGCTTTCAACGGCTTTGGATGGCTCTCGCTTATTTGTCTAAATCTGAAAAGGGTCTGTATCCCTTTTGTAGCTTTGCGCTATCCCCTCAGAGGGCCCCAGGACAAACAACACCTCACACCCCCTTGCAGTAAAAACATCACCTCTCCTACTGCCCACCATCAGCAATAGCAGCTTTATACAAAAAAAGTGTGGGGGGAGGGCTAGAGGGGCAGGATGAATTCCCAGCATACAGCATTTTGGCCTTTTGGAGACTACGGAAACAAGAGAATTATTTAAATGTCTCTTAATCTTTTTAAAAGCACCGAATCAAATCTGAAGGATTTTAAGTTTGCCCCATTTCCTTCTGGGCATAGAACATCGCCACCACGCCTGCGAGATTTTCAATCTGTCCCTATGTTTCTCTTGCGCTTTAGAGAACTGTTAAATTGCACAAGCAAAAAGCTATCTTCCAGTATTATTCTAACAACACACTCTAAAACTAGCAGACACCCTTATGTTAACTAGCCTGGCTCACCGTTTTCAAAGTGAGCCCTCAAAAGCTAACTTGAAAGTAATACCAGAGGCCTGGACAAACACCTCATTTTGATCTTTTGTGCTCGTCTTTTCTTCTGAGAGACCTTTTCTTTTGTTGCTGCCCAGTGGAAAGCACATAGCTCATTGGTCCTGCTTTGAAAGATGAGAGCACTGCCCCTCAGTCCACCCCTCAGAGCACAATCACTTTAATGGAATTATGTAGAGAGGCCATCTCTGGAAGAAGAAAGGGAGGGCGAGGGGGAAGGGAGAGAGTGTCCGAAGGAGCCAGCAGAGCCTTAATTACCCCCAGTTACTAACACAGATATGTCCACTGAGCATTCATGCAGTGGTCCAAATAGGATGTGCTACCGCATACAACAGGTTCCCTTACATATAGCAACTGACCCATACACAAGTGACAGAAAACGGTGAATCAAACATTACAGTAGAAGGTCAAGGGAATAAAACAAAAAACAAACCACCAAACTACACAAATGCTGCTACAAGCACGCCTCAGAACAGCAGTGTGCTATACAAGGTTCTTTTCCTTAAGATGGAAGAGACTGAAGAGATGACCTCCCCAGTGAAGACCAACATTTCTGGGTTGCAGATCAGAAGGAAGTTTGGACCATTTGCCTGACCTTCACGCTAAGAGGAGTGTTTCCAGAAAATGTATCTAAACACAATGCAGTGACTCTAACAAGTCTGGTTTAACATCTCTGTAGGTACCAGCTCCATCATATATATGCACTGACATCCAGCATCACCTTACAAACGACACATTTTTACACAATGACAAAGGCAATCTGTTCACAGCGCCCAAACTTTCCCCTGAAGCTATGAAATAAATTTTCTTTCAGAACCAACATTTTCTGCTGGTCTGTCATGGACTCCCCATGCCATTTTGACCCTTTTGTGCAGCAAAATGAAAACACTATCTATCATTACTTGCACCACAGCGACTTTCCAGGAGGTGCACAGTTTCATTGCAAAAACATCTGTGGTCTGGTGACACTTCTCAGATCTCAAGCTTTAGGAGCTGTGCTGTTGCAAGCATGACTGCAAGATGCAAGTTTCAGGTAGGGCAACTAACAGGCAGTCTGGCTCCCTCCTCCTTGAGAGAGCAACGAGGAACGGCACTAAAACATATTCAAATTGCTAGAGGTAAAACAAGTCAGTCCTGACAGGAAAACAAACAAAAATATATGCCGGTAGAAACCACCACTATATTTTTCTTAAGGCAAATATTGGCTGCATAGCCCATATCCAGCTGCATCTATAATTAGGGCCCAGACTTCAGTGGGACATTCTGTTATTGCAGGTGTCAGGGGCCATGTGTGCTCCCGTTGACACAGCGCTCCCTTTTATTTGCCAGACACCAGGTTGCAGTGTGCACCCGCTAGGCAGATAGGCACCCACCTACACTCTGCGTCCGTGGGCTTGCTGGCACGCACAGTTGTGGGAGCACTTGGCTATTCTTATACAGACACTCTGCAGATGTAAATAAAGCAACTGTTTAATGAAGCTCAAAATTCACCACTCATCTGTTGAGTACCAGGGTGGAGGGGCAAGTTAACCTGGAAGGCTAACAAGTTTTATAGTGAATGTGCTACACTGACACATTTGCCATCAACTGCCAGTTAGCCTGATACATATTTACCACCTTTAATATGACAACTCTCATACTTCATTTGCTGAAGTTAAATCCAGATGCATTTAAAAAGCTTATAATACAAGGCTGGCATCAAGCTTCCTTTGAGCGTTACTTCTAATGCAAAGTATCCATTGAAAACTCAGCATACAATACTAAACATTTTCCAGTTACACAGGTTAATAAACCAGGAGGCAGGGAAGACAACTAACAGTACTTACAAAGAGTTCAACGCAATAGCTTCACCTGAAGCGTGGTGGCATGAGGAGGACACAGGTCTCCTCAGCCATGAAACGCATTGCAGTATCTCTCCATACATCAGCATGTCTGTTACTCTTCCCTGTCTTCTCAGATGCCTCATTCTCTGCAGCCTCTCTGACTGGTTGCGTATCTTTGACATTTAGCAAGGGTATTCATTGTAATTACATTTAGATTATGCTGAACTACCTCCCTAGTGGTTTGGTGCAGCAGTGTTATTTTTAGCCTTTACATTTTCATACAGCACATCCCAGACTTCTAAAACATGCCCTGAAGAAAATTTCCATTTGTCATGATAATAAAAGTATCCAGGAACCTACAACATCCTTGGCTCTAACATGCACCGCTGTTATATTCAATGGCACGTTGGCATGAGCTACTCATAATGAGTTTTGTGGTAGGAATTTGCACAGAAAAGTTTATTAAAAGAACACAATAAGTGACAGCTTGTCACCAGGCAACGAAGCCTGATATACTACATACGCATGTTCTTTCTTGAATGCTTTCAGTGAGCTTAAATTTGGTACAAATACCCATCTAGAAGGCTAGGAGAATTAGCTTCTCTGTAAAAATTATACTAACTTTTCATCTCCGCACTGATTCCACTTAAAACTATATTTCAATGGCATCTTGTGTTCATCTCTTTCCAGGCCAGGACTCTGCTCTTCTAAGATAACTCACCAGAAGGATTACTCTTGTCTATGTTAGTGGCAGCAGCTGTGTAAGTTAATGCTGCTGTTGCTTTTAGTTAACTAGATGTTAATGGTTTATTTGAAGACTATTTAATTAAGACCAAATCTCTGGAACAGTATTCTTGAAAGCACCATAGACAGATCTTGCAGGTAGTGTAAAAGGAGTCAACACGTGCAATCTGAATTTGGACCTGATATTTTCAGGAGCTCAAACTCTTTGCTCGCAATAATTTCTGAACTGTGTTCTGAATACTAGTATCCTTCTACAAAAACGTTGTTGAATGTTCATACAAAGAAGCATCTAAACAAGAATAGTAGCCTGAAACATTCCACTGTTCCTGAAACTTCTGACAATCTTTTGCTCTTCTGGCTGACATCACAACACCTACTATTTCTTTTATACTTTGTGGTGTTTTGTAAAGACAAAAGCATATTTTTCCCCCACTTGGAAATGGCTTACAACATGTTTTTAATGTAAATACTACTTACTACAGGTAAATACTACTGTACTTTAAAGGATGCTCAGAATAGCACAGAACAGCAATAACAACATGGAAAAGTAAATTACAACTTTGCAGAATCTGGAATAGAATTTCACAGATTATGTCCCTTTTTCCAAGAATGCTTTTTATATGTGTAAAGTATTTTCCATAATTATATACATGAGAATTTGGTCTAGCTTAATTTTTTCCTTCAAAATGTTCTTTTTTAAAACTTTTTTTTTATAGACAAAATCACTTCTCATATAAAGCAATGCTGTTGTCGTCAAAATGCTTAACCACAGGCCAGTTGCAATTTAAATCTTTCACCATACCTGCCGTATTTTCAATTAGTCTTGTGAAGAACAAGCATTGAATACATGTCAAACGTTGTATTAACTAACTGAAAGGTACAGAGTAAAAGACTAGGAGATGACTTATAATCAAGGTTATTTTTGTTATCTTTCCTAATGCATTCAAGATTTAAATCCAAGTTATATTACTGTCTTGATTGAAAAGGGAGAACAAAATTATCTTGATGTAATTCCTCTGCATATGAAGTTTATACAACACTTAGAAAATGGAAAGCAGTCTGACTGATTGATTACTTAGGTAAAATAAACACACAGCTACTTAACTCTTAGCTAGCTATCTTCCTTTGTACAATTAAAAGGGTTTCTCATCATTAATTCAGTTTTAACAAATGCTGAGTTGAGCCTGCAGTTTGATGAGCATTTTAAAGCAGCATTAGCCAACACTGCTGCTGAAAGAAGCCAGCCTGCTTCCCCTCACCCTTCAGCCATTCACTCCTGCCACAACCTTCGTTTGCAGCGTTATTTTTCATTCAGGCCAACTTCCCACCCTGCCCCTGTGCAACCACACAACTGTTAATGCAAGCACAGAGAGAAGCAGCACAATCAGCACAGACAGGTATGCAAAGATGTGGGGCACTTGGTTCCAAAAGTGCCAGCTTTTGCTACTTTATTGCGCTCCGGGTTGCATTTTGATGGACTCTTGAGAACTAAGTGACATCCCAAGGCAACAAAGCAAGCTACCGGCAGAACCACCTTGCTATTCCCAGCTGTGGCCAGCTGGTTAGGACACAATACAGCCAACCCTAAGTCTGTTTGATCTCATGCAGCCTGGTGAAATTCTGAACCTCAAACCTATCCACACAAAAACCTTCAGTGACAGAATAGCTGTGTTATGAATTTATTAATAAAAGAAGTTTCCCTCAAGGGGGAGCTGTTATCTAATAGACTGCAAGACTGGAAATCTGGAAATTTACAGCTCAGTTCTGTCACTGATTTCAGGGATATCATATCACGCTCGGTTTAAACCATCAGTGTCCGAGCAACTCCACAAAAGCAGCCCTTCTCTTCCTTGCATTTCAGGTAGCCGGTTTGTAAGATAGGACGACAAACACTTATCCATCTGTGAAACTCATTGAAATGGCTACAAAGTGCTGGAAGAGCACAGCATGTGTTATTAGCAGAAATAATAAAGAAAAGTGGAAATGGGAGTAACTGCCTAAAGTGGATTTTCGTCACGCACACTCCAGGCAGGATGCTTCAACTGCCTTGCGTGAGGGCACACGGGACAGCGCAGGCTCTGGGGTACCACTGGGGAGACTCCTCCTGGCTTGCACAAGGAGGAAGATGACCCTTCGGAGGCAGATCTTCCAACAGGGAGGCTCAAGCAAAAGAGGAAGGTGTAGGCACTGCTGGGCCAGCCAGAGTGTCCTGGACTTGTGCCTGCACTCCGAATCATGCTAAGCAATTCACTTTTCTGTCTTACAGCTTGACTGTGCTTTGGTGCTTTTCTTCAGCTATTTTACCGGGTTGATGGGAAGCATGGTCTGGCTGTCATTTCTGAAGGAGAGAGATGATTATCACTGCATATATGACAGGGCTCTTCCAATCACAGCCCATGCACACCTGCCTACTCTGCTTGAACAACATACGAAGACTAAATACATCCAAGCCACCCCATGAATAAAGTTTTCCAGCACAAGTAACTGGTATGGAGTGCTACAGCTATGGGTGTTCCAAGGCAAGGGGTTGTCACCGAGGCAACAAGGACTGATGGGAAACTAAGAGAAATTGGATAAAGGCAGGTAAGAAGCAGTAAGGCAGTGGCCAAAATACATGAGAAGAGAAAAAAGGCTAGGTTAGGTCAACATTAATAATTATCATGAAAATGAAAATTAATACCAAGAACTAATATACTAAGAGGTATGCTTCTGATGCAGAAGTGCTGTACTAGACTAAGACAAAGAGGATCAGGTAGCCAAAAGACACCCTATTTTTCTCCCAACAGCTTCTATATACACATGTAAATACAGACACACAGATACAGAGCTAGACAACAGGCTGTGAGTGCATCCCTCCCTGTGCCTTATACAAAGGAGAAAGCAAGGAACCGATGGGTAAATGGACACCAAGGCACAGTAGTGCAACACCTATCCATCTGCCTCTCTTCCCCCATGTACACCGCCCTACCCTACTGCTTCTAAGCATCTCCAGTTCAATTGCCTTCAAAAAAAGCCCTCAGACCACATTTTCAAGATATATTTGCATACAATATGTTATGTTTCCTCCTTTGTCTGAATATACAAATGTGTCAGTTGCACAAGAGACACAGCATGCACAACTGGATGCACACAAGAGGCAGAAAACTCAAGTCTCTAAATGATCTACCAAACAGGATCAAGAATGTATTTCCCCGTCCCAGCTTCTACAAACGTGCAGTAAAAAGCATTTTTGTTTTGTAATGACAACCAGCTTGACTCAGGGTACAATACTCAGCTACAATAATGGTCAAAACACTGTGAAAGTGAGTATAAATGCTGAAATACATTCTTTACGCAAAACATTTATATAAAACCTTTTTCCCAGGTGCAAAAAAACCAGAGGTTTGGAAGAGAAGTTTCACAGCAAGGGCTGCTTCTTCCAACACAAGATGGTTTTTTCCCTGCTTCCCACATGCTCTCCCTTCATTTGCCACAGAAGTGTGACTCCAGTCAGCCTGAAGAAAAAACAACAAAAAAAATTAGCTTCTCCACAGTTGTATCTTTTCCCAAAATAGAAAAATGCTTCTGTTGGCAATAATGCCTTCGTGGCAAATACATAACCAGGGTGTTACTCAAGGCAGGAAAGCTACCAGAAGACACATCAGCTTAGCTTTAGGACTGCATTTACTTATCACTAACACAGAATTTGCAAAGAGCCCCTGCTATTAGCTTTCCCATACAACTATCACAAGTGGTAACGTGACCCAAAAAAAGTTAATGAAAAAAACCACAGGAAAAATTAAGTTAACATTTTGATCACAACATCCGGATTGTTGTTTAACAAAGGAAGAAAATAATAATTAAAAAAAAACACGGGAAAAAAATTAAGAAATGTAACTAGCCCTGTACAGCAAATGTTTTCTTCTGTCCACTCTGAAGTCTCTTTCATGTGCTAATGGTGGCATTTTTTTAAACTCTTCCCCTTTGACTTACTCAGACCTTTAAGGACCTCACACATCTAATGGTTCCTCACATTCACCAAGAACAATCAAGAGAGGTCTGGGGGTTGACATGCAGTATGATTAATGGACAATGTTGATTTAATTTCCTATAACAGGAGTTTTCTCTAAGCTTTCTCCAAGGAGCAGTTTCTTTGCAATCCAAGACTTAAGTATTTTACTAATGAAGTCCAATAAATAGCAGATTAAATAATGCTGTCTCCCAGAGACAAATCCTCTCATTTCGGGGGGGGGGGGGGAGAAGAACCAGAAAGAAAAAAAGAACAACCACCATCTTTAAACTTCTTTTAAATCTAAAAAAGGTTGTAGAGCAAGAATGCACATAGTTGTTGGGGGGTTTTTTTATTTGTTTGGTTTGGTTTATTTTGTTGTTTTGTTTAAGAAATTTGAGCAATTATCTGGTCATTCCTGCCACTGTTAACTGCTTGCTCTTTTTTCTCTTTTAACAGTGGAACAACATTTAACTTACTTTCCACTTCCAAGAAAATTAGTCTTTACTTATTGGTCACTTTTACATTATAGCTATTAAAATGTATACTATTACATATTCATTGCAATACTTAGAAATATTTCAAAAGCAACTTTGAGGGTTGTTATTTTAAATAATTTACAACTTTGTTGATGTAAGGAGTGATCAATATGTCCTTTTCATGAAGCAAGTTTTACCCTTCAGCTCTAGCAAACGAACAATGAAACACTATTTGCATACATCCTAACTGTTACTCAATCAACATGACACAATTTCCCAACTGAATTCCCACACAGGCTTAGCTTTAAATGGTGGAATTTCTACCCTGAGAACACAGAGCAGCAGAGAGCATTTCCTGCAAGATTCTAATCGCTTTCCCACCACGGAAAATTCTACCTTTAAGTACTTTGAAGACAACACATTTTGCTTCGCTATAGGCTGGCAAGTTACCTTGCCAGAGTGCAAAAAATCTCCCCCTCCTATTCCCAAGGCTTTGCAGCACCCTTGATTCCAGTGCTTCGAGTTGTGACACAATTAGTCTAATATCCTGAGAGAAACAACTGCATCTGACTCGGTTATGGGGACAGTTGATAAAGACACTCTCAAAGTGAGGCAACAACCCTCTCCATGCTACTGGAGCGGGCACATGAAATAATCTCTCCTGTTGCCTTAGTCAAGCCTGCATCTCTACATTTTTACCTTTAAAATTGCTACAAGGCATTGCCTCATGAAATAATGAAGCTTCCCTCATCCTGACAGCTCCCCCTATCTCTTCAGAGAGTCAGGCTTAACTGGTCTTAGCACTCAGTTTTGTTTTTTGAAGTACAGTACGTTCAATCTTTATTCTGCACTTGGGTATCTCCTCCCTCACCATGTCCTTCCCCTTCAAAGAGCCACTAGCTTGGGGAGTAAAAATGAATTACTGCAAAAGTCAAGGCATGTTTAAATGAGGATGTCAGGCCTATTTTCTCAGATAAATGGGTTCAAACTGGAACAGTTCAGAGAGCACGTTCAAGAAAGTTACATAAAAATACATTAGGCAATCCTTCCAACACACAATCCACCTGTTTCTGAAAGATTTTAACTGTCTGAGAGCAAGAATGCATCTTTCTGACCCAAGATTAAGTGCTTACAATGTAAACAAATTCATAATTTTTCATGAGCTTTAAAGCCATTTCATGACTCCGCAGTTAATTCAAAGAAAACTTAGAGATTTCGCATAGTAATTGTCTGTCACATGTAACATTTTAATCAACACCAAAACCAGTTATGCTGCTAACACAGATGTTAGAGATTTCAGTATTCCAGCGCCTACTGAAGTTGATTACTGGCTAAATCAGTAACCTATTGAGAGGCTTGATGGTATAATTTAAAATTGACAAATGCATTAAACATTAATTACAGCTTTCCATTAGAAATGAACTGTATGAAAACAACATTTACTTTCAAAAACCAAAAACATGGGCAGAATTAACTGTGATATGGTTTTAAAAAAAAAAAGAATTGATAAATCCAATTTCTTTAATAGACACAAACTTAAACGCTGTCAGAACACATGACAATATTTTTTTTTTAAGAACAAAAATTAAAGTGAAAATATGTAATTATGATACAAATCTGCAAAACTGCACAGTGCAAGAGAAATAATGGCAGAATGACACAGGAAGAAAGGCACTACATTTTTACAGATTGGCACTTGAACTGCATAATAAGCACAGAGCATTAGCTGCTGAGAGTTAACTGGCCTCTCCTCAGAACAAGCTGATATTTATCTAGCATTCCCACTCAGTCCTGCGTAAGGGTGCTTAAATAAAGCTGAACCAAAGACACACTTGTAATGGATGCCATGCCAATAAGCTCCAACAAAGGGCCACATACTTAAACACTAGCTTCAGTTTTGCTTAGTAAGAATTTTATTTTACAACCTGAGGGAATCAATTTTTCCTCTGAACAGAGCAGTGTAGTGTTTTTCTTCCATAAGGGAGTCATGAACCAAGCGGATGCATCTGCGACTCAGTTTGTCTGGTCACCTCATGTCAGTCTATTTGTGCTGTGCAACCTCCTGCTATTCCCCACTTGCTTGTCCTGGTGCATATCAAGCTGCACATGGACCAACAAATACAAAATCAGAAATGGTGCGCAAGACTGACACTGGATTCCTTCCCTGCCCCTGCCACCCAAGCTAGTTCTTGCACAAGCAAGAACAGTAAACCTGAATCTAAAAGGAGCTCTCTGCTACGAACTAGCTAGAGAAATTACCGCTCTGACATACATCTGAAACCAAACATGATGTGACAGTTTGTAAATTCCAACCATAACACAGAGCAAAAAACAGTTTGATCTCTATTTACACTTACAGCCTGTAAAATGCAATATGGTTCCTTATAAAAAAGAGGTAAAAGCTTATCAAAGCAGCATTTGCTTTGAAATTTTGCAGGTAAAAAAAAGTTACAGTGTAATAAAGCCCCCTCCCTTTCTCTTTTAATTGATAAGAGGTTTCTCCCCCTCCCTTTCTAAACCCTGAAAGGGAAAAAACCCCAAGATACGCAGATATGCCACGTCTGCATTTGGAAGACAGGCTCATTTACAGTGGTGACAGGTCTGCCTTTCATGAATATGAAGTAAGGAATGTGTATGTGTTTATTGACATGTATTAGAAGTGCACTATCATACCACGACTAGGCAAGAGCTTGGGTTTGTCAAGTACAAATATACACAGACTGCCACGTCTGTGCAAAAGAAAGAGGTCACAGTTAGCTGAGGAAGAGGTTGCTTTTAAACATGCCCAGTCGACTTCTCGGGCTTTTGGGTTTATTACTGTGCAATAGAACCAATTCCTCCTCCCCTCTCTCAGCAAATCCCTTATGTTTTAGCTGATAAGTAGTAGTAGCAAGCCTGTTACACACAATCAGGAGAATTGACAGATAAGAGGTTTAGTTTAAGGGTGTAATCAGCATGAGTAAACATTAGACTGACCCAGCTGTAAACAGTGGAAATAAATGATAATATTTGTCCTGGTCACCTACTGAGCTATTAGACTCTTTTCACTATGTAACGATGTAAATATAATGGCTACGGTATATACAGCATACAGTGCGATCCTCTGGTTTTCCAAGCAAGAAAACTGAGCTTTTAGTTGATCTTTATTAAGAGCTAAAGTAATTTCTGTGTGCTTTTTTTTCTTGAACGGAGTTGTAGTTTGTTCAAATCAACATTTCATTAACTCTGAACGTCTGACCTGATATAAAATACATCGAGCAGAAATAAAGTATATCTGTTATACGAGATTATATTTTATTGCATGCCAATTGAGAACAGTTAGCTAGGAAATAAATAAAAAAAAAATTGAACATTGAGGGAGTAAGACCTGTGTTTCTTTCACATCATTTCATGAAATTGTAGGAATACCTTGCTCCTTGAATTTCTATGGGAATCCCAAGCTAAGTTTCCATGGTAACTCATAACGAAAAAGCAGTACCAATTCCCACATACACGATTTTGGATATCCCAGAATTTTCAGATACATGTATGCGAGACTACATTTTGACACCAACAAAACCTAGGATAAAACTGGAATTATAGCCCTAGCTATCAGAAATAACTACATTAACACATGTCATGCTCTTACAGTATTTCTTCTCTGTATTACACCATTTGCAGTTCTTAATGAGAAAGATGTCATCAAAGCTGTCAAAGATGTCATTAAGTTTTTTAAATTTACATTTTTCTAGCACATCTACTTACAATATGGCGCAAACGAAACCACTATGTCATATCTGACCATCATACCAACTGCTTTACAAAACTTCATAAGCACTTTTACAGAATTATTAGAAGAGAGAGTTGGGAGACATGCATCAGGCAGTTTAACTGGGGAAATTCTTTGCAGTGACTCTTCTTACACACCTTTATTCAATTTCCATAGACTGTAGAATCACCTTGTCATCTTTGCTACCCTGGACTGAAGCTTAGCTATAATCGTGGTTGTAACGTGCTATAAATAGATCCAAGGGAAATTAAACAACTGAAGGCCAAGTCTCTAGGGGAATGCTAAGTGTAGTGGGTAGTTGGCTAATTCTTCACCACAAGTCCCCTTTTCAGACGAGAGTGCCATGCAGGGTCACAAAATGTGTCTTTGTGTTATTTAGACTTTGACAAATTCTTCACTTGGAAAAAATTTGTCCAAGTCAAGGAGGGCAGAGAGTTTTTCCCTTATTTCTCCTCTCTACAACTGGAAAAAAGTAGGACACAGAAGAGCTTTCGGGCAGGGAAGTTTGTCTGATTAAGACCAAATTTTTTGGAGTAAATTGCACAAATGAGTCTGACAGAATCTCATTATTTTTCCAAAAGAACTAGATTGAGGCAGGGGAAAATGCCACCAGGGAATGTAAACTGGTGTATCAGGAGTAGCAGCAAGGGGTTGCAATGCCCTTCATGGTAAAGAGCCAGACAGCACAGAAGCAGCTTTCCCAGAGTGAGCTTGCAGTCTCTCCAAGCCTCAGGGGAACCACCAACCAATTTTATTTTATTTTATTAAAAAAAAAAAAAAAAGCAGATACATGCCATTTCATGGCCATCAATCACTTGGCAACTTCTGCCCAGTCCCCTGTAGCCTGCAAGCACCCCAAGCCCTGGGGAGCCAGGGGTGCTCCTGGGGGCTCCAGCTCCACTCCACAGGCTCTCCTGGGGAGGGGCCTTCGCCAGGGAAAGGCCCAGGTATGTGGGCTCCCACACTCAAGGCCACGTTTTCACCAAAGCTAACAGACCAGTTTTTCCATCCCCTAAGGTGTCTGCCTGAAAACGGTTATTTACTGCGATATCATCTTGTAGGCAACAGAAACAAAAGAACACCTAAGAGGCGCACATCTCTGCCACAAGCTGTTTGTCTCAGGGTTTCGTGTGCGTTTAGTTAGCCTCGTCACCAAAGTCCAACTTTCTGGAATCCTCACTGCAACTACCATCACTCAAGCTGGTACAGCTTCCAGACAGCAACTACAAGAGAATGAGTTAGCTGAGTGAATTCTTGCTTTCCTCCCTCCCTCCAAGTATAGAAGGTATTAACGGCACATGAACATGCTGCATTCCCCCATCACCAGTGGCATCCATTTAATTAATTACTAGCATGATAATAATTGAAAAATACAAAAAAAGTTCAGAGGGAGACTTCCAGGCAGCTTGAAGAACCGTGTTCTTGCATTACAGCATCAGAACTGATCTTGCTTTCTTGAGTTTGTTAACCAAGAAGTTGAATTTGATTTTATTCTCCCTAGATGTAGATTCCAGGATGAGATTCCTAGGAGCATGACAACCTAGTTATGAAGAGTTCCTGGCTCCAATAAACCAGATAAGCTTAACATGGGTTCTTCTGAGTCACTGCCCTTCTTGTACAGGCTCTACTTTCCTACCAGTCATATAGCTGCCAACACAGCGAGCAGTGAGCTGAGGCGAACAGTCCACCTAGCACAGTAGTGAGTACTAGCAACACCGAGGCAGAGATGCACATGCATGTCCTTAAAATACTCTTTGAAAAAAATCATGTGAAGACACATAAAGGGGAAGATGAGCTTCTCTGGACACTCCCTTTAACTTCCAAGCTTTTCCAATCCATATCCTGTTGCACAGTGAGAAGGTTCCCAAACAAACACTTCCACCACCAGAACTCACTTCAACTTCAAAACATATATTCTGAAACATTACAGAAACAGAACCTGTACCAGCAGACTCATCAAGTCTCACAATGAAAGACTTTCTGTCAGAGAAAACTTTCTAGAGCGGGAGGAAGCAAAGGAGGAATTAAAAATAGAGGCAAAAATGCATGGTATGCACCCAAGGGTCTGCTCCTGTGGCAAATTCAAGTAATAATGGAATTTTACACTGGACTAGGAAATGGCCTGCTATTGAAAAATAAATGCCAAGACCTTTAACACAAACAAATGTCTATGTGAAACTGTGGATATTTATTTTGACAATGGCAGCCCTGACTCTGATCAGATCATTTAATTCTATTTACATGGTGACTAGCATGCTAAATAATCCAGTTTAAAAATACACAGAAGTAACTGTGCAGACCTACACTGGAGTAAGAGGTCAGTGCTCAAAAAACCAAGGTAGCCACCAACAAGAGATTAAAACATACAGCATATATTCATACTGCTATATTTCATGTTCAATCATGGTAACCTATTTTACACTAGCATTGCTGATTCTGTTTTACCTATCATACTTGTTCCTCCCTCAAGAGCCCTGTAGACACATGCAAATCATTTACAGTACTTATATCAGTGCTATCAAAAATCAATGTAATCAGCAGTGTTTATAATATCAATGCTAATGTACCCTTTGATTAGAGAATATTATGAATTCTGATTTTGTGATGCACTTCAATCGCCACGGAGTAAGTGAACTGTCTTCTTTAAATACACAGATTTTGCACAATCGGCAGTTGCACCAACACCTGCAGGAAGTTCCATGAAGAGATGTATTGACATGCTCCAAATGTCACTAGAAGTCTATCTGCGGTTTATTAACTATGCAAGAGAACAGGGAATGGTAAAGCAGCCTTAGGTCATGACAAACTAAGACGTGAAGAGGCAGCGTTTGGAAGCCACGTAACTTCGGTGACAACAGATAATGCATGAGAAACTACTCCATCTTTGCCACTGGGAAGCACCTAATACTATTACCATATTCTTCCAAGTAAGGAAGAACCTGTTCTTTTGATCATATTATCCAACATGTATGAAACCAAAAATCTCAACACACCCCCTTCCCCTTCAGGTTTCTCACTTGCAGTATTCTACTAATTCCTATAACTCATAATGAAGACATTTATTTTAAAGAGGCTGTCAATAAATCAGTAGTTTAGTGTCCTCAGGAGAGGCAGATGGATGACAGAACATTAGTCCTCAAAGCCTCTGTCCAGTTCATGAAGATTCAGTTTACCATAGTCGTGGAACTTACAGCAGCGGCTTGCCTTGTTTTATCTCAAATTCTACCAGGTAGGACCACTTTCTAATAAGTAATAGTTTAAATTTGAAATGCATAAATAAAATAACCTGGTCCAAATGATTTAGATTGTTCAAAAGAAATAAAATTTAGGAAAAAGAAAAAAAGGAAATCAGTCCCTTCTTAATGCATGGATGTTGCTGAAGTTTTTGTGGGTTTATATATTGCATATAATTTTACCTGCTCTATTCTTCACATGTGCAGCTGCCACAGGCAGAAAAAGGTTGGTTGGATACGATTTTCTAAGATTTAGTGTGCACAAGTATTCCAAACAGGCAGCTTCTCAATGGGCAAAGACAGGCACTGTCACTATGAGAAGTCTGTGTGAACTTTCCAAGCCTCAACATATCATCTCAGCAGTGCAAAATCATGACCTAATCAAATTTCCCGTGCCAACTCAGTCTTTTGTAGCTGTAGCAATGAACGCCTTTTTCTGTAAATGTCACAAAGCAAACAAAAATATGAAACCACCAAAGAAACTTACACAGGAAGACTTCCCACATCTGATATATACTTCAAATAAATCAACACATCCCATTAAAAATTATTTAAAAAAAAGATGACTTCTACTGAAGTTATTTGAAAAAATACTCTTCAGTGGATCTAAGCTATGGCAGCATAAATTACTCATATGTGAAAAATATAAATTATGGCAATCAAATCATATGGGATGTATCATGTTTTGGTCACCATATTCAGATACTTAGAATCATAATAAGGAATAAACACTCAAGACATCACATACACCACGACTGAACGGTTAACTCAAGCACATGAAATCTTCCATGCCCACACTTCTTGTAATTCAGTTAACTGTGACCATGTGAAAGCTGTAATTTCCCAAACTGACTTTGCTTTTGTTTTCTCTTCTGTCTACATGCTTACTGGAAAGAAAAACTAGTAAAAACACACAGAGACTATACATTCTAACCTAATCTGTAAAATAATATTTAATCTGAGGAGTATTAGTGTACTGAGAAAATCCATATGATGTGGATCACACAGTTAATAAGTTTGCATGTGTCTGAAATTACTGCTTTGTAACTGCATAATGAGAAGACAAAAAAAAAAAAAGCATTTATGTCCTAGGGCACACAGACACCACATCCTTTCAACCCACTGCTCTTTTGTCTCCCAGCTCTGTTAAACAGTCAGCTGCTGCCAGATGCTCTAGCTAGAAATGGTCACAGATGGTCAGTTGTCCAGTTAACAGACCAGAATGCTCTCCTCAAATCTCCTCTAAAATAGTATCTCAACTGTATACAGCAGATGAGAATATCTGAGAGCATGGTCAAGAGGCCATCTGACCTAGTTAAGCCTGCAGGTCAATTTTGATAATTTAGTCAAAATTAATCTTCCACACTACCCCTAAGTAAACTATCTCAACATGCTTCAAACACCAAGTGTCAAGTCCTATATTACTTTTGCTGATTACATTATAGATCACATCTTTTTATGAAAGAAATTCTCAGTTATACATGTAAACAGAAGCACCTTCTACCTAGGGATGATACCAACACATCTGTACTAATACACATCGCAAGAATTACAGGAGTAAAGAGTCAGGTGATCAATGGAAAGACTCCGATGGGACTCAGCAAGCTCTGTGCCCTAATCCTTGTGCTCAGTCCTGCAAATATTTACCAGTACTCCTTAAAAATACGAACAGGACAACACCACACACAAGGACTACTTGCTAGTACGGTGAGCAAGGACTGCTTGTTGTGCAGTATAGCTGTTACAAAGGCTACAAACAACAGAGAAATGGGCTAGAAATGTCAGAGAAATATCTTTGGTATTTTGTATTAATTTTCCACTGTTACTAGATCAGGCATAAATACATAAAAGCTGAAAAAAATGTGCATTAAACTGAATATTAAAAAGACATGTAATTTACTATCAGTATTTACTAACTCTAAGTGCAGTATCTTGTGATAAGTAGCTGGGTGTCCTTCTTCCAACTTATATAAGATTTACAAGATCTGGTTATCTAAGTGTTGTGCAACAGATTCTGGAAGAGGATTATTCTATCAGCAGCATAACTCAGGCTTGCAAAGCTTATGGCTGGGAAAACGGATGGCCAACCCTAATGTTGTTGCCTTACAGGTCTAATGATTTAAGCTCTCTAAGATGTCCTCTGACTTTGCTGTCTTCCAGAACAGTTAAGAAATAGTTTATATACTCACCTAAACCACTGACAGTATACTCAAGATCACTGGCATCCAGCAGAATTGGTCCATTCTCCTGCTGGCCTTCTTCTTTGTAATACAGCTTGTACCCTTGAATAGTTGCAGTGTCCTCGGAGTCCTGCTGCCACTGTACTGTAATGGTTGTACAGTTCATCGGCTCCAAACGCAGCTCAGGAGACTTTGGTGCTGGTTTTAGAGAAATATATATAATATTCTTATATTCTAGAAACAACTGATGTTCATGCAAAAATCTGGGTGCCCATCAGTCCAAAGTTCACTCAAGAGTTTGATTCTAGCTCATATGCATACTCACACAACTGCTTCTTTATGATGATGTCTGACTCCCTATAAGCTAGGTCAGCAACTTGATTTAGGATAAATCAGAATTTTTTAATTCTGCATCTTAATTAATTAATTAACGGTAGTTATTTTCAAAGAGAAATGAAAATACTCCAAAGATAGTTATAAAATTACCTGCTGTTTTGAAGTGAGCCAATGCAAATGTAATTAACAATAACAGCACACTTCACCAAGTGCTAATAATTCACTATAGTAGTCAAAACTCAATGAAATCTGAAGTGGATGGATGTGGACTACAGCTAAGAAATGTAGTTACAAATTCAAATCTACATCTTTTTCGAGCTATTCATGCAAAGTTGCATGCTCTTCTCCATGACATTACTAAATAATAATGCAATCCAAAGCTTGATTGTAAGAACCTAAACTAGACTTCAAATATCAAGTCAATTTGCGTATTCAAAGCACACATGCATTTTGTTTGTAATACAGACATACATGCATCAACTCAGATCCTTTAAGCACCTGCACACACTGCTAATGTGTAATGTCCCGGTTTGCAGAAAGGTGTTTTACACTGAACAACAATAGGATTTAGGGTTGTTAGATTATTTTTTTAGATTTGAATTATATAGAACAGAAGAAAACTGTGTTATCATTGGAAAAGAGTCTACAAGCTAAAACATTTGAGCAGCTCACAAAGACGAATTAAAGTTTCCTGCCACCATGTCAAATTATGTGAACATCAACATGTGGAAACAATCAAAGACTGACACCAAAACCATGTATCATCTTTTCCTTCTCCTGTCACATATAAGGTCTTTCATAAGACAGATTAGTTCCTCTTCAACTTTTGACGCTGAAACTATGTATTAACTGCATTTATTAAATGAATCAGAAGGTTTTGCAGATTATGCACAGAATCATGGTTAGAACACTATTTTCTAGATCACCAGAGCAAGAACATGTAATGAGAAAACCTATTTCACATGCTTGCACCACCTGTCAGAAAGAATTGTCACCTTCAGATGAAGCCTGCAATTGACCCCATCTCTAGGCTGTCGGTAACATTAAGAATTACCTTTCACACTTGTAGCTTTGGGAGTCCGGTGGGAAGTCCACAAAGATGCTTCTCCCCAGCCAATCCTTGTTGCAGCAGTGATACGAACCAAGTACACACTGTCAGGCCTCAGACCTTCAAGGAGGTACTCATCTGAAGTCCCTGGAAGCTCCAAGACTTGGATTTTCGTCTCTGTGCTGAGGCGGAAAGACAGACGGTACAGGACCACCTGACCTCTCCTGTATTTGGCCGGAATTGGCAGCCAAGAGATGAGAATATCTGTCGGACTTCTGCTTGTCAAACTAATTTCAGGAGCTCTCAAGGGAACTAAAAAAGAAAAGACAAAGCTTTTGAGCTCAGGGAAGGAGAGACAAAAAATTCTCAGCTGACACCTTAGCCTATGATGAGGTGTCAGTAACGTAAGAGTAAATAATCCAAGAAGTTTTATGGATTCTTGTTTATTTTAAGGATAACTTGACACTGCTTATTACTTCTCACCTTCTGCATGCAGTATAGCCTTAGCAAGCTCCTTTCTGTAAGGCCCTCAACATTTTCTTCTCTTTGATTGCCAGCAGCAATCAAAGGCAATCAGCACCTTACTGTTCTGACAGACTGACTGTCAAGGTTAGATGCAGCAGCTTAAACAGAGCCTAGACAACAACCTGTACTGTCAAAGACCCAGCGCATTTTGAATTCCACCAACCATGTAACGAGGGTAGTAACTCCTGGCAAGAAGACAGACAGACAACTGGAACTGGCAATGTTCCACGCTGCCAAAGCTTAACCCTGTCAGAATTTATTAATCAGTTCTAATGAACTATACTAAATAGCTTGTTGTTGCCATGACATTCAGATTAGTTAAATCACTGCACAGAAATAAGTCAGTAGAGACTTTTATGAAATTCTGATTCAACTAACAAGCACATAGACACAAAAAAAAACGCAACAAAAAAAAAGTCCACACCAAACAAAAGCCTTTTTTTTTTTTTTTTTTTTTTTGTATAGCCGATTTTTATTTCAAATTTTCCTCCAAAATTTGCAGAAGATGCAGTGGGTATACAGTTTGATTCATTTTCAGATGCCCAAGAAAGAGTCATAAAGACTAAATCCTACGCTATCATCAAATTCTCAACACTGAGGAAGTTCTTAAAGATCTAGAATAGTTATTTACATGATTTAATGAAAGGTCTTCCAATGCAGAAAAAAAGACACCATGTAATATACAGTGTTGCCCTGTCAGAATGTTATTTTATTCTCATTCCTTTCATTAGCTGGCTAGTGTCACATTGTGTCTTTTCAGAAACCTCACTGATGTCAATGGAAATTTGGGATCCTCAACAGCTGTTAGCACCCGCTTGCACATTTCTGTTCAGTGCAAATAAAAATATTCATCTAAATCAGTGGTATTTGTCTTACCATCTTCAAGGGTGTGCTGAGTCACATGATCCGACATCTGACTGGCTCCCAGAGGCATATAAGCTACAATATAGAAGGTGTAGTTGCTGGCTGGTTCCAAGTCATCAATAATGTAATGGGTTGTATCATTTCCAATGACCACTTGGTACTCTTCGTTATTTAAACCTGGCATAAGACAAGGGTTAGACAAATGAAAACTCCTGACAATGCCTAAACATCACAATATCTTGGCTTTAAGATCTTACAAAGTTATTTCATGCTCTTCCCCAGCCTACCTCTATTTTTTCAACCCTACTAAGTAAAAGCTCTTTTATGCACAGAAGTAACTGTGTCTTGCTGTGGTGTAGATTATGGTGTTCCAGGATTTTCTTGAAAAGGGATGCTGAATGTAATTCTAAACCCTATTTAGAATTAGTCACAACAAACTGTGCCCAATGTACAGTAACACAACAGACAAGCTCTAATAGCCTTATCATTCATACCGAGCTTCTAAATCTATTTGTTTAGAGTCAGGGAGGTTTTTTCAAAACCTATTTACAGAGCCTTTCTATAGCAGACTGAGAGGAATGCGAGGGCTCCACTCCACCAAAAACAAAACAAACACCCCCCCCCAAAAAAAAGAAACAAACAGAAAGAATTTATTAAGCAAAAGGATCTCATTTTAGCCCTGCAAATTCTATTACATTTGATTGACACGTTTTTTGCTTTAATTTGGAGAAAGGCCAATAAGAACAGATGAGAATGAGCTTCAAAAATGCTCGGCTCCTTAGCGAGTTGTTAAAAAAAAAAAAGGGGGGGGGGGCGGAATTCTCAGCAATTCACATTAAAATATGCATAGCAATGCATGCAGCAGTCCTTGTCTTTGTTGGGCTTTATTCCTATAGAAGAAGGCTATAAAGTGGAATAAGCATGGTGAAAGCTGCTGCGTTAATGAACAATTCACACCAAGTGCATGTCAACTTAATCAAAACTCTGTAAGAGCCAGCTCCTCCTCTTCACAACTGATTTTATAAACAAAAAAGAAGGCAAATTCCACCATTAAGTTTTCCCACATTTATGAATTAACTTGATAGCACTTTAATTAGACAAGATTACGAGCATCTCACAACAGACTAGTTAATGGCTTGTTAATTAGGAATTGCAAGGCACGATTTCTGACCTGCTAAACAAGATCCTTGAGCTCAAATTAAAAGGACTTGTTCTCTCATTGAATGGATTGCTAGGCCTCATGCAGAGGCCCTAATGAAACAGCCATAATAGAGAACAAGGCTTGCCTTCCACCACAATCAGTGTTCCCTTTGTGCCTTTTCTAAATCACTAACAAGGAATTAACACACTCCAACATGCATGCTCATCAGACCCTTATTCTTCTTGCTACTATGACCCCGATTTGAATGTAAAATATTCTGCTTAAAGAAACAAAAAAACCACAAAAACCCCACCTGTTAGTTTCTTCAACTAACTCGATTAAAACACTAACTTTTTTTTTTTTTTTTTTTTTTTTAAAGTAGGGCAGAGGACCTGAACCTGTTTTTACAGTGAAACATTGGAATACTTGAGTTGTGAAATTAAACAATGAGTGATGGTATCTTTTGTATTCAAAGTACTAGCTACCACATTGTGAGGTCTACAGAAAAAAAACTTTACAAAACTGCATATGATTAGTGTATTATCCAGCTTTTCCTTCTGTTTAAGGTTTATGGAATCATTAGTACGACTTAGGAGACTTAGCAAGCACTGTTTTTCTTTAGGAATAAAATGTTCTTTACTCACACTGACAAATGTGGTTCTTAACTAAAACGAGAGCAATACATGAACATAAATATATTAAGTAAAAAGTTACACGAGAAGCTTAAAGCAAGTAAGGTATACTCTAGTTAAGTCAGATACATCAGAGATAATTTTTAATCTTCATTAGGGTCTGAAACAGTGTGTGAGGGCAGACTGAGGAAAGACAGGTTGAAAGGAATAATGAAAGCAATAAACTCCTACAAACTATTTACATTAATACATAATTATCCAGAATTCTTACAAAGTAAATAAGGTGTTGACAACGTCAAAAGTCTGTGTTAGCACCTCTATGACCTGGAATGGTGTGCATGTCATCAAATGACTTTTCTTAATATTTAATTTGCCTTTCTTTAAATATAGTTGCTTCGAAATCTACATTAGAGAGATGGCTGATGTGATACTTTCTCACAAAGGCATTTTCTAGGTTTTTAATGATACCTCTGATATGTAGGCCACATCCTCAGAAAGGTTTACCAACTATCACTTAGAACACAACTATTTTTACAGAGGTGCAGTCCACTAGCCTTTGAAGTTCACATTTTTTCTACAAAACGAGACAAAAGTGGTTTTATGTCCTCATGCAGATCTTCTGGTACTACCCAATCACGTTACCAAGGAAAAAATGCATGCAGATCACCTACACTTTGATTCCTACTGCTGTAATTACTCATCTTAACACAGCCCTCCCCATTCTCCCTGTGTGGATTTCTTTACTAATGCAAAAGGATGCACAACAGCATTATATTAAATAAACATCACAAACCAGTCTAGAAAGATGAAAAAATGAGCATTTGAGAAAGCAAGTTCAAGTAAATCAGAGTTTTTTTGTTTGTTTGGAGTTTGTTTTGTTTTTAAACCAATCTCATTTCACAAGATAGAGCCTTTGGATAAGCAAGCAAATAAAGCAGGGATTGCAAAACAATTTTGCAGAAAACACATTTCAGAAGATACCTCCTTTCACTACTGTGTAAGAGTATTTCCTGCACAAACACACACTTCCCTAAGGACAGTTTTCCAGTTTTCTTTGAAGTAACCGGGTCTCTGCTCTCCACACTGGCACTGGACATACAATTACCCAGATAACTTATCTAGTATGACTTTATTCATATTAGCTTTAAGAGGGGGTTGTGAACACAATACCTCAGTGACTGAAAGTGTAGCGGGTAATTTCCCGCACCTCTTGTCCTCATTATCTTTTAAAACTCTTTCCTTCCTTCTTGAGACAAAATTCTCTTGTGTCCTGAAATATTCCACTTGCAAAAGCAAAAGCAGCTATTCCTGCATCAGTATTACAGTAATTAAGCTGTCCTTCCTGTCCTCTGCCTCTGCTTAGCAGATGGCAGACTGGTATTCCACACAGAGCTGAGCATCTGCAGCCCTGTCCTTGAATAAACCACTTACTGAATAGAAATGGGAAACAAAATCACTCCTAGAAAACAGAGCTGCATCGCAGCTTGGTTTAAGCCATGCACCTAACAAATTTTCAAGTCATTTGGTAATCAAATCTCCTGCTTATGAAAAACACCTGTTTTCCACCACTTTAAAGATTACCTTAACTTAAAGCAACTACATAATATTAAGGGTTTTTTAAATGTCTAGTTACTCATTTTTATTCCAACTATCCATTTCCTTTTATATAGGAATTTATGTATCATTTCAGAGACGAGGATAAACCCATTCATGGCTATTTCAGCATATTTTAGAGTTTGAGTATACTTTTATTATTAGAAGAGATCAAGGGGTGAAAGAAGAACGGATTTTACCATTCAGCCAATATTTGTTCTAGAAGAAGATAGTTAAGCCAATGAAGTATCGCTTATTCTACTCCAAAATACATGAAAGCCAGTAAAGTCACAAGAATTTGGGGATCTAGACAAGAATTGTCTCTGGTGAAAAGTTCAACTCTGTAAGCCTCCAGGATTCTGTTGTATGTTCTGTCCTTCCCTGCCAAGCACACACACAGAATAGAGCAGGCAGAAGCTCCTGCTGAGGACAGAGGGAGCCCAGACAGCAGTATGGAGGCCCCAGGTTTTAAAGTCCATTCATAACTTCAAAATCTGCTCACTGGAACAATCAGACAAGGGTGTATTGGAAGAACACTCAGTCCCACAAATGAGATGATGTGGCAAAAGCATTTTTCCCCAAGCGTGCCTGTTGTTTACAACATGCATTTATATGCTGGTATGCTCCGACGCAGCCCTGGTTATGAACCATTCAAATTTGACAGTCTCTGCAAGGACATTTGAGTTCTTACCACATACAAGTAGTTAAACAGTATTTAAATCAAACTGCTTACCTTCTGCTTTCATGTAATGCACAGAGTATGCAATCACTTTGTCTGAATTATACAGTGGCCTCTCCCATGCTAGCAGGATTGCCGAGCTTGACATCGTTTCAGCGTGGACATTGTAAGGTGCACTGGGTCTGTCTTCTGACATAACTACAGTAAGCCTGGCCCTGGAGAGAATAGATCCCTGGCTATTCTCAGCCATGCACTGATAAATGGCATCGTCTTCAGGGATGATCTGGTTAATCACCAATTTACTGAATCCAAAAGGAAGAAAAAGGGGGGAAAAAAGCTCACATCTTGGATAAACTTAGCTCTACATAATGCAACAACAGTGTTCAAAAACATGTAGATGTGGTGCTTGGAGGCATGGTTTAGTGATGGACTTGGCAGTCCTGGGTTAACGGTTGGACTCGATGATCTTAAAGGTCTTTTCCAAACTAAATGATTCTATGATTCTATCATTCATGAATTTAGTATATTTGGCTTATGTGCCACAAACTCTTCTATTAGAAGTGGATGTGCAGCTGTGAAATTTAGCAACTTGAAGTGTTCCTCAAAAGCTGCCATGTTTATGCCTGCAAAGTCAGGCACAGTGAAAACAAACCTGTAAATCTATTCCCCATCTGCAAAAAGCAGAACCTTAGGGTTGTCATTTCTTAACCAACTGTTTAATATGAGCTCCTCACTCTACAGAAGTAGTGAAATGGAGCCTCAAACAACTAGCACAATTCTGGTCTCTGCTACACTGCTGTAAATCTAGAGCAACTCTGTGGTAAAAGTCTTCAGTTTCCACCCCGAGGTAAAGCAGTGACCACAAAAGCTTTGCTGAGGATTTTAGGTATTGACTAATCTGCATTCCTTCTGCCAAGGAAATGTCCAGAACTACATTTCATGTCCAATTTCATGTTTACTTGAGTTCTATCTTGCTTGGCTATATTTAGTGACTGGAATTTCATCCTTTGGAAGCACATGACCGGCACAGCTCTCATATAGCAATTGCAATCTTACCTGTTGTACATTTTTATTCTACCATTGGAGTGTATTCTCCTTCCATTTTTTAACCACGAAATTTTGGGGGCAGGATTTCCTTCTGCCTGACAAGCAAAACGAGCAGTACCAGCTCTAGGCCTTGTTAAACTTTCCGGCCATTCCACAAATGAAGGTGGAGCTACAGATAAGTAACAACGGGGAGGGGGGAAGAGAAAAAAAAAATAAATCAATCCCCTACAAGTGCAATGACAGCCAGAATAATAATGAGTTTTCCACACACAAACCTCTCCCCTCAGGGCACTCAAATACATATACCCACACAGAAAGGATGTTCCATGTAAACAAAGCACATTTGTTTAAAGATACATACTATCTGCAGAGATAGCAACATTTCTACACATTTTTGTTCATGCATTTATGATTACATATAAATCAAATGCCAGCCTACGACATACTGCTCACAAAGCATACATACATATGACATATTTTTACTTTGTTACGCAATTCTTTTCTGTGCGGAAAGCCTGTCTTCCCTCAGCAAACACTGCACCTGGGTATCTCCAAGTGCAGTTGAATCACTAGTTTATAACTCAGACGTTGAGGATCTCACACTTCTCATCTAAGCCAACAGACAGAAGGCAGCGGCCACAGTTCTGTGATCTATTTCATCTCTGCAGTCTCCCTACAGCCCTTAGTGCACTACGCGCGAGAAAAATTCAGCCCAGTACATTACACAGGTCAAGACAGACAGACACAAGATGTTAAAACACACTGTGGAAGTCAACGCAGGCTCACCCAGCACAGTGAGAGTTGCCATTGCTACCGTGAAGTTTCGTGTGCCTGGAATAGTGGCTCGACAGGCATACACGCCTGCATGCTGCACCTTTACATCAGAGATCATGAGGTTCCCATTTCCAAGGACACGGGTATTGAAGACATCAATGGACTTATGATCTATTTGAGAGAGCAGGAGAAGGATGGTTACAAGGCTGTTCAATGTACCTAAATAGCTTACCTAAATAGGGTTGCCTAGGCAGTAAGGGGGTAGATTAGAGTTTAGAAGTGGGAGCATACAAACAGAAATCACCAATGAGCTTTCCGAGGTTTCCATTTTGCATTTGCTTTGCTCTTCACTAGTTATCTAACCATTCAGATAGTTGGGTCTCATCAATTGATAAGTGGTTTATATCTGTAATTCACCATCAAAGCTAAAAAATTAATGCCATTTTCCCAGTTAGTGTCCCCAATTGCCTTGCACTATGATTCAGTTCATCACTACCAATATCTACATAATCTTTACAAACAGGGATCATTTAGCTTCTTCTGAATTATGCTGGGGATAAAATGAGTATATTTGATTACCATGTATTTTATTTTCACAACAAATGCTCTATGACTATTAGGTAACTTTTGTCTTACTTGTTTGTCTGTAAGAGCCACTGAGTCAACCAGGAAAGATATGTTTATTTCTCCCACTTTTAGAAATAAAAATGCAGGAAAACTTTTCATGATTTGCTTCCACAGGTACAGTCCTGACTTTCACATTTAAGTACACGTCAGAATAAACACAGAGGTAGCTTTCATGGAAAAATGTGATGCACTGATGAATGTTATTATTCTTATTGCATTCCCTCTCTTCTCCCCTCCCAGGCAGACTACTCGGGGTTTGACTATACCTCTCCATAGTGCAAATGGCCCCTTAACACAAGGTCCAAACCACATTCACATAGTCCATCTAAGAAGAGAGGGAGAAACATTTACAGGATTGTTTCGTAGGATACAACCAACCCAACCTGCCCTAACTCACTATTGATTCTACTCTGAGTCACAGACCCCTGGAGGTCACCACCCTACCCACCACTCTGCCCACACCGTGCTGGGGGCAGTGTGGGATTGACAGCAGAAGCAGGGAGTCCAAAGCCTCAGAAAACCTCAGGGCTTCTTAACAACAGTGTGGCAGCATGCAACTAAAAGTGTTTCGCTTACCCTACCCTAACATACTAATCGTTACTTACTACATGAAGCCTCAGAACAGTAACCTAATTGCTGAAATCCTTTCTTTCCAGTTTCACTTCCTCTCCACAGGCTGAAGGTCATATGCTGTAATTTTAAGACTTACCTAACCGGCTCCATGAGATGATTGGCTTTGGATTCCCTGTGGCTACACACTCCAATATGACAGTTTGATGAAGAGATGCCGTAATGTTTTGAGGACCAGCTATTATAGATGGCTTGTGAAAAGGCTTCAAGTCTGAGGCTTTGGAGTGGAAAAAAATATTTTAAAACACATTAAAGAAAGTGAGAACAAGTCACCAAAACCTCAATTAAATATGAAACAAAATGTGATTCCTTTTTTTAAAGATGCTTAAAATTAAATTTACACCAAAGCCTTACTTCGGTAATTGTGGAAACTTACACTGAACAGTATTTTAGCCACAAGATACAGGCAAACAAAATTATTACTTCGGCAAGTGGTTCAGAAGACAGTTACAGCTCTTCAACACATGTAAGTGTTTTTGTTATAATGTCAAAAAAGAATATGATGCTATTGAAAAAAAATCTCACATGGTGAGTACCTGGAATAACACTCAGCACTGCCTCACTGCTTTTACGTCTATTGGCTATCGTTGTGGCAACACACCGGTAATTCCCAGCATCCTTCAGTTCAACACCATAGATTTGAAGAACTCCCGTAGGTAAAGCAGTTATTCTGTCACAGAAATCAAAAAAAAGAATGTAAATAAATATGCAGCCAGTGAACACCATCATGGAATTAACTACTTGATGTACAGACAGCCATTGCTACACTGATCTGGGAACAGCAGGCTGGAGACTCAAAAACATTCTCTATACATGACTCACACCATATTTCTGAACTACAGGTGAGATTACCCCCAGCACCAGGATCCAGGATGAGAGCAGAGGAATTCACTTTCAACAAGCAGATCTTTCTCACCCTCAGAAGCAACCATCCCAACCTCCTTTAGACAACTACTGCATCCATACTATTCAGACTGGCTGATTTTTGGCAGCAATTTCTGATATACTGGCATAACTGGTGTACAGTTCCCAGGAATCCACTTACGGTTTGAATTTTCATGTTTCTCTTTTTACCTCCCTTTGCATGCTAGGTACCTTAGACGTACAACAAAAGTTACATGTTGAGAAGGATGGAAGTACGCTCAATGAATACAATCTGGACAGGGAAAGAATCTAGCAGGGAGCAGGCTGCGTGCTTCAAGTTAAGCAATTCAAGAGAACTCCCCCTGTGCAGAATTTCCGTAGTGTGAAGTGTTTTAACTCAATTTTATGTACACATAATTCTTCATCGTCCCTCTAAAGAAAATCAGGTCCAGCATTAATTCGTCTGTGAAACCAATTCTGCTAGTTCAAACCACCCCCACAGCCAAAGTCCACTTATTCTGTATGCCACAGCAACTCCCACTCCTGAGGATGACTTGCATACAGAATCCACCAGTAACAATTCATACGTCAATGACTACTGTGTAGACAACAGCAGGTGACTCTGGTCTGCACTCTAACACTTATTTAAAATTAATTAACTATTGCTAGCTATTTTAGACATACATAAAAAAGGTTCCATGTGTATAGTAACAGCATTGCAAGTATTCAGATTTTCTTCTTGTAGCAAGCTCAAAATTATCGCAGAAAATAAACGACATTTTAGAATGTGTAACTCTACATACCTGTCCATGACTAAAGGTAAAGTTGTTCGATTCACTTCCCATGTCACAGTGGCAGGAGGATTTGCTGTTATTTTACAGGCAAATCGAGCTACTCCACCTTCTTGGACCTCAGTTGAAAGTGGCTGGACTTCAAATGCAGAAATGGCTAAAAATAAGAGAACATAGAATTAAAAGGACTAAAGCAAGGAAAAATTCCTGGCTCCATGGCTCCAGATCATAGATCAACTTGCAAAAATACCCAGAAATACTTCAAATAGTCCTCTTTTCTACATGCAAAAGAAGATGGGTTTAATTACCTTACCAACTTCGCACAATAGCATGGTCTCATTGTCCGAAGGTTTACTTTGCTTTAACCTAATTCAGTAAAATAATGTTTCAATGAATATGACACTCACAAATAGAACTAAGCATTCAAATTGACTGGCATGCAGCTGGCAAGCATATTAACTAACTAATGAAGTTCACATCAATTCAACTAGTTTAGGACTGGCCCTGCTATGCTTAAAAAAAGAAATGTAATTGACTGCAATAGAAAATTTCCAAAACAACATTCAGTTCCTGACAGTCATATTTTAGTCTTTCAATAATACTCACTTTAGTAAAAGCATCTGCAGAGTTGTACAACTTCATGTTTGATAAGAAAAGGGAATAAAAACCAAAAAACATCCCAATGTTGTTTAATCACGTAAAAACACTTTCATCCCAATGGTCCAAGCAGTCACCAAGCAGATGCCTGATGCACACAGTGTCAATACAATTTTGAGCATTTACTACTTCAGGAGTTCACAGAATTGAGCCAACTGAAGTGGCAGATCATTATATACCTTCCAGCTAATAGACACCTAAGAAATTGATCAGTAGTTGGATTTCTCAGAAAATAAACGCCAAAGGGAAAGGAATGCAAGACTAATTGCTTATCTACTGCTGCTTACAACAAAACTAACAGAAGGAACAACTCTTCAGAGGCAACTCCTTTTGGATAACTCACAACACAAGTAATTCCACACACGTTTCTACCCCCTGTAACTACAGAGGGAACCATCTCTGCATAAACTCAATGGTACTGATTTGGTTTTTTTTAAAAAAATCAGATTTCAAATAAATTTATACTCTTGTATAAATTATACACAAACATGATTTCAATAAATAAACTAATATTAGTAAGTTACCCATCCCTCAACATTCAACTTTTGTGTTCAAAGAATTCCTGGTTTACTTGTTTATTAATTGAAATGGTTTTCATCCTATTTAACATGTTCGCAATGCCCTTCTGCATAGAAGACACATACAGTACTGATGCACACGAAGCATTCTAATGAACGTTCCTCCCCCTCACCATTTTAGTACTGTTGCGTAGCATCAATAGGTTGATATTGGAGTGTGAAGAAAATACATTACCTGGTTGCTTTTTCCTCCATGCACAAATTAACTCCTAACATGGGCCTAACTACATAACTTAAAGATACCTATTACTAGTATACCTATTTCACTTCCCAGATCAGGATAAATTCTTTTTTTCCACTGCGTTCCTGTAGTTGCATCAGCACTGCAGGAATGAGTGTTCCTAAATACACCAGCAGAGTGAAAGTATTGCAGCTCTGTGAACAGACTTCCCCAAGATTGTGATTAACAAAACAACACAACCACCTTGTACAGCAAAATCACCTGAAAGCCACTGTGGCTGCATGACGCAAACACCATGGCCATCGGAAACTAGGTCTGGCACCTCAAATGTGATTCAGACTCCCAGGGCACAAGCAGAGATGCTCCCGGTATCTGTTTCTATGACCACTCCTCCTCCGTTGGCAGTGGGTTTCCACAGCCCCAGCATACTCTGCAGTCTGTTCCCTACACACCTTCACCTCTGAGAGAACTAGCCTCTCTCACCAGCAGAATTTAACCCAGTTCTCTATGTTCCACTTTTTGTTCTTTCACTTTTGAGCAGTACCAGGTTCAAGAACAAACAAGCAAAAATAATCGCACAACTTGCATAAAGACGTTACAATAGAAGTCTTACATTTAAAGTCTATTGGGGAGACACAAAAAGAGTTCTCTCCTTAAACAGGTTTTCTTTCAATGGCTCAGAAATCATAAGAAGAATAAAAAAGAGACTTAATAGTTCTTTGCCTACCTACAGAAGTTCAGCTTCACAGAACAGAAAGATTCAGTACAAGTCAAATAACCTGCACATACCCCGGGTTGTTCCCATAATTCTAAACCTTCTGGATTTGCTTTCTGCTGAATTTGATGCAGTCTGACTCTCCTGTAGTTTTCCACCACAGAAGGGGCCAGGGGAGCAGGAAGGCATCCAGGCTTGTCCATCTTCCTCCTTTCCCTCCTCCTCCATTCTAATTCCTCCCTACACTGATCACGTGTGCTCACCTGGAGTCAGAATACATTTCCCTAGTGGTATTCGTAACAGATTTTCTAACAAGAAACAGTGCTTTGAATTCTTCATTTATTTACTGAAAGTATGATGTAGCAAACTAGGCAAGTCTGCTTAGCTTTCACAATAAAAATCTCTAGGAATGTAATAAAGGCATAGATAATAAGAACACCACAAATCAATGTAACATGAGTTTCAGAGCTATCATGTAGCAGAGCTGCACCACACATTCAGTGGCATAAGAAAGGAAAATTTTAACAAGGCAAAAAGGTAATTACACAGTCTTATCAAAGCAAAGCTCTTACACACCTTTAAAAGTTTAATCTCCATAGGAATGATAAAATCACATCCAGAATTTTCTTATATTGGTACAATTATTTAAAGGGACAGAGTGAGACAACAAAAACACAATATTTGGTTTTCATTTATGTATGTAAAAAAATTATCTCCATGCATCCAGCACATTACAGCTGAAAATTAAAGACAGAAGTGAGACTATCAAGAACTACAGAAGAAACTGAGGAAAATTAGGATTTCACAGAACACAAAATGTCGTCGTGATAGCAAGGCAGGAAAAGATTCAGCTATACTATTTAGAAAATCCAATGCAAGTTGTTAATTGAAGCTGATATTTGAAGAACATTTTTTCCAGCTGAGCAGGAACAATGTATTTCCTCAGAAAATTAATCTTTAAAGATAGCAAAAGTCAGAACTATGGAGAACTGCACAAAATCTTCAGAAAAACGCATTAATGTCACTAAACGTGGTTTTCAAAACAAAAAATTCCTGCTTATCTCTCATCTAAATTTATACATTGTTTATCAGTTTAGCTCAATACTTGCTCCTTCTGTATCTTGTTTCTTTACGCAAATCTCTGGTTTCTTCTTAATTCTGACTTTATTTGTTCCAGTAAAATCTGTTTTTACAAGTCTATTGCTGTCTCGTGAAACCTGACCTCTTTGTAACAGGCTTGTTTTCATGGCAAGCGCTGATACCAACTCAGAACCCCAAGAACAAGTCATTAAAGCAGTGCTGTTAAGAGGCCAGAGCTCTATAAAATGGATAAGAAACAAAGTCTCAAGAGACATACGTTGTTCCCGAAAACAACCCTGCAAAATGCAATAAATGTAAGTGCCTTTTTATTTGAGTTTTCCCCCTCTTCTCTAGGCTATTTAATCATTTTGTTTCCAGATTTATAGCCAAAAGAAAACAATTAATGTTACTCCAAGAAGCTGATGCTCCCACCCTTTTTAACTTGCAAGATATCAAACACTGCTTACAGAAGAAGGAAACAATAGCTAGAAACTGTACTTACTTTTATAATTCCTGCAATTTATGTGATGGGAACATGTGTTTGTATAGTTACTTCTGAGTATGAATACCTCTGATGGCACAGTTCTGTCCAATAAACTTACCTATGCAGATGGAAGGCAGAGTTCAGTTCTGGTATGAGTGTTCCCTCATCTAGCATTGAAACAAACATCCACAGGCTCAAAAACCAAATGATTACTTGCAGACACATGCTGATTAAATCTTAAGAGAATTTATACTGCTGGTGTCTCCTGCACCACACACAGATTAAATACCATCCTGCATGCACGCAAAAAAAAATGTTATGCACCTGAACAGGTTTGCATAGATTTAACTATTAAGGTACGAAAAAGTAAAGCTTACGCAGCTCACCCTTCACACCTTTTTTGTTTGTTTTTTAAATACAGCAGCAGTCCTTCACTCACTTTAATAAAAACAAAATAAAAGAGAGAAACAAACAAACAAAAAGGAAACACAACACACACCCACTTCATTCACTCCTGAAATGAAGTCCAGCAGCTCGTTCAAACACAAGTCCAGGTGACTTGGCCCCTGACATACTGCACTTTCTACTCACAGGCTTTGTGTCATTAAGTGATTTTCTGAATGAGCTTTCTTAAGAGGCAAAAGAAATTCCAACGACCTACATGTTTATTGTCGTTAACGCTTGCTGTTTTCATCACAGCTGAGACTAGCCCAAGACTGGACTGCAACTGTATAATAAATAAACTGGAAGAATAGAAAATAAAACCCCTGAACTGAAACGGCAGCACAGAACTGGGTTTCATCTAACCAGAATGCAGCAAATATTGAGAAACTCTCCAGCACACATACTGACCACTTAAGCGCTTCTCAAGAGATAATGGCCACTCAGATAGATGAGCTGCTCAGGTGGAAAGAACAAAAGTGCATAATGCCATTTGTAGAACTTAGGTGTTAATGCTATTGAGAATTACACAATAGCCCTAACCCTTCAAATGAAACCAAGAATCTTTTACTTTTTTTTTTTTTTTAATTCTCAGGTGAAAAGGTTTCACTTGAGAAAAACAAACTTGTATGTTAAAGCACAGCTATGGCTTTTTCCAAAGAAACTGATTTCAGGACAGCACATGACAAACAATTTTGAATTTTCTCTTCTTGATCTAGTTTTCATGATGCACTCTCTGAATTTCATGATTCTCTCTGAAACAGTATTTAAAAATGCAACAAATATACATGTGTTAATTTTTAGTACCAAAGCCAACTTGCACATATTTTCCTAAAGTTTAGTGTGATTTCTCAGTCCTTGCAGGAGCGAGGCTTAAAACAGATTATGAAAGGAGTTCTGCCATGCCTTTTTGCTATATCAACACATATTTCCAAATTATTTGCTACTCAAATAGCACACACTGGTCTGGATCTGGATTGGGAATAACCTTTACGTGAGTACTGACAGATCCAGGCACAAGGCAAGTCTACTGGCACATCGCTACTCTCCCCATTTCCAATAAAGCAATTGGAATACACAGAGCTGGAGCTGTCATCAAGTGATCTAATGGGTGGGCCTTTGCCGAGTTTCCCAGATGCTAGTAAAAATTAAATAAAGTATTTCAGAGCTCAAGTTCTGCTTAGTACATACAGTTCAGAGGTGAATGTCACACAAATGGAGCAATATGGGTACAGTTTTTCATAACTGCACTGTGAAAGGGTTCTATATGTGCTACCACAAGCATATGTGAGGCATAAAAATGAGAAATTTCAGAAGAAAACAGAACCTGACCTGTAAGGAAAGATTAAAAGATCTGGGACCTGATTAGCCGTGGGAAAGAAACCAAAGAGAGAAGTGACAGTCTTACAAATATACAAGGGCAATATTAGAGAGGACAGGGAGCTATGACTGCCATTAATCCCTAAGAACAGAAAAAGCAGGAAGAGGTTTTAGCTCTAGCATGGGAAGTTCAGGTGAGGTTGCTAAAGGGAAATATATTAGCAAGGAGCAGGCAAGTACGGGAGGCAATACAGTGCTAGCAAAAGGGATGCCTGGGCTGTCACCTACCCGCCCAAGGGCAGGGACACGGCTCCTGCCACTCCCCTCATACCAAATGCTACAGTAAAGATCCTTTCACAAAGAAAATAATTTTGTCCTTCAAAAACATCCGGAATCTATTAGTGTTTTGGGTTTTTTTCCTCAGGCAAAAGACAATTCAGGATAGACCTCCATGAAGAGGCTCTTCAGTTTTCCAGCCCTCCACCCCACCCCCACTTTCTGTTTCACTCTTTGCTCTTCAGAGCTTTATCAGTGCAGTACATTTTACATTGATAGGCCCTAAAATCTGTGGAGATAAGATAATAAAGCTAGTACATAAACAAAAGGGTATCTAAGAAAGAGTCACTGCCAGAGACTGTCTGTCAGCAAAGGGTCCCAAGCTTACCTGGAACCACTGCTGCTGGACAACGGTTGGTTTGTACACCTGCTATTCAACAGCTGATGCATTTGAGTAGTTTTATTAATATCTTTAACACATATCCATTCTTTCCTTTCAAGCCAAGTGAGTCAATTAACTTCCTTCAGAGAAAAAAGTGACAAGATGAACAGGTACGAAAGGTAGCCTCTGATGCCACAACAGCTATTCAACTACATTGAGGATAGCCCTAATGATTTTTAAAAACAAAAACATCAACCTACTCATTTAAAATGATACATTCAGGATTTGAAAATAAGCTGGAGATCGGTTTTAGAGCAACACAAACCTAAACTGCTCAGTCCAAAAAAACCCCTGACTGTCTTTAACCAGTACGGGGTGTAGCCTACAAATGAGTGCTCCTTTTTTTAGAAAGATATCCATGCAAACAGAGCACACACAAGGTACATGGGAAAATCCAAACCTTTCAAAGTAAAATACAATTGCCCTTTTTATTTTTTAATTATGAAACAGGTTGTGTTTCAATTTAAAATCAATAGTTTTAATTAAAAAAAATCCTAAAGTTAACTGTGGCATACAACATACAATGATCATAGTTCCATACTAAAGTATGGAACCCTAAACACATAAGGAAAATCTCTCCAGATAGCTGTAAAGTCTCATAAAACAGGATTTCTAGGATGCAGGTAGATGACAGCTCTTGAGGCATTTAAAATGTCATGTTTTTAGTAAGCTGCTAAGGAAGCAGCTTATACATCAATTCATGCAGAAGCACATAGTCTGTAAATGTCATCTAAGAGGATGTGTATTTTGCTCAAGGAGTTGGGAACACGCTGCTCCTAGTTCACTAAGAAATGTGGCTACAGGTCTGATAGAAACTATAACTTACATTCTAGATAAGAGACAAACACCTCCTTTGCATTATTATTTAAAGGCAACATAACATCCTCCCAATGAAGTCACCAAAGTACCAAGAATCTCCCAATTCATTCTGAACATCTTCAGTTACCACTAAATATGAATATAAAACAGTGGATATGCTCATATAAAGTATGAACATCAGAGAACTCCAAATTCTAGCCAGGACTGCTTTAAGGTTCTTGATCTAACCTGTCCTTACAATTCACCGTGCCATGATGCACTCAAAAAAATTTCAGTAACCGTTAGGCTGCTAGATCAAGACCATACATTTAGACCAGTGTAATGTCCCTGTAGTCTCCTCTCTGAATCTGTTTATTGTCCTTTTTCCTACTTAAATTATTAATTTCTTGGCAGAGGGATTGCATTTTTTTCTGCATTTGCTCAATTGCAAGCAAATGCTGTCTTCTCTATGTTTGAGACCACACCTCGGTTTACAACAATCCTAAATCCATTAACAAGGAACTAGATTTTTCCATCCCTCAGGTTCTCTTCCCTTTTTTTTTTTCTTTTGAAAGTATCCTTTTCAAGTTTCTCTTCATTATCTCATCTATTATTCAGTAGGAACATGTATTATTCAGCAGGAACATACTGAACATAGGTGCTACAGTTGATGAAAGGGATTATAATGCTTAGCTTTTCCTTATAGATTCCTTTTGACTTTTTTTGGTCCAAATTATATCTGTTTTCAGCAAAATGCCACAGATAATCAGGTAACTCCACATCACTGGCACTGTCTGCTCTGCAAAAACTCAGAATCTGTGGTATTGCGGGTCAGTGGGGAAGTGAGTAAGACCAAGACCATAAAAGAAAATTCCCAAAGTGTCATCCTGACTTCACCCAATGAATAAATTTACTCTGTTTACATAAAATAGTATTTTTAAAAATAGAAAAGGAGAAAGAGAATAAATTGGAAAAACTATTATAACTATGTTGAAGTCCCTGTTTGGATTACTGTAGTTAATGGGACCACTTACACAGAAAAGGCATGCACTTTGCAAGTGAGTACAAGTAGATCTGAAACTGTAAGTAATTCTGGAAAGCAACCAGTTGTTACAATAGAGGCATTTCTACAGCTGCAGCAGCAGGAAACGAGATCAAGAGGAAACTGAATTTTACCAACATCCTGTGATCAGATGAAGACAGCAGCACCATACTAAAGAATGTGCCTTTACAGAATTATGAGCTAAATATCTGAGGAACAAGCCATCTGACATCCTCTTCATAAAATCCAGCACAATTGGAAGAAAACCAAAGACAAAGTATTAAAAGAACCAAACCCCACATACACTCAGTGGAGGAGGAGATGACTTGTTGGATTTTGCTTCTTGCCAAGTATTTGCCTGTAATTGGTCCTTCTCCAACTCCAAGGATCAGACTCAATTTTATCTTATTTTGCTTTTCTTTGAAATGCAACAGTGTATGTTAGCTTGGGACCAAAACATTAGTCCTGAAGTCTTCTTGACCACTCCAGGCATCAGAAAGATTTGCTGCTGAACTATGGATCTCTGGTAGTTTAGCTCATGAATGCAAGCATCTGCAAAGACTTGATCTTCCTTCAGTCTCACTCATTGTCTGCACAGGTATTTTCCTCCTATTAATGACTATTATTTCAGGGGAACAACGGAGTTTGAGATGGAACCGAGTTCCATCTGTAAAAGGAAGTGATACCATCCATAACACATTTGGTCCTTTCAGGCACAAAGGAAAAGCGTCAGTTCATTCTGTTATAAAAGAGTAAAGAGGAAAAGATTGTAATTCAGACAACTTACTAGTAATGGCATTCTTGTAAATTACCAGAGATATAACTCTTCTGATAAACTGGAAGCATGGCTTTTCCCCTAAAGCCAGCTGTTATTTTTAATTTCTGCCAGAGTGGCTGGGAAGATAAGTTTAACTAAAATACACTTTTTCTATATCCTCACATTTTAAAAAATGTTCTGAAATTGCATAGTTTTGTACTACTACTGCTTAAAACTTTAGTTTTATATGCTTATTTTTAATTAATAACCAAAGATGTATACAGCGCTGAAAGCCTGATATTTAAACTCAGTTGAAAAAAAATGAGTCTCCCCCCACCCCCCCCGCCAAAATCAGAAGTATCACTAAAGAAAGAAAGAAAAAAAGAAAATTATCAAATAATTTTTTATTTGATACAATACAGGCTACTGACATCACTGCCAAGATTTTAAGAACTCCATCAAAATTCTGGGTAACACTGTGTCAAGTGCTTAAGTTTTCACACTAAAATTTTAAAATTTTTTTTTTCCCCTCTGTATTAAACCCTGGCAGTAAATGTTATCACAGATTGACATATTAATGAGCTGAGATAGCCTAAACAAAAAGCAACTGATAGCAATAAAACAGCCAACCAATTGTCCTCTTGTTCTCCCCACATTCTAAAACCAGTGAGGGAACTGAAGTGTCCATAAGCTCATCCTATGTCTCTCCTCAAATTAATGAATTCATAAATTAAGGCTCTGAAGATGGTTGTTCTCACTTGCATGCTTATAAACACCTGTAGTACAAAAGAGAGGAGAATAATGACCAATCCTGTTCCAACCACTCACACACACTGCACATGCTGCATACCCCTGCACACTTGCAGGGGAGAAAAGCAGAGTATTGCACACTATCCTTATTTAATATATAAGGAAGTCTTGATTACAGGTTGAATCTCTAATACCAGTATCCACAGATTTTAATGTCTTTGAACTAACCTGAGCCCAACCACACCTTCAGCCCCAGAAAGGCAGTATAGACTGTAACTTCAACTGCCATCCTTAACATTTCAAACAAGCACTTCCAGACAATTTCACTTCCAAAGATAACATACATTAACAAGGATTATTGAACCAGTTCATCACAATTTTAAAATCCATACAGGTGTGGTTTTGTATATATATATGTGTGTGTGTGTGTGTGTGTGTATGTAAAGTATAACTGGAACAGTTAAAGAAACCACAGTCTTTAAGCCATGCCACTACAACTCAATGATACCTTGGGAATAGCTTTGCTAGAATGGCACCTTGTACCCTCTAATCCAAAATTAAACTAAATCCTTTTAATGTGCAACAAGGAGATTGCTGCTATTAATGCCTGGCTTTTAATGAGGTACCAACACTAAACTGTTAAGACAATTTTAGAATCAGTATTTGCTTGAATCTTCTGGGAATGTGGTCACCCCTGTTAAAGGGCATTCATTTTACCTTTCTGTCATTTTCCAGCTTCATATTTTAGCTTTAATTTCTGCCTCTCCTTTGCTCTATCAAGCCAGTTACTAAGAACTCAGTCTTAGAAAGAAGACAGGATACAGACCTAAGATAAGATTACATGACAGAAACATGCTATTTACCATTAGTATGACATTTATTTTCCCAATATGAAAAATAAAATAATTTTCCAGGATAACCTAGAGGTTGCATATCAAAAACAGAAGGGGAGGGAAAAAAAAGGATGCAATTCAGCTATTACATTACAAAAAATATTTATTTTAAGGAAGAAAGAGGGAAAAAAACCAAAACAAGAGAGATGGAATCAGACAGACAGAAGTGTAACATAAGTAAAAGGATTCCTCCAACCACCATATCCTATCAGGTTAAAAGCCCTTATTGCCAGGTGTACACTTTTTACTACAAACACTGCTACAAAGCAAGCCTTGGTTGGCACCTAAGTTAGTGTTTCTACATACAGAAATATTTCAGTACTTTTCAGGTTCTTTGTTAACACCTTTCTCCAGAAACAACATGCGAGTCAATAGCTGGATGAGTCTTTTCACAAGACAAAAAGCCCATGTACCTATAGAAGAACTACTGTGCTGGCAGAATGAAAACTGTACAGAAAAATCTAACTGCAAATTCAGCCCTAAATCTATACTGCCGATATCTCAGAAAAATCATTAGGTTCTCCTCAAGAACAGTTTTGAAAAATGCCTCTATAATCAAACCAAGTGGCAGTGAAACTACCTTAAAAGAAATGTTTATACCTTGGACTTACTAAAATCAGAGGAAGAAAAACCTTCCCTTTAGCAACTAAGAAAAAGGTTTAGTTTAAATTCATCAAAACTTTTTTCCATGAAAAATTCTAGTTCTAGACAAAAATGTAAATCTGCGTGTGGTAATGAGTCACGTTTCCTTTAGTCTACACTGAAATGAAAAGTAGTCACAGAAGTGCAAATAATGCTCCCTTTTTTAATAAACTCTCTCTACGTTGTTCAGGAGCATACAGAACAAAACCCCCACAGCTTGCTGTGTGCACTGGAAATAATCTGCAAGCAGGGTTAACATTTAGCCTATCACCATGCTATTTGTGAAACAGATTACACTGTGTATTTTCACAGATACTTCTTGAGTTAAAGATATTTCCAGGATAAACCTAATACACCAATCATCTCTTCTTAAAATGAAAACAAAAAGATAAAGGAATGTTCCTGTATGACTTTACCAATATGAAGAAATTCTTACATTGTGATAGTATGAACAACATAGCAGCAGCTTGGAATACAATAGTTCAGAATTGTATTGAAAAAGGAGCCCAGTCTCAGACTATTACCTTAGAGCATTAAAATTAAATAATAGGGAGGTTAAATGAGACTGAAACTGCTGCACTGATTTGACACTATCAATAATTGATATGGGAAACCTATTAATGTGTCTATCCCAAAGATTCTTCTTAACAATTTGCCATTCAGAATCTCCTAGCAGGCATTTTAACATTTTAAAGAAGGTGGATTGGAATTACAGCCTGTACAGAATGCAATCATATTCTACAGTGATTGTTATTCTGATGCTTTGGAAAACCCTGCAGAGTGGGAAACTGCAGAGTTGCATTTTTAGGAGCCACTAGCTTAGCACTACAACTTGGGTTCCTCTTCCCTTCCTACCATTTTTTTTTCTCCCTAAGCCAAAGGATTGATTTTATCAAAATAGGATGACACTTTGGGAGCTACCGGCATAGCTTACTGGCATCCATGCACTTTATGTTCACAAAACCAGATAGTTCGAGCACCATTTAAGACTGCTGACACATATTTCTTCATTTTTTTACAACCTGTTGACCAGTAGGAGTCTTATCCTTGATTTCAATTTCAATAGGCTTTAAGTCAAGACCTTACCTTAGAGAGATAAGAGACCTTTTATTGAGAAAATACTGTGCCTCTTCAATTCTCTAGATGATGTGTGTGTTACTCCACAACTCTGGCATATATTGCTTTCTTGGGATCAAGGAAAGAAGGAAGACTGGAAGGGAAAGGAGTTGTTCTAGTTTGCTTTACTAATCTTTACCAAAAAAATTTTTATATTGAGCGTGAAATATGTCAATAATTCAACCAAAACCACAAACCTAACAATAAACAAAATATAATTTTTTAAAGCTCCAAATATTGCAAAAAACTAACAAGATCAGAAACCCCATTTCTACAGTGTGAAAGACATGTAAGCACACAGAATGAACCAGGTTTGGCCATGAAATTTGACATTCCCTACAGACAAAACTGATCCTTTACACCACGTGCTTCTCACATTTCAGTTCACAGAATAGTATTGGCAGGTTGTAGGCGAAGAGCAAACCTTTCTGAAGCATGAGTCTGCGAGACCCTCTCAAAATCATGTTTTGAGTTTTGGAGGGACCAGAAACTGCTCTGCACATAGGGGTAATTACAGAAAGCTTTCACTGATAAATACCAAGGAGACCCCAGATGAGGTACTGACTGAGGATTTCGACCATCTGCCCTTTCTGCTATTCTCAATTCATTACCTCTGCTCTGGACAAATCTTCTTCAGGGCCCTGACTGCTAAGCTAAAGGGTGAACTCCTTTGCAGAGCTTACTGCCGTTTCGCCTCCAACAAACTGCCAGTCAATTACACCTAGGAAACAGTCTGCTCTGCTAAAACTTATGGTCACCTTATTGAAAAAACATTTACTTCTAGACTACCATATACTTAGCTATGCCATTAGAACTAAATAGAGGGAAGTACAATAGAGAAAGGCATGGAAAAAGGAAGAAACAACATTACGTTTTAATTTTTCCTTTCCTCTCTCATATCCTTGCCAACATGCTGACAGATATCTAAGAAGTGTAATTTTTAGACAATGATTTCCAAACCAAGATGCAGATCACTAGGAGTTACTCTCCATATTCTGATAAAAAGGGAAGAAAGGAAATAAATCATTAGCTTCATATATAAAATTCACACTTCTAAAATACAATGCAAAACTGTTTCTTTGTGCATTAAAAGCATTGCAAAGCAATGTCTATGATTGTCTCGCCTACAAAAAAAAAAAGGGGGGTGTAGCATTTGCCCTGTCACAAACTAGCCACTACTTTTCTGGTACTGAAGAATGCTATAATCTAAAGGCAATGAAATGGAGAAGCAAAGAGGTCAACAGCCTGAGCACCCTTGAACAAAAGTTCCCTTGGAGATGTCAGCTGCAATCTCATTTGTTTCCTCTAACACTTTCAGGTCCCCTTGCTCCTTTCTTTACAGCTCCTAATTCAGTGGCTGACAAATGATCACTTTAAAAATCTCTGTACAGGAATAACCAAGTCTGAATATGTCCACTGAAGATCACTAAACTCTACACCATTTGGGTTTCAACTGGATTCTGTAAAAGTGCTTCTGCCTACACACTGATAGAGTTTTCACAACCAGCTTCTCAAAGTTAAGACCACTCTGAAGTTTCATATGTAGTATTTCTCTTCCTGGAAACTTGAAAGTCAAATAGACTATTCTGGACTAGGTCTTTAGGGAAACGTACTAATTTATTCTTTTTTTCCTACAGCATTCTCTTATTCCTTCTTTCTTACAGTATCCTCAGAAAGTAGTAAAGTACATTCTCTTCTCTACATGCAGAATGGAAACTATCGTGAGCAAATTTCTGAGGTATCCCAGTACAGAAAGTCAAGAGAAGAGGAGAACTCAAATGGATGTACGCTGAAGACAGTTGACAGGAAAGGAGAAGAAATTTGACAAGGTAAGGGAAAATTCCCCTCTACCAGGAAGAACTGAGAATAGCCTTTTCCTTGTATGTCCTGACTTGCCCAAGTTTGTTTTTGTTTTCATTAAAAACAAAACAAAACTTTCTTCCACTCTTGCAAGAGCTCTTTAGAAGTGCAAGGTCTGAGGACAGTCTCTCAAAGACAGAATTATCATCTTCGGCTGCTCCAGAAAAAAAAAACAGCAGAAAAAAAGAACAAATGAGGCATGTGGTTCTGGAACAGCCTCCCTTTGGTGAGGCAGTTTTGGAAATGCAACCTCTTCCCACATGCATGGCCATCACTGAAGGCAGAAGCCCTACCACTGATACCACTACTCTGTCAGAAGTGCTCAGTCCTGTAAATGTTTGTTTTCTAGGCACAGGACACATCAAACGGCACATCAGGCTCTCAACATTTAAACATATGGCTGGCTGGCTAAGCTTTCCTTCTTGGGTAAACTGTGAATTCAAAATTATTATAATAAGCATCACAATACACAGAGAGTCTCTATGATACCAATACATTTTTTCAAGGATAAAAGCAATCATTTCGTCTCAGGATATATTGTACTTTATGAAAGATGCTCTTTCCTTTTGCTAAATAGACAGCATATGTTCACTGTAAGTTTTGAAAGCGTTAACCTTAGCAACAGAAAGAGTTCATAATCAGCATGTCTGCTGTATGTTAAGAAAAAACAGCGCAACAGCTAAAGAAAACTGGCTCCTCAGAAGTGGATAATCACCCTTCAAAAAGTTTGCTTAAATGCAGAAACATGCATGCAGAAACAGAAAAGCACAATTTGATAAGGTGACTATTAGACTGTACTGTTTCTTCCTCAGACCACTGGAACAGACACACAGCTTGTTATTCATGACATATTAACATAACTGTGACAACAAATGGGATCCTAGGCAGCACCAATGCGTTACAGAAAATAACAGGAAGATCCTAACTGGCATACTACCAATCCATGAGCGCCTTATTTTACTGTTTGTTCTCCGGCCCATCGGGTGCTCTTAGAGCCACACCAAGATGACTATTCAGGAGAACTGCAATGTGGGGGCACGCATCAAAATTCCCAATCTGTGAGGGAAGAAAGTACAAGATAATACACCCAGGTCTTTCTATTTTACCTTGGTCAAATCAGCTAATGATATTGCAACAATGGCACTCTCTGCCTCTGGCAGCTATGTGTAAGCTATCCACCTAACCACACATATTGTCTTACTACACTTCAATCATTTGGTAAGTGGCAAAAAATATACCACTACCACCCTTCCCAATGAAACCAGGCATACGTATCACCTCAGGAGTTATCACTAGCACTGTTTTAAAGGAAATAAAAGATTGAGGCTTAGAAATATGTAGTTCTATACATTCAACAGTTTATTGACGGTGTAACTGACATACCCTACCAAATCACGAACACAAGCATGAGAGATTTGATCTTTTCACTTTTGAAGGCATCCCAGCTGGGGTTTTCCCTTCTCAGCCTATCTATCATGCAGGCAACAGTGTGTGGCCACAGAAGTGCACAATAAATGCTAATGCACTTGTCAAGGAATTCCCCTCTGCTTTTCTGCAGACAAGAAATGTAGGAAATAGTACAGAAAAGGCACACAGTAAGCCACATTAACCAGCTTCAAAGCTGTTCTACTTGTGTGGCTGCATGCATTCAGGAGAAGGAACACACCACTTTCTCCCTTGTAAGGACTGCTTTCCTTCAGCAGTTTGCCAAATGATTGCCTTCTAGCATCTATGCTTAATCCTACAGATGCCTTTCTTTGGAGTTGTTGCCATTCTGTGAAGAATTAGTTCTGCTTAATAGCCCAACTGTTGTATGGGGAACATCCAGCACAGTTTTGCACTTCACAACATGAAGAGAAGGATCAGAACACAAGCAGGACTGTGCAACAAAAGATGTATCGCTTCGCATTTATCCTAATTTGGCATCCAAAAAACCCGCAAAGAAAACCAGAAATAGAAAATTAAAGATTGACTGCTATGATTCTAAGGTTCCTCGAAGAACAACCCCAAAAAGAACAACAAAAATGTAACAGTTACTCAGTGCAACGCAAAAAAGACAATATTAGCACTGTGCATCAAGAGCCTCCAGCACTGTATGTGCTACAGCTGCCCCATTCTGATCAATGAATTTCACTGCAGACACCAGCAGAAAGGCAAGACCTCTATTTATCAGTAATGTACCTTCAAAAATAAATAAATGCTATTCCTGCTTACAATAAAATAAGACCCTAAGTAGAACGCAATACCCACTCTTCACCTCACCCTCCCCAGCTCATCAATCAGAGGAAGCACTGCAGAGCGCATCCCAGGACAGGAGCGGGGCCCCACACATTCCTCTGCCGAGCCGCCCACCACTGTGCCTTCCCTCACATCTGGGGGGAGGCAGAGGAAGAGGTTTCATTTCATACAGTGGCAAACCGACACCATCCACATATGAATGAGTGTAAGCTGATACGGCAGTGCTGTAAGTCTTCAGGCTGTCAGAAATGCTATCCCTGAGAGATACGAGCACTCTTCGTTTTTTGCTTACAGTGTTTCACAATCAGCATCCTAGGATGAAAGACACAATTTCACTGCAGAATGCTGAGGAGAGGCACTGGGAATTCAAGCCGTTCAGCCCCCTCTCCAAATGTCAACATTTCAGCATTCCCATGGGGAAAGGAAAGAAGAGATGCCTCCACTCTCAAGGGCCAAACGCCTGCAGCTCATTTCCCTGTCACCAAATGCCCCCCTACTGCATTACACAGCCCAGAGATCTCTCCCCAGTAACAGTCTTCCTACAGAGGGTAGCAACTAACAGCAAAATTCTGAATGTCTGAAAGTTTGGGAGCAGCACGGAGAAAAACAGAAACAAACTTCACACAAAAAGCCAAGCAAAACAAAAGGCATTGTTAGATTTGCTTTTTTTATTTAAGTTACTTAAATCCTCTAATTAGATGTTTATCTGAAAATTTTGGGGGGGAGGGGAGGGGGAAGAGTTTACAACTTTCGCAGTTTTCCCATAAAACAAATCAGAAGCATGGCTTCCAGATAAAAATCACATTGCCTTCAATGCCATAGAAATCCTTATAATCTTCCTCATGTAAATTTCTCTCACTCCCTCATGTGTCTGGGAAACATCCTGCAAATTTGTTCTGAACGCACCATAAAAGCCCTCACATAATAGGCAAACAGAAGAAACCAAAAAATTTTGTCTTTAAAGGAAGTCACCTTGCTATGGTTGTTGACTTCTTGGGTGGGAGGCAATAATCAGATTACCAGTTTGCCCAGTCATAGTGCAAGCAAATAAACATGTTCTACAAAGTACGTAATACATCTGGTTATTAGATTACTTATATTCTCTAATACACAATCACAACCCATTTTCCTTTTCCATTATTTTCAAAAGCTCATTATTTATCTCCAACTCAAGGCCATGAATTAAAGCCACCAAGAAGGCGCCAAGGGAAGTGTTATCTGGAGCACAGAGAAGCCAGTATTCCCATCTCAGGCATCATGCCCCAGCCTGAAACAAGCAAGCTCCGAGAAAGGAGACTGATCCCCGGGAAACGCAACTGCAGACATGAAAAGAATACCACCAGGCCTCCATGAAAGGAGGAGGCAAATTCAACAGGTGTTCTACTTATCCCTGATTTCTGACACATACATGGATGTGTCTAACAGAGAAGAGTTAAGCAAAGTTAGATTATCTCAGACTTCCTTCCCCTCTTGTGCTCTTTAGTTAAGCCACTCATTTATCTCAACAAAATTCTCCCTTTCCCTCAAAAAGAGGGAGAGAAAAGAATGTAACAGACCAAGCCTTACCGTATTTTCTTCTAAATTATGCACTTGCACTTCCATCAGCAGAAGTATAACACCTTGGCCTGAAGCCAATCAGAAATCCCTCATAATGCGTTCAATAAGCCAAATCAAAACAATACATAGCTTATGAGAGTGAGGTAAAGAAACTTGAAGGTCATATTTCATCTGCTGCAGCTCATCATGTTCATTCAAACGGAGGCAGAAGGTTAACTGGCAGGATCTGCTCTTTAATGCCTGTTATTTCCAGTGGAAGGAGCTAAGCAACAACGTTCTTTTCTCGGTACTTCATGAAAAGGATCATCAAAAAACTCCTAATGCCATGGGAACACGGCCCAGCTAAAGGGAAGATGGATGGAAGACCCTGGCAACAGGATGAAGAGGAAATACACCTCCCTCGTGCAACCTGAATTGGGTTTTTGGACACATTAATTATAAAAATTGAAAAATGATTCGTTTCATAAAGCATGGAAACACTTCCTTCTTGTTTTAAAAAAAAAGGATTCTAAACCAGCAGACAAACGGACAGCACTCATGCTTATTTGGAAAACGGTGGGTTTCTACAACAAACTTTTGTTCATCAGGTGAAAATGGGGACTGAATAGAAAATATCAGGTTCTACCCTCAGCTTTACAGCTGCCTATGTTGTCTGTAGGAAAGTAACTTACTAGTTTGATCCTGCAGAATTTATCTCCTTCTCATTTTTCTCCACATCTAAAACAGAGGTAACACACTAATCTTTTACTTACTGCAGGGTTTTCTGGATTACTTAACACCATATATGAGAGGTAGTAGGAGCATTAATATTCATATATCATACACATTAAAACTAAGAGTGAGATTAATAGAAATTAATATTCTTAACACCCTGTCATATCAACTAATCACAAAAATCTACAGATTTGTTGGTGAAAAAAAGTGGTCTGGTAGATAAATCAGAGGGGGGGACGACAATAAAACCCCCACAAAACAGCCCTATTGCACTGATGGAATTGAAACGATCTGTCCCTCTTCATGAGCACCACACTGCGCTGATAAACTAAATCTCTCTGATTGAAGGCCGAATTAAAACGGAGCAATGCAGGAACTCTTCTGACCCAAAAGTAATCCACTCAATCATATAATGCATCCCCTTCCTTTTAGTAAAATGAATAGCCCTCCATAGAACCTTTTTCTTCCTTGACAAGTCCTTGACAGAAGAATGTGAATCTGGACAGTTAAATGAATCAATCACCAGCTGCTAGTCTAGGGCCAAGATGGTGAGCCGAGGGGCCTGCCAGAGTTCACTGACCACTGGTCAAAGCAGGACAAAGGCTTCGCCTCTATGAATAGCCTGCTTCTGGGATCCAAAGGTCACTCTGCTGCCTTGGAAACGCGGTCCCCTTTGGTTATTTAAAGTTCTCAGGCTATTCTGCCACAGATATTATTGTTTCAGGTGGTCACCATCTTTCCTCTTCACAAGTTCGTGAAAGGCCAGGCAACCATTATTTAGGTAAATGCAAGACAATGGCGAACATGGCAGCAACTAAATAGTGAGGAAAGGAACAATTAAAATAAGTGCAAATAATGCCTTACATTTCCTCGTAATTTCAGCTTCTGAAAACGTCCTCACAGAAAGAAGGTCCTGACACCAAAAAGGCTAGATCCCCAACAGGATCCAGGCACGTACCTTGCACTGAAGGCGCAAGGTGTTGAACACTTCACTGCCTTTGAGTGCCGTTGTTTCTTTACATAAATGTATCAGGAAAAAGTAGAGTATCAGGGCTTTTCTCAAGTCATGACTGCTGGGCTGTATTTCTAGAAAGCTGCCCTGTGGTTCAAGGTAAGTAAGACCTGTAGCCTAACAGGTAGGTGGTACTCTAGGCTACGTGCTGGAGTAAGTACTTGAGAAAAGAAACAGACCATATGAAGGAGTTGGTGAAACCCACAGGTGCTAACTCCTCTGCAGCAGTGGAGCCCTCAGCCCTCCCTAGCACCTACCTAACACCATGAACCACAAAAAAGCCCCTCTCCCATACACCAGCAATAAACCCAACTTCCTCTCAGTAAGGTCACAGAGAGAGTAAAGGTTGCACTGACAAATACCAGTGAGTGTACTGGTAAGCATTCACCTAAGCCCTGTCCACACACAAGCTTAAACTGTAGTCAAAAGTATAAATAAAATGTGGGTTTTCTTAGTACTATGCTAAAATGGTTTCGTAAGTCAGATTATGCTCTGATAAACAATACTAACAACAGGCTTATAAATGTTTCTGTAGAATTCTACAGTATCTTCTCTGGTCAGTAAACCTTTATGTATATATTTTAAAAAATTATCTAAGGATTATTATTATTATCAAGTTAAAGCTATTGCTAAATACATGCTTAGACACCAGCCCATGGTTTTTTTGGTTGAATCAAAAAGTTCTGATAAATCTTAACCTACTTAACTTGTCTCAGAAGTTGTCACGTTGCCCTCTGTTATGAGTCTTTTTTTCCTGACACCCTGCCTGTATAAAAGTCTAATACTTTAAAAAGTACTTTGGTTTCCTGCCGCATTATATACATCATTAGATAAATGAAGCCAACCTGTAAACTTTCCCACTAATGCAGCATTCAGTGTATCTGCCTCTTACATGTGTGTATACACACACAGAGGAGATGAAAATTTCCAAACCCTAATACCCATAAGTTAGGAAACTGAAGATATTAAGCTGCTTATGTAACTGATTTGTTCTGTTTATATACATGCTTTAGGAAACAATCCAACTGCACAATCACACTTCCCCCGCTATTCACAGCACCAAATGAATGGTGCTCACATAATGAGCATCTATTCAATATTTTGTTTTCTATTCTCTGTTCAGTGTGTGGCCTCATTCCTTATTTATTACACTCTGTTAAGCATTGCCCTGAAGACAGAGTTATTAACTTCCCTACGGCCTTTTCTGCAGGGCTCTGCACTACAGCTCTTCACAAATGTTAATGGATCTACTCCCACAACACCCCGAGATGACGTTCTATTATTATTTTAATTTTACTGTTGGGTATGGGCAAACAGCTGGATGGTGGCCCAAAATATTCACTAAATTTAGGTGACCAAGATAAGACACTGATGCTTCACAGCAGTCCATGAGTTGCAACCACAGCTCCCCCAACTTGTTGTGGCTCCAACTGATCAAATTTCAGAACTTCATATCAAACACTGAGACCATATGAAACACGTAATCCCAGACTTCCCATGAAAAGCAGGAACAAGCTGACTTGTGTCACATTACTGCAGAAACTTCTGGCTGAAGCTGTGATGCAATTTAAGTCCTCCAAAGGTCCCTTGACTGGGAGGCTATTCTCTGTCTTTCTGAAGTACCATGTCCTGAAAGATCAGCTGCTCCAACGGGCACACTGCTGAGTCAGTCTTTGCCAGCCCCCTGGTCCTCTCCCACTCCCAACTTTTACCCATGTCAGTCTCCAAACCAAGCCAACCCCAAGCCTTGCTCCACAAGCCTTTCCTTAGTACTAGCTGCTTCCCACCAGTACGCTTCTCTTACCCTTCCTGACCTCTAGACACATGAGACTCACACCTCCACCTCACCCACTTCCCCTCCCAAACTTCCTCTCCAGCTAATTAGACCATTGTTTTCACTTACTTTAGCTTTCAATGCCAGCTGGTTTCTCCAGGCAGTGTTAGATCACACTTTAGCTCCTCATTAATTCAGAGCAGGAAAAAAAAGGCAAATCCACAGCTGCCTAGGGCTGCTTAGAGGGAAAGCCCAGCTCAGTGTTCACAAGCAACACGCTCAGCACAAACAGCCTCTTCTGTGTCTCCAGCTACTCAAGCTGAGTAAGTCTGTGCTGAACATGTGCAAAAAATGAAAGAAAAAAAAGTAAAAAAGGTTTGAAATTTTTCCTCAGAACTTACAGGACAACAAAACTTGCAAATACATTCATAGGAACAGCAAAAGCTACTTCCAGACACAAAAGGCCACTTGCCCAGCAAATCCCATGTCTCTGTTCCCTAAGCAGACATTCCCACGCTACCCTAATGAAAAACAAAAATACAGAAAAAGCAGTTTCATCTTGGGTTTGTTCTAGGGAACAGGACAAACACTCCTGCAGATGTATACTGTATTTAACAAAAAAAAAGCAAAGAGATGGATACCGACATGACAGATTCCTATCCAAAAGGTTAACGGCTCAGAAAGTACGGTCCTGCAATGTAAGTATTCGGTAACTAACAGCAGAGTGCCACCAGCCCCTTTAGAATAAGATCATCATTTGCACAAAACAGTAAAGCAGAAGAAAAGTCTATGACTAGTATTTTTTGCAAGAGTCATGCTTAAAAACATCAACAGGCTTCACCTCTAAAATGCAAAAACAAAGTTTGGCAGCCAATTCTCTTTCTTGGGGTGGGTAATGGGAAGACTTTTTATGTCTTCTCAAAAAATCATGGTTGTTTTCCCCATTGATACAACTCTAGGCTCTGCTATTCCTTCTGAAACAGTCCTGCTGGGAGGACTATAGCCAGGCACTGCTAACAATCCCAACCTGTTTCATCTTACCCAGCACAAATATTTTCATGATTTTAAATCAAAATAACACCTGATGGAAGTTATGTTACCTTCACACTGCTGTTTCTTGAGACAGTCAGAGCTAAACGGCCAGTTAGTAGCTGGTAAAAAGTAAGGACAAACTCTTCCCAGATAGTCCCAAATCCCCACTGCTTTTGCCTACGTATCTCCAGCCAGCTCTAGCAGTTGTCAGATAACACAGAAAGCCATTTCAAATCATCACAGCTAACCACATTGGTTAGATACCTATCTAGCTTAAAAAAAGTATTTTTTCTGCCAGGTTATCATCAGATGAGCACCACAAACTGCATGAGGGATATGGCATTAACTGCATCCTATTCTACATTTCCAAAATTTCAGAATTAGTGTCAGCCACTTTATGTTTAAAGAACGATTTATTGTTCTCTTTTTGCAAACTAGTGGACTGTTTAAACTTCTTTATATTCCATTGCAGATTCTTTTTTAATAGCTTCATGTTTATGTCATCAGTGGACTTTCAAACCTAGTACACATCAAAAATCCCACAGGCTACCGCTGCTGAAGGACATTAAAGAAAATGTCAACATTATAAACGTTCACCTAAACACAAAGCACAGATTATGAGTGTGCCTCATCCTCTCACTAGGATCTACTTCCAGTATCAGCTCTGGTGCACAAAGTGTAATATGCCTCTGACACAGCTCTAGAAGGAAAACATTACTGTTTCTAAACTGAAGTGTAGTAAAATTCTTCCTGAGAAATATTTATTATATTCTTAAAATTGACCATTTCCAGTAAAACCTCTGACCATAAAAGAGCCTAATATACTACCATGTATCCCATAATGATACCTATTAGCAGATTAGCTATGTCGCCTTTTGCACCGAGAAACAGTTTCCTACAATTATTTTATGATAGATAGTACAGGGTTTTTTTCAAGTGTGCATATATTTTAGTATTATTGTTTATTTATCTTAAATAAAGTCATACAAAAACAGTAGGGAGGGGGGAGGAATAAAGCACTGTGTGGATTTCAGGGATTCACCATCTGAAAGCTTTTATTCTTCCACAGTGAAGGAAAGTTATGACCTTTGACATGTGGCCATGGTGCCAAAGAAACTGCTCATAAATGTGTGTCAGTAAAGAAGCAGAAATCAATAAATTCATTTAATCCAGTGAACTATTATGTAGTGAGACACAATATATTTTAAAGAGCCAACCGCTCTACTCTTTCTCTCAAAAGACAAAAATTTTATGTAATAGATTTTTGGATATTCAATTTTTGGAAGGTTTTACCAGCTGAATATTATCTTTGACCCCCTAACGAATATTTCAGTTAGGCCACAATTTGTTAGTGCATTCATACCTGTCTGAAAGATCTCCGATACAGTTGGATGCTGGTAGCACAATAGGAACGCTAGCAGGTGGGCAGATATCCTATTAACAACCTCTACCATTATTAGAGACAGCTATCCACTGGAATCAAACACAGGCAGGTGTTAAAAGTGCGGGTTTTTTCCCCCACACTGGGTGCTCAAGCACAGAACCAATGAGATGATGTTCACCATTCCAAACACAGCAATTTTAAAAGACCAAACTAAGCAGTGCTCTACAACATGTATTACAAAGGCTTTCCACAAAGAATTTGGCCATCTACCACATATTTTATGAGAATCAGCAATAAGCACCATCAGGTAAAGATGATGACCATTACAAACAAGTACTAAATGCCATGCACTGAGAATGTCATGAAACTCCCATGAATGCTACCAAGAATTCCATAGGTAATTTCTTGTACACTGTATCAATGCCTGCCTCTTCTAGTGTTTTGTATATCCAAGAATTCTAAACACTAGAAAACATAATTATTGTTAGAAATAAATTTCACACCAAAAAAAGAAAAAGAAAAAAACAGAAAACACCCCAGGGGAAAGAAAGAGGGGAAAAGAAAATTTACTAACTGGAATAAACAAAAAAATCTCCATGCCCAATTATGTCTCCACTTCTTAAATAAATTAAATACTTATTTTAAGAGTATAGGCTGATGCATCTGACTACAAACTCATGTGTACCTGTTCCAGCACCCATGTGTACCAGCACCGTGCAGAGCACTGTGGATTTGTATTCTGATCATTTTTACAATAGTTTGGTCATGTGATAAAATTGAGCTGCCTTCCTGGCACAGACTGGCTGAACTAATAAAAGCAGTATCCACTTTCAACCTCTATTGAAGATCAATGACAAATCTGCTTGCAAACTGTGGGCCACAGGGTTGTCTGCATAAATAGGCATTAAAAGCAAGATAAAAAAGAGCTGGTCATACACTCACTTATGCTTTTGGGGAGGGGGTGGGGGAAAGAAGTTTCACCCTTGTAATTTGGGACATGCTACGTACAAAGTTTCTCTCTCCTCGGGCAAAACGACGGTATCATGCCAGAACTCCCAGGGAATATTTCCAGTTAACATCAATTTGCCGGACGTCACAGACAAGTTTAATGAACAAAATGATAAATGTCCGTCAATGGCTTCATAAAGTCAACAAATTCTCGTTACAAAGAACATACATAATGCACAGCTCTGCCCGAGGCACATGTTACAGTTATTAGAGCTTTGCTAGAGATTTTGATGTGGACAGTGAAATAGTAATTTAACAATTTACACTAGTTAATTTGCTGATAAGTTACCTGAACAATTATTAATATATTGAAGATTGTACAAGCAGGAGTAAGCAAAAAAATTATTTAAAAACTCTTCTGCATGTTCAAAGATCTTCAGATTAATTTTAAAGTTTCTTTGAAAAGATAATGGCTTATTTGATAACTTCCAGTTGTAACAAGTTGTAAACCAAAAAACAATACTGTGTAACAATGAGCTGTTTTTATTGTACATTGTAATGGCTATCAAAACAGCTTTTTCTCAATCATAATTATGATCTGATTTTGAAGTGACAGCCAGACCACTTGAGACAAGATATTTACGCTTCTGTTGAATCATTTTCACCTCATCTAAATTTGGGGTCAAAACTGACCTCGAAGTATCTTATGACACTTCCCTCTCCTGCCACAGCTGTGAAAATAAGCTCCTCTGGAAGACTGCCTCTTTCCAGTCATCAGACAGGAATAAGAAAAGGGGGGTCAGCAGAAGCAGTTTTGCAAATCCAGAACAATGATATAGCATATATGTGACAACTTATAAACAGAAAAAAGGGAAGAAAGAAAAAAAAAAAAAAGAAAAAAAAACCCCAAAACATGACTACATGCAGCAAAACTAGTCTGCACATGACATGAGAAAGAGAAGAGTGCGAGCATGGGAGAGGACACAAATGATGAGAAAATCCCGAGTATTAGAACACAGCAGCAAATAAATGAGAAGCTTTTCTATTTGATACTTTTTCCTTTCCTTTTTAAGGTGTACAGGACATGAATGTCTCTCAATAAAGCTTAAAAGAACTGAGAATCCCTTTTTGTAAACAGGCTCATAGATGACCTTTAGTGAGAGGACAGAAGGCTGATCATTGCTACTTTGCATGAGAAACTCATGCTGCAAAGGTTGAGGGGATATAGAAAAGGAAGTTATTTGTCTAATACCATTTTATCTTGTTTTGTCTTTAATCTGAAATGGCTCAAAGAAGAGCAAAAAAAAAAAATAAATTATATAATCAAAACTCAAAACCCTCTTGACTGGAAGATTCAGAAAGATCTTTGGTGTAATCCAAGATTTTAGAAGCAATTCATGTGTACCTATCAGTGTCCAAAGATGAGCTAATACACATGTGGTAAAATTACACTGATCAATTACATATCCAAAATTTTTTCTACTTTTATAATTCTATCAATTTGTCAGTGATACCGTTAAGACATAAAGGTTTTGCACAGGAAATTCTGAATATTTCTACTGAAATGAGAACAAACAGTGTGATCATTCAATGTGAACAGGATTATCCAAAGATGCTAAAAATCAAATCTGAAGACACAGAGTTGCTTCTGTTCACAGAACCCCCTCCAGTTTCCAACATTCATGCATCGCTATACACAAGATACACATCACAAGCTGTAAAGACTTAGTTTAACTGCCCCCTAGCTATGTATTAAAAGAACACCAGATGACATGTTTAATGCTTGTAATAACTTTTACGTACCCCTTACCCCTCGTCAATCAAGTGATTATTTCTTTCAAAACTGTCTCTCATATGCAAATCATTTCAAAATGGAACTACTGCACCTCAGAGCTAAAGAACGGATTTCCATTACACATATTTCTAAGACAAGGTAAATCGTTGTGGTTATTATATTCAGGATCATAATTTTAGCATGTTCTGAGGCTAGAGGACTAGACCAAGGTAAGTTTTGCTGCTCTGCCATCAACATACCACTCAGGGTAGCCTGCAGCTAAAGACAAACTCTTTTCTCCTTGCTAAAATACTGTATTCATCCCACCTAAAGCTGTGATCCAGAAAAGCCTGCCAATTTTGGACAGAACTGCGAACTTACACAGAATGGAATCTGTTGCCTATTCCAACATCTACTTAAACACAGGCATGGCAAAGATGTTCCACATCTGAACACAGATGTGGCAAATTGCAATGTTTTGAGACAAAACTCATCCTACCACCAGTCCCTTTGTATCAGCCAATATGTAGGAAGTTTTCTTCCTAAGATTCTATATATGGGAAAGGATATCTAAGACCCTCTTTGCAGTTAGAGTCGTGCTTTTCACAACAGATTTCTGTCATAATTCAGAAACAATGACCTTACTCCAGTCCTTGCTGTCCAGGAGAACTTTACCAGGGCTCTTATGGCAGGCGCTGCTTTTAAACACAGTTCTTGTCAACGGCTGGAGATGTAATTTGCTCAGTAGCACTCTACTATTGAAAAAACTGGTAAAATAGAAGTTAAAGCGTAACTGTAAGGTCTTGAGAGGAAAAGTGTTGATCACTATTGCCTATGGAAGGGAGTGCTGAGATTTTGATTGGGTTGGGTTTTTTAATACTGACTTAACTGAGCAGTGGCTCAGCTGTATCTTCTTATGTAGCAATGTCTCTTAAAAATGACCACTGAGAGAATAGTTTAGTGTCTACTGAGGTATCCAAAGGTAGGACTTCCACACTTGCAGATTATTAATCATTTTTGCACATTATTGTAGGAAAGAAGCCCTGCTCTTTGGATTTTCCATTTTCCCAGACTTTTTTGGCTTTTTTAAAAAAGAGAAACAATTCCTTGGTTTATGTTATACAAGGTAAAATTACAGGACCTGTTTCTTGTACGCTCATTAGTTTAAACCCATGTCCAGATTTAGTGACAGGAAGAAATATCCGAAGTGAAAGCATTAAAGTTGCATTTCTTTTCTACTTCTCTTTCATTTCTCAAGATCACCTGAGATATTTCCATCAAACAAATCCCCTACAACCACAGTGATATAGGATATGGGTGGCATTCTTGTGCCCTCATGCTCTTTTCCTGTATTAACAACCCCAGACAGTAAGGACAGGTTTCTGGAAGGAGCTGGGACAGACTGCATCACATGCTCTCTGAGCCTCACACGCTTTCACGCCCATGACTGCAGGAAACTCTACTTAATAAGGTTTCTACCTGTTTTCTAGTTTTATAACAAAAGTTCTTGTCTGCTCTTAGTTTTGCTAGACCTTTGCAACCAGTGCATTTCCATTTATTTCATGTTTCAGAAGTCATTCCTTTCCTCAAAACTTTGCTTATGCGCATAAACAACTTCATAAGATCATTTTCAAATAATTTATGGGAATAACTGTGTATTCTTACCACTTTATACAGAAGAGGAAATCAGTTTATACAGGTATAAACCCAATAATCATCATTACAGAAGATTAAATAACTGTACTCCTTGCTGACTTCCTGCCTCCCCAGTAGCTATGTCCCCAGTAACCCTTCCAGAGATGGTAAAGCAGTACCTTGGTACATTGCAACTCTTGCCTCAAATTAATGATTAAGTTCTGATAACAGCTTTGGACATAAAGCTTGTCAGTATTCCTGTGTCTTTCATAACATGTTCATTTTCAGTATTTCACTTCTCATAATGCATTCTACTGGCCTGACATGCAGTAAATGAGAAGGTACGCACTGAATACTATCACAGTTGCTATCGTGAGGTGTTCAGGCTAGAAGCAAACATAACTTCCTCAAGCTTAACTACTGAAAAATTCATAGTTTTCCCATCGGCCAAACTCAGGCGAAACCCTGACCACAGTGGGAGTTTTAAAAGCTGTTTAGTGTAATAGTGGCACAGAAACAACCAGTAACTCTGAAGTCTTTACCCAATAAGTTACAAAGATTACCCACTCTGTCGTTTTTGGGTTATGATAATAAAAATCTAAGTGAACTTCATGAGCACACAGCAGACCTATGTGCATCTGGGGGGAATAATACCTAGATCCTATTTCCCTAAGCTGCAGATGCTATCAGAAACCTACCAGAAGCCCAACACAGACAGGCAATTGAGAAACAAGCACTTTGGAACAGGGTCTCAAGATGGTAACTGTATTATTGAGGTGCCACATAGTTTATTTTGCCTTCATGAGCATTCCTGTTGTTAAAACCAAAAAAACTTCCACTCACCTAAGAGATTAAATTTGATTTCATTGGGAAAAAAACCCAACCCAAACCAAAAAAACCAACCAACCAGAATTACTGTTGAGAGTTATGAAACAAAGTAAAAGCAATAAAGAAAATCTGTCTAGTACTGCTTATTTACATTTTCCTCTAATATATCAGGAAGGCCATCTCCCTCCAAAACTGTTACATACAGAAAAAACAACACAGGAGGTTACAGTAATTTCATAAAGTCACAGACAAACCCTCCACACTCCAGTGGTTTCACAACCATCTCCTTCCTATGACTGCTCTTTATCTCAATCTATTAAAAAAGCAGTAATTTCATCCATACAAACAAAAAATGTTTCCACTATAGATGTAGGTTTTGGAAGGCTGCCAGATGGATTTCTAACTCCTGACACAGATCATCTAGTGTGATATTTTTTTTTTCACCTCTAACTCAATTGCTGAGACAATCAACTTTAAAATGTAGACGCTGCTTAAAACGCTGCTGCTTAAAAGCTACATAGAGGTTGACCCTAGTAACTAATGTTGACCATACAACCCACACTTACTCAACAAAATGTGGAGACTTGACATTGTTGATTACTTTTTCACTTAGGTGGTGATTACCAGTTATAAAGACTGGAAGTAATCAATCCCAATTTAACAGCTGGGCCTATTGATGAAACAAAAAAAACAATGCAAAACTAAACAAAAGATTATGTCCACAATTTTGGAGATAAGATGTGGAAAAATACAAAAAACTGAGGAAAAAACACAACAACTAAGCACAAATTTGCCCAACAATGGAAACCACCATATTTCTGTAGGAAAACGCTTAGTAACTTTTAAATTCTTCCTCCAAGATTCTCTTTTGTCATTGTCTTAAATTGTTCTGCACACCATCAATAGCCACAGCTGTTAAATTGTGAAGACGTGACAACAAGTCTCTAGGCAAACAACTGCTCAGAGTGAGATCCTTTTCTTTAGGATAATCAGAGCTGGCTGACAAAAGGGGGCCTTATTGAATGCCCTTTCAACAATTTCTACACCAAGAACTGCAGAGAGAGGGAGGAGGAAGAAAGGGAGCAGTGGGGGGGAGCACCATACTGCAAGAACAGAACAGCATCGTTTGCTGCCATACACTGGTTTGCAAGTAGAAAAGAAATCTCAACAGTTAGTGCACATAGCACACGTAGACCTCGCACCAGGTAAGAACTGAGTGCCTCTAGTCACAGCTCTGAACAACTTCTAGCATGGTATCATGCTTTCCTTCAACATTTCTCACATAGGTGAAGGTTTTACTAGCTACACAGCACACTCCCAGTAAGACTGGGCATTCCTTTAAAAAAGCAGCTGGTAAAAACTTTATACATTATAAAGTTACAGTGATAAAAACTAGTAAAAGCCATAATAGCTTCAGCCTTACCAGCTAGGAAGAAGAACAAAGGTATGAAATGCCTCAGTTTGGCATTATACTTGACACAAATTTGAAACTGAGGTGTTGAGGAAAGCCATAAAAAGCTCACTTCTCTAGTAATGTGGTAGTGGAAACAAATACTGTTCATGCGCAATAAGTAATGTTTTATACTTTTTTTTTGTCCTGGCAACAATATAAAAGCCCATCCTTTAGCCTGTGGAAGAGCTTTTACAAGTGCAGACCAGTCACTGCTGAAAGAATAGAGAATGCCCTAGTGCCAAACAAAAAAAAAAAAAAAAAAAAGGAACTAGTGGTTATGTCTTAAAAGGATGCTGACAATTTCTTCTGTAAAGGTGTTGCAGGAGTTCAGGTCAAAAGACATCTGGGGGAGTTCTAGAGGAAAATCCTACAAGAAAGAGAGTTAAGAAGACAATATTTCCCAGTTTTCTTATTTCTTCAGTGTATCTCAGTTAAAGAACAAAAATCATACTGCTCTTCTTCGCCGTTATCATGTGACATTGCTGAGATATTAAATGTGCTCCTCCTGCCTTAAATACTGGAATTCAAATGCATGGCTAAGGATCAGCCATGTGCACTCTCAGCTTAGAAATGGATTCTACTCTCAGGACATTCAAATCAACTAATCAAAGCGATAGCAATAAGGCAGCACTTGTAAAAACCTAAAGACCTTCTTCAAACTGTCCATAAGCACACCAGTTCTACAGCACTAAGACTTTCCTATCTCTTAATACAAGATCATTGTCTACAACTGCCATTTCACTTCCATCTCAGTCAAAAACCACTTCTGCTCCCGAACCCCACCCTTCCATCTCAGGATTTGTTCCTCTATCCATTACCATTTAAAGTAATTAAACACCCTTTGAGGTCTATATGCATTTGGAAGACATCTGAAATGACAGATTCCATACAAACTGATAACTGTATTGTTAGACCACAGCTGTTAATCCCTTCATTTAGGGCAAGATACTAAAATTAATTGAAAAAAAATATTAGTAGCAGAAGGGCAAACTTTTTGCCTACCCACATGTTCCACAAAGACTATAGTTTGCTGAACATCTATTTTTGCGACAGCCTGAGTTTCAGTAGCCTTGCTCTGTCCCCACTAAGTCTTTCCGCCTCCACATCATTCCTCTCAGTTATGCCAGTGCAATCGCTGTGAGTGGCTTCGTGACAAACCGCATCAGGGAACTCATTTGGGTTAACACCATCTTTTGTTTTAATTCTATTATTTTAACCCAGATCAATTCCCTGTTCAGTTAGCCACACGTGCAGCTGTGCCCACACAAGGAACAGCACAATGCAGAAGTGGGAACAAACAGCTGGAACTGCTAAGAAAACATGACTGTCACAGTACAGAATAAGGCTCAGCTGGATGCACTCTTAAGTGCAAATATTTAAAAGCAGAGCAAAAGATGCTATTCGGATATTTAAACATAAATATTGCTAATTATTGGCATGACAGTGGGACCAGAAGTCACATCACTGCCACAGCAGGTAAGCAAAATTACAGACTCTCCACAAAGTATACCCTGCTACGTGTAAAAGGCCCAGCGTTTTGCAAACTGCAGTGCAACATGCACACGCCGTTTCCCTCCAGCAGCATGTTCCCAGAAACCTTCTGCTTGCATAACCTTTCACTCTTGTGAAATGTGGAAACCTGTACATGAAGAATTATGTTTCCTGTAATCCACAAACATTAAAATCAATTTAGCCATGTTACAAGAGAAGAAAGGGTCATCTAGGAACGCTCCTACCCAGTTGTATATATCCCATCCAACCGTCTTAAGACTTCAATTTCCAGTTTTTGTGAAAAGGTAATAAACGACGAGCATCCTGTCCAATCACTGCCCAAAGCCCGTGTTCCTAGCTTCAGAACATGTTCCACCTTCTCCATTCATTGTTAACACCATCTCATTGGAAGTCCAGCTTTATTTTTAGACAGAATCTTAGTTAACTGTGGTTAAATAGTCATAATTTAAAAATTCAGGAATACAAAAAACTCAGCTTGTTCATTTCTGGCTGATTCAAAGTTGTACCAAAAGTGCTTAGACCTTCTTAGTCTATGTTCCTTTTACATTCCATTAAGAGAGACCCCTCTTATTAGCAGAGGCAGCAGTAAGTTGAATTTTGAGTAACTCATACTCTTTATTATTAGAGTTTTACCCCCACATGTTGCCTCACAAAGAACCACACAGGAACCTCCTCCTCTCCCCCCACAACAATAATCCTGCTTTGGAAGCAACTACAAGCATGTACTGAAACTAGTATTTATTTTTACCTAAGCAGTACCTCAGCCCCAGAGTTTCCTTTAAAAAAGTAGGGGGATCTCACCGAAAAAAAGCCCTAAATTAGTCAAATTCTTTTGTGCATGGATGAACAACAGGAAAGCAAAGCCTTGGGGCCTCTGGGGAGGAACCCTGTCCCTGCAGACCTACTCTGATGTGCTCAGGAGATAAGGCTCCATAGTGACACTTAAGGAAAGGCCTGCTCACATTTGAATTTCTGCATTCCTCAAGAACAATTCATGGCAATCACTAACTTTGCAGAGGAGCTACATGAAAGCTTTGGCCAATGAATGAGGGTCATCTGCTCTTTATCACAAGGGTAAACCTCATCCTGGCCAGTTTCTAACCTTTTAACCCTGTGAATTCTTAATTTGCACATGAATAATGGAATTCTTGCCAAGAGTGCAACCTTCAGCTTCCAGTTCCTAACTTTAGAAACCAAGACCTGATCTCCTTGTGTGTTCAAATCTTAAACTCTTGGACAGATTAAAGTTTTTGATTTCCAAATGCCACACTAAACATTACAATTCTGAAGCAAAAGATAAGCTTACTGGCAAAAGCTCTGACCAGGCAAAGTAAAAGAACATCCTCGCGCCCTGCTGCTACCAGTGACTGAAGAGAGAGCGTTTGCTTTTTTTCCTCCAAAGAAAGAATGCCCATTTAATGCCTATTCTCCACCTGTTTAATATGTATAGTTCCTTCTGCACCCTGACCACAAGGTAATTTGCCTTCGCAGCAACAGACAACTGCTTCTAAGCAAAACTGTAAGCCTACAAAATCCTTCATAAGACTTTTAATTTATTTCACTTGAAACGTCTGTGAAGTCCGATCAACTCCTGATAGCAGGCAGAAGCACTGTAAAAATGAGATATAAACTAATTTTGCACGTGTTTTATGGGCTTCAAAATGTAACAATACAGATTACTGCCTTATTTCACAGTTTTACAATAAAGATGACATTCTGAAACCGATCAGATTGGAGTATGATTAAATAAAAGAGGCTGCTACATAGCATAACTTCATGTTTGGCCACTATTAACCACTTAATCGCTAAGTCAACAGCACCTACTGTGATCATTATGGATCCACAATCTCTTCCAGTTTTCTCCAACAGCCATAGGAAACCTTTCAAGTATGCAAAGAAAAAAAGAAACCTTTTGTCACAGTCTTGGGGGCTGCAAACTAAAAGTCTCTCTCCACAGCATGCAATCTATTGGTTCATGACTCTTCCTTGGTGAAAATCTTTCATTATCAAAAAACCAAAACAAAATTAAACCATTGTTCTGGTGAAATTATGTGCATGTGAGAAACAAACATTTATAAAAGTTCAGTACTGTCTGAATAAAACCAGATACTGCAAGTGTATTACTATGCTGTGCTACTATAGTGCTCTGTACTACTGTTCCAGAAGTTCTCTGATACTGAGCACAGAGCTCACCCTGCGATGTCTCCCATTTAAAAGGGCCCTAAATTTTCCACAGTCCTACACATAGGATCCATCAGCCACTGCTTTACTTTGTATTTATTAACAACAACAAAAAAAAATTCCTATCCTCTTAAGAAAGGTTTTCTTCAGTCTGTTTGTTAATGGTGCTGACACTCTGAAACCCAATGATGTGAATTTAAATACCAACAATATTAATACTTCATTTTTCACCTTTTTATCAAAAGTACCCAAGAACTGCTTGGTCTATTAATCCTGTATATGAGTAAGATGCCATGATACAAAAGTAGTAAGGTTTTTGAAATCGAGAGTTCACAGACCAGCCTCTTACAGCACATGAAAAACTCATCGCTTACTTGAAGCTACCTGCTTCCAGGCTGGTTTTCAACTGCCCAATGCTCTGGCTCACTGGACAAGGTATTTCACACCTTCCTGGGATATCTATGGACAGTTTTTATACTCAATTCAGAAGCACACAGAAAAAACTAACAAATGTTAACATTCAGACATCTTTTAACACAAGTTAATGTTCCAATTGTATTAACTAGTTTCAGACTGAATTTGGTAAAACTAGCAGTTTACAACTAATGTCAAGTTTCCAGAGGTATCAGCACCACAGTTTTGTGCAACTTGCTACTGAGAACAGGGTTGAAGAGGTCAAAGGAAGCCTTTTCCTATTAGATTAAGTTCATCAGTTGAGTCCTATTATACAGGGAACATGAGAAGACTACCTAAACTGTGTACTCTCTGTTACACTTTGAAATGACTCTGTGTACCTTTGGAAAGCAAAAAAAGATCATAGGATCATAGAATAGTGTTGCAGAAGCAGCCTACTGGCAAAGCGCTGCACTGGCATGGAAAGAGGCACGGCATCCAGTTCCCAACACGCATCTATTCCTCAATGCATTTAAAGATGCTAGGAAAACAGAGGCAAACATGCACTCAGGGTCAGAATGTTAAAGCCATAAAGGTACTTACACGCAACTATTCCCTCTGCCATTCATCCAGTAGCAGGGAGTCACCCTAGAAACGTGACTCTCACTTCCTAGTGGAACCACGTAACAGGCCCTTATGGTCTGTTCCAGAGGAATCCCAAAAGGGACAGCACCCGCATCTGCTTGGCTGAACACACGTACCAGAAAAGCAAGGGCTTGGTAATATAACTCTCACGGTTGCCAAAAAAACTTTTCCTCTCTTTCTCCTCCCAAAGACAGCCAGCTCTGTTAACCATTCCGCCCCACCTCAAGATGACACAACACAACATCAAGCTATAGAACAAAGAATAATCATTTTTTTAAATCAGATTTGCAGATAACCCCTATGAGGCTGCCTGAACAGCAATTGGGAAGCAAGACCCAGGGCTTCCGTAGCCCGTTGCCAGCATGACTGCGCATCACCACCTGCTCTGGAGACCAGTGACCCACACGAGCCGCCCACGCAAGGTACCACTGCCCAAGAGGTCTCACAGGTGGCTGCGCTGCTTCTGCCACACCAGGTCCTTCAGAAGAGGCTACCACAAGTTTTGCTCACAATCTTTAGACACTTGAAAAGAAACAATGGTTCTGCGGAATTGACTTGCACTTTGGTTTTGTAACTCGTCTTTTGTAACTCGTCTTTTCAGGTACACAATTAAAACAACAGGTCGTTGTGTGATGTTCAGGGAATTGCTGTCACAAACTCAGGAGCAGGTTAACAAACAGGAGCTGGAACTTACTTGCTAGTGTGAGGTGGCTTTTTTGACTGAGAATGGCCCCATATTTGTTCAGAGCTAAACACTGGTAAAATCCTTCATCAGTCGGCTCTCCTTTCTTTCCTTCCACCTCACTGATATATAACGAGCCATTGGATAAGGTGTAGATCCGTTCGCTTTCAGATACTTTGCCTCCATTTTTCAGCCACGTAATAGTTATAGGAGCTTCTCCACGGGCTTGGCAGTCTAAAACCACCGGATCCTTCCTTGAGACAGTAACATCCTGAGGCTCTTTCACAAAAAACAGTTCGCTAAAGCACCACACTCCTAAGAGAGGGAGAAAAAGACGTCGCCTGTAAGTACAGATGCGCCAGCTGCCGAGCGCGCCGGCGGGGCCCCCGCACGCCCTGGGCGCTATGGCTGCTGAGGGCTCCCCACCGGGAAAACTCCGGGAACACCGCGGGGCCGGCTCCAAGCCCGTACAACCCCCAGGCGTTCGCCCGCCCGTTTTCCAACGCACTGTGCCAACGGGCCAGAGAGCCAGAGCCCCCCACCCCCGCGCAGCAGCACCGGCAGCGCCCGACCCCGGCGGGGCC
>JAVJGI010000063.1:18177357-18188577 GCA_035590275.1 Ibycter americanus
TTTGTCTGGTCAGACTTCTAGTTGCTAAAGTTACCGCGTAGGCAGGCATCTTCTTACTCAGCACATTTGCCCCCTGTTTGCATTCATTGTGAGAGCTGCTGACTTCAGTGACAGGCAAGTTTTTACAGCTTTTTGTTCCTGCCAGCGCTGCAAAGCTCACAGAGCCGGGAGCTGGCAGCCAAACTTGGTCCTTTCTGCTGCATCATCACCGGGACCGGCTACAGCCTCAGCCAGTGACTCCTCTGAAAGCCTTCAGGAGAAAACCAGAGCTATCTAAACATGACATAAGCCATAGTTTGACCTATATCACCTTCCTTACTTGTCAAAAATACACGAGCAGGAGAATTCAGCTTGCTCTGATCTTAGCACGAGTTTTCAGGAAAAGTAATTAGGAAAGATTTGCTTTACATGCAAATCAGTTACCCAAAAGGCATCCAGGCAGTTTCACAGTCGCTTTGCGGCGCAGAACCGCATGGGCACCGCTTTGGTGTCCAAATAGGAGCAAATACAGCAACAGGATCCACTTGACCAGTTAATTCTCCCCGGTGATTTATTTCAGGCAGTCAGAAAAGTGTGAATTATGGGGAAAAAAAAGGCGTCACTTACAAGCAATTTTGTTTATATTATTTTTGAGAATTAATGATTAAACATTCATTCATTCTTTCTAGTGGCAAACTCATGACTTCCATCTGCAGCTCATGCTTGTAATACACTCTCTCCTGCTGAACGCTGGTTGATCAGAGTGACCTGAATTTGAGATTTCCTAGATGAAGACGACAAACACCAACAGGGAACGCATTTCCCAGCAAAGTTCCTATGCCATGTGCTTTGGTCAGTTGGTGGAGAGGCTGAAACCGTCCCCGGTTAGATGCAATGTTATTTCCCTGCAGCCCTGGGCACAGCAGGGTGCTGCTTCCAGCAGCGGGCACTCCCCCACCCGTCCCAGGAGGGACACCCCTTTGCCCTATTCACTAGCCCTTTTTGAAGCAGGAGTTGGTCCTTGTAGACCAGGGGACAAAAAAAGCCACCGGATAGAGAGCAAGTTGCAGTCCTACTTGTGGGCTGGTTTCCATTAGCTGTGTTGTCTGTGCTCGCTGCTCCATTCTGCTGTGGCAGGGAAACTGCTTTATCGTCTCCCTGGACTATGCTGTGCCAGCAGGAGGTTTTGACTCGTGAGATCAAATGCAGTATTTGTCTTAAATGGCTTAACAAAGAAAAGTGCTTCCCACTGGAGTGCTCCTTGTGCCTGGGTCTGGGCAGCTGCGAACACCAGTATTTCCATTTTCACATTTCTGTTGAGCAAAACAAAAATTAATTCCTTACTAGAATTAAGCAGTCCTATAACTAGATGAGCATAAATTCTCCCTCCTTAATTCGCTAGCAGTCATTATTTTAACACATTTTCCAGTAATTAATTGAATTAGAGATAGTGCAGACTTGCAATAGCGTATCTAAATTCATACTTCACTGCAAGCTAATAAACCCATTGAACCACAGTTTAGAGGCACCACCAGCCGTAACTTTGTCAAATACACCATGTTAGTAAATATGGTCCCAATAAACACAATTATCTACCTGGCTAGCCATCTCACAGCAGCATTATCCTGAGAAAGCTAGAATGGCTGTCCAGGATGCGTACGAGGTATTGCCAGCCAACTTTAACACAGCTATGCCTACTTTGCTGCAGGGCAGCAATTTTTCTTCTGTCACCAACACAGGCTTTTTTTGTTTGACTGTATTTTTGGCATATGTGGAAAACTATGCAAACTTCCCGGTTTTGTGGTTCTTTTCGTACCCATATAAACCCTTTTCTGTGGTTTCTCTTAGATTTTGGGGTGTGCAAAGAAGCTGCACACATCTTTCAAAGAAATGTAACTCAGAAGTCAGCTCCTCAATGCCTTAAAACCCAAGACAGTAGTAAGAGCTCTCTTTGAAGTGCTACTGGAATAACGGCATGCTGTCCAGGTTGCTGTCTGTAAATAACCTGATTTACCTTATGCTGCAATTTCACCTTCAGCCTCAGCCATGGCAAGCCCAGGTTATGCATTTCCTGAAAAGAAAAATTTTAACAATCAGATTGACGTGGATAGATCTAGCTCAGGGCTTTGCTCCACTGCTCTTCTGCATGCGTGTAAGGGCAGCTGTCAATCCATCCAGGACTGCTCAACTGGGCTGGGGCCATAAAATTGAGGATTTTGGTCCCATTATGAACCAGCAAGGAGAGAAAGGGACTTCCCCAATGCAAACGAAGTCTCATGACCATGGTGTTTATACACTTTATCTGAAGCATTACCAACATCTGTAGAAAGGGAACTAACAGGCAGGACTCTTCCCTGGCATGGAACGTAGCAGCCCCAGGAAAAGGAAAGCATCTGAAAATTCACCTGTAACTGGAGCTTTCCAAGGTGAACTCTGTATTTCTGAGATCTCTGCAGCCACAAGCCCAGGGCGGAGAACACAGTTTCTTTCCAGGTTAAAATATGATTTTTCTGGTGTTAGACCATTTATATTTCTGTCACCTTAAACCAGAAATAGTTCAGTTTGGTCTGTGGTCAATTTTGCACTAAGCATTTCAGCCATACCTGAGCAAAAGAATGGCATCACGTTAGCTCTCATTCCTGTGGTCTGGGAAAAGCAGTCACAGCAGCACGGATGGCGTTTGGCATGGCCACAAACTGCCCGAGCTGGGTGCCCACATGCTGCTGTGTCCCGCCTGACCTAAAAAGCTCAGAGATGGGAACGTGGCTTTGCCCACACGATCCATTCCCCTGGTTTGGCTTTGCACAGCTCTGCTGTAACACCATAACGTTGTGGGACAGAAAGGGACAGGGACGAGCACCCATGGGTGGGAAACAGGAGAGGTGGGGAGAGAGCTGCTTACAGTGGTTTGAGGGTCCCTGTTGGCACACATGCAATCACAACGCTATCCTCAGTTAGCTGGTGCCTATAAGAGATGTTAGTAGGGTCCAGGAGCCCAAATCCATTTTCAAACCAACATACAATCACCACTCCAGTCCCCTCCCTGCCCCCAGCCCCACAGGCTCAACCCTCCCCTGGTACCCGTGCCAGGTCCCAGCTCATCCTCCGGCTCTGCTGGCAGGTCACACGGAGCTGCCGGCTGTCACTGCTGGCGTGAAGAAAGCTGTAGCTACAGGCACCCAGGGTGCAGGAGAGGGTACCAGCACCACAGGCAGTTTAGCACGGCTGCGGCAGTATTGGAGCTGCTGTCATTTTTCAGTGCAGGCTGAGAGCAGTGGTAATTGCTGGAGCCCTATTAACTACAGAGGAATTATGGCAATTTGCACCGGCTGGGCTCTGCCTTCAGCTGGTGGAGTCCTCAAAACCCAGCTAACAGGCTGCCACCACGCCGCACCCCCGGCAGGGTGTCATTAACCCTTCTTCTCAGGGAAGCCCCTTTTTTCTTTACAGTTCTTGCTCTGAGTGTTTTTGATCTGGTGTCACTGTAGGCATGTTTAGACACTTTCTTGTTTCTCACGCCAAACTCCCGACCCAATTACAACTGTATTCACAGATTTACAATATGTTAAGCTAACTCTATTAAGACCCACCATACAAATGTTTACTCTTGGCACATTTGGTCACTTAGTGGATTCTCGCTTCATTTTGAACCTGCGTACAGTTGCCATCTCCTTTGCCTTCTCAAAGGAGATTCACTCCTTCCATGAGCAGATGGGCAAACACACCTTGGGCTGAGCCCTTGGGATGCTAATGAACTTTCTCTCCAGGGAGCCTTCCTGTACAGGAACAGCACACCTCCTTGACAAAGGGATTTTAACACAGATCTCATCTGGTTATAAACCAACAAACACCAAAGTGGAAGGAGTACAATTATTTGCTGCTCTAGCAATTAATTATTTTTTTTTCCTTCCAGCCACCTTCCACAACAGCACTCTGCTGGCCCAAATCGGTGGGTGCGCCTCAGCCAAGCTGTTCCACAGCGTCCTGGAGGCAGCCTCCAAGCAGTTACCCTCTCCTCTGAAGGCTTGTCACACCAGAATGAAAAGGGACCATGCCATGAATTTCAGCAGGAGAAAGAGGGCTCCCCAACACCCTCCCCTACTGCCGGAGGCAACCACAGGCAGTATAGAAAAGTAACCTCACAGGGATCCGGCAAAGTGCATTTCCTCACTCTGCCATGCCCATTCGCTGCTGCTGGAAGGTGGGAAAACCACCAAAGTGTTTTTGCTCAGTCACTCTGTTGTTCCCTAGATGCAAGGCATCAGGTCTTCTTGGTACGTTTAACAAACCACACGGCTACAGAAAGAGAGTACACACCTGAGGGCACAGCTGATCCCAGATACACTCTTCCCCTTGCACATGGCGTAGAGCTCTTACCATGTGGACTCTGGGTTTACCACAGCCCCGTGCTCTCTCTCCTGGCCCTCATGCTACCGCTGATGCTCCTCTGCCTGCAGTGAGCTCCTCTGGACACATCACCTGCCAGAAAACTCTTCCTTTTTTCCACAGAGCTTGCTTTCTCCTGGTTTATCTCCCTAACCCGGCTCTTCGTAGTGGAAAATGAATGGTGAAACACCAAGGGTCGCGACATGCAGCTGAAGGTGTGGCAATAGCATGGGACAGCGGCTGCCCTGGCTCAGCTCAGCCAAACCACCATGAACGTTTCCCAGGCCAGGGCAGCCTGCATGCCTCTGCCATGCCTCCCTGGGCTCTCCCGCAAGGTGCTGAGCACTGTTTACTACCCCTGACTTCAGGGATGCTCAGCATTCCTGGGAAGTAAGCCCTCGGTGCTCGGCTGGCTTGGGACCAAAGTGACAGCAGACGGGCAGCCGCAGCTGGAATTTGTGCACTGAAACATGCAGAATAACTTCATTAGGGGTTTATGCATACGTGGAAATCGCAGCAAGGAGCAGGAATGGCCAGCAGGTGGAGAAGAGCTGCCCCATAAATTGCATTTGCAATGTATGTATTTTTTAATTGGCTCAGTACAGCCCCCTCTCTCAACCCCTTCCCCAGTAAGAAAGCGAAACAAAATCCTGGAAATGCTTCAGTACCAGACTCCGATGTTATCTTCCATAAATCAAAGCGTTAATACACTGGGTCGATACAATAAGTATCAAACTAAGAATAACTGAACAGAAAGAAAATATCTCCTAGGTTACCACTTTCTACGTTTGAATCTACAAAGGAATCTCTCGAACCTTCCAGATAGAGGCAGCTTTTTGTTAGTGTCTTTCTTGCTTATCATGACAGCTCATGTTCTGCAGCTATTTGTTTAGCAACAGGCATGAAATATGGTCTCCTTTCATCCCTGTGTAAGCTACCTTCATTCTGCTGTTACACCGGGAAACAGGCAAACCATTTCTGCCTCTTTTCCTCTATATGTTTGCAATCAGGAAACAATTACTGGAAATAAAACAAATGAAAAACAAGGCAAATCAGCGACTGACTAGCAGTTGGACAAACTTCTGAATATACCATGCTACAGATACCTATTTATTTTTGCTGTGAAGGATTGCAGCCCTTTCCTTTGTCTTTGCATTCTCAGCTTGTTAACAATGCAGCCTCTCCTCTTATCTGCAATTTATCCCAAGGAACTATTAAAAAGAAGGATTGGAGGAGGCTTCCTGCTGCTCTTGTCCCATTTCATCTCACAGAGACATAAGGAATTGCTGGTCAGGGAGAGGCCACTTGGCCAAAGCAGCCTGTGCCCCATGGGTTTATCTCTGCTCTGCCAGCGCAGCTCCCTCCAGCGCGCTGCCCTGTCACGGGAGAGCGATTGCCTCTCAGGAGTGTGAAGATAAACAAATTTGAAGGCTTCAAGGCATGTTCCCAGCACCTCCTCCCCCTCACATGCACACAGGCTCATCCTGCAAACACCCCGGCGCAAAACGCTGCTTTGGGGACGGATACTGAGATGTTTGAAGGGCCACACGAAGCTGTGACTTACACCAGAACGGCTTCGCCAAGAATTCAGGCTGAACCGCTAAAGGCAACACCCCGGTGCAAGGAGCAAGCCTGTGTCAAGGCGGAGCAGCCAAAGGCTGGCCACCACAGGGGTAATCTCTTTCTGAGCCAAAATTACTGCCTCCATCAGCTGCAGTCACCGGGATTTTATCTGATTTTTATCTCAGCTGGCCTGTGGGAGTCACTTGGGAGCCCATGGGGATTCCTCATATTTTAGAGGTTTTGGAAGGGCTGACTGCCCAGTGCTGGACAGGAGCTGAAGGCAGGAGGCATGCCTGGGTCACAGTGCCTTCAGCGGACTGACGGGAAGCAGAGCAGCCCACCCCAGTTCCTCTCCCCCCCACGTTGTCACTAACCCAGCTCAGGTCTCTATCTGGCCCACGCCGAGGCATTGCAGGGCAAGAGGAGCTCAGATGCTCTGCTGGAAGCACATCCACAGGCACCCTCCGTTTGTTTGATGCAATTCAGTGCTTTGCAACTTGCTCTGCCTCTGTTGCATTGGCCTAAGAGCTTGCATGGCCAGGTGAGGAATCAGATCAGAGAACTGATCCTGATGGAAATACTTTGGGGTATACAATGACTTTTTTCGCTGGAATCAAGTCCCTGGTTTGGTTTAGTATGTAGCATCCACAGATGAGCCTGCATAGTGCATCCACCGAGCAACCAGCACTTAATGCTGCTCGTAGTATAACTTGGTTTCTGCTGTGCTGCTATCCAGTATCTAATCATGACTCCAGGATTATGCTTGCTGAAGGCTAAATAACATTTTGCTGTCATTTATGGTCAGAAAACTCTAGACGGTCACAGCAGCCAAAAGACAGAACTTGTAGTGGGCAAATAATACATGTAGCAAATACACAACACGTGCACGCCAAAACGTTCATCCTAAGTAATGAGGAAAAATAGTGTGCGTGGTGGGGGGATGCAGGGGGGTGGTGGTGGTGTTTTATGACAAGTTTGTGAGTTAAATTGGCCTACTGTGCTCAGCTGAGGACCAGGCCAGTGCAAGCCACTGAGTGGAAATCCCATCTGGAGCATCTGGGGCCACAGGTGCATCCCGTTCAGCATCAGCAAGCTGTTGCAGCATTGAAAGCATGATGCCTTACCCTTACATGAGAAAAGAAAACCTTCAACGCAGAGCAAGCAGTCCAAATCCTCCCCCGAGTATCAGAACTCCTACTGGCTTGAGGAGGGGCAGAGATGGACAAATTGCCCTTTCCAAGGCATCCTGAGTGAGCTGCAGCCCCCTCCCTGTTCACACCTCCAGTGCGCGATACCCCTGGTCACATCCTGCCGCTCAGCTCCCTGCCACATCCCATGCCCAGCCTGCAGCCCCAGCTGAACTGATCCAGCTCTTCAGGCTTCAAGTCAGATACAGTGTGATTAGGATTAATTTCTTTCTACAGCGAGAGATCAACTGATCCAGCCTGTTTGCACCTTAAGAATCAATTAAACAGCCAGACTTTTTCCAGTACAAAAAAGTATTTACACGACTGAAATGTTCATTTCCTAATTTAGGTTTATGTAAATGTGCAAAAAGATTTCAACTTCACCTCTTTTTTATCTTTAAAAAATTGTAGACATTTATGTAAGTGAAAATTTGATCTTAAAACGGTTGACAGGCTTTGAATTCCCAGTATGGAGAATACTAAAAATTAATTATTTTGAAAAAAAGCATAATTTTTAGCTATATGTTAACAGAGATTGACTATATTATTTTTGCCTTGAATGAAGCAGCACCTCTTATGTTTTCATAGCTAACTTTTAATTACACTAAGAGAAAAAGCAGTTGTAACATTCTGATATAGCACAGAGAATTATTTTTATTAACCTGTGAAGTAATTATTCTGTGAGTCTTCAGCACAGGATATACATAATTGCTTAACAGAATTGCTTAATACTTTTTGCACAGGGTGCCTATCATTATTGGACTGAGATGCAACACATGAATGAGCAGCTTCTCAGTCCCCTGTTTTTTGGTCCAATTCTGTAAGCCTACGTAGAAAGGAAGGCATTTATTTAAAACTCTGCATCACAGCAAGCAATAGCGCATGAACAACTAATCAGGAATAAATCTGTTAAGGGTGGACAACTAATTACTGGGCAGCAATTCATAGAAGGGGGGGACACCCATAACTCCACCAAGCACTTTCCGCAACTGAATTTATTATATAGTGCATCATAATTAGAAAATAATTGTTATAACTATTCAAAGTAAAGACAATATATTCACTGAAACCACAGCTTCAGCTAGAGGGTAATTTCTAAGCTCTTCTATATAACAACCACCCAGAAACTCTATTACCCGGGCAAAGGAAGAAAGCAAGTTTTCAGGACAAAAGGATGGGATGGCATGGCCAGGGTAACTTCTATTAAAGTGGCATAGTTTGTCATATCTGACAGCCCACTGAAGAAAGTTATCACTAGTTAAGGGCCTGACCCTGCATTCCTTAAGCAGACAAAAATCTCTTTGAAGTCAATGAAGCATCCTGCTCAGATAACTGTATCAGGGTTTGGCAATTAATGAAAACTTTTGATTTCTTAAGTAGATTATAAAAGGTTTTCCCTGAAAAGCAACTATTACATGTTACTCACAGCACCTCCTCGGCAGTGTGGGTTTGTTTCCAGCAGCTTTTGCAGCACAGTAACTGTTTCTCACTAACTAGGAATTACCAAAAGTCAGAACCACATCGTTTTCTGTTTGCATTGATCTGCCTTAAATGTTCTTCTCTAGCTGATGTCTAGTTGAAGGTTTTGACAGCTTTGCATTCAAAACGTCAGTAAGCAGTCCTCAGGGCAATTTGATTTAAACCTTTAGCATTTTGCATGCTCCCAAGCAGCAGTGCGTAGTAGGACGTGTGTTCACAGCCTCTGAAAGGTCATACTTCCCAGCCCTCAAAACAAAACCCGAGTCAGAAATACTTCAGCTTGTAGAAAATACCAGAAAAGCTATCAGACAATTATGAAAACATTTTCCATTAAATTAAACTCAAAAGGGCTTAAGAAAAACAAATTGAGATGTATGTTTTTAGACTGTGGTGTATTTCAACAGAAAGTTTTACATTCTGTCACATTTAGGAAGGCTGCCTTATCTGTCTTTCCTCAAGAGGCATGCTCACTTACTCAGTGTCTGTTCAGGTTTTCCAAGCTGCTTTGCCTTCCCCCACCCCCCGAAATCCCAAGCCTCTCTCTGGGATGAAAACCTGAAACCTACAATACAGAACTTGTTTGAAGTCTCATTAAGCAAGAAACCTCAAATTAAGGACAGCTCAGCAAAACAAAACATTTTTTTACAGAGTCACGTGGATGTAAACCAAGCATTACATGGAAGTTCTCCCTCATTATCCCCTTTGCGAGCTGTTTGTATTCTGCTTAGTGTGCTAATGATATATGCTCCACCTAGAAAAAGCAATTAAGTCTCCACTTCAAAGAAAAATGATTTAGTGTAAGAGTACCAAAGCCTGCGCTTGCATCTCCTACTGATTTTGTGATGCTGCAGAGCCATACGGCAGCTGTTAAATGCTTAATTCCCATTTATAACAATAGAAGATGGTAGGTGTTGGTTGCCTTTTAAATGTGTAGACGTTTCAATAAGGTGCTTCTATAGCACCAGAAGTACAGATTCTTCTTGGTGGTGGTGGTCTAACGGCAGATAAATAAGTGAGCTCCTCTCAGTTCACGTCATAAGAGATGCACATCGATTCTTTGAAAGAAATCATTCATCAAAAAAGGGGAGATATTAAAATAAACAAACTGCCCAAAAAAAGCAGAATCCCATCAAATTATTTTCTTTGTGTAAGACCTTACGTGAAGAACCCAAGCACCACGACAAACTAATTAACAAGAAACAGAAAGGAAAACACAAACGAACAGACAGCATGAGGAACGACAGACAGAAGAGCCTGGTCTCCTAACAATCAACATTCTTTTTGACCACACAAGAAATGAGTAAAGCAAAAGCAGTATTTAAAACTATGCATATTCAGTTTAAATTACTTCAATTGTGTTTCAGCATGTTATCATCGTAATTATGTCATTCCCACTTGAGGGGACTCATAGGAGTATCATGTATTTGCTAAGCAACATTGAAATCGCACTGAAAAAAGTTCACAAGAGAAAAAGGAAATCTGTGCTGATCCAGGACACGTTTCGCATTGACGGTATGCCAGAGGCATCTGTGGATTTCAATGACATACACAGCTTTTTGTGAAGACACAGTCAGTTTGTGAAATAGCACTAAACTGTGCTATGGATTTGCAAAACAAATCAAATGCCAAGGGCACTAGGTAGCTAACAAAGTAAGTTTACGTATGAAATAATGAGGTTTGAGAGGGAAAAATAGGATAGAAAAGGAAAATGAGTAGCCTACGCTCATGTATTTTGCCTGTTTGATGCGTAAGTACTCAACCCTGTCTCTAGTAACAGATAATGTGTTTAATATGCTACAGATGTGATTATAGTTATTAATAGTTACTATTAATAGAATTAAAAATAATTTAAGTCACACGTCCTTCAAGCTGCCTAAGTGAAGCCTCAGTGGCACTTAAAAGAAATTATCATTTTAGCTTCCTACTAACCCACAGCTCTGCCCCACGATGCAACAAGAATGCTGAAGAATCACCTGTACCACCTTGAGAAAGACCTGATATAGATGACGCCCAACCTAAAAATCCGTCAGTTCAGAGAAATGAATTTTGAAGAGAAAACCACAGCCCCCTCTGACCCAAACCTCCCAGTTACTGTTCAGCGCTTCTTGCTCGTACCTAAAGACTCATTTCTGTAACACTAGACCGCAGAGCATTTCCACATCCACGATAACCCTTGGAGTAAATGAGAAATTGTAGAGAAAGACAATTTCAGACCAAAACCCCTTGAAGTCGATACAAATCAAATTATTGACATCGATTGAAAAATGTAAGAAAGCTTCAGCCGCAGCAAAGTAGACCTTAGTTACGAACAGCTTATGCTGCAAGCCTTCGCTGAGGTTAATCTATATACTTTAACTTTTTTTTAGGCTAAATAAATACACTTCTTTGACATATTTATTTATTCAGAAGTAGAAACACCACTCACTATATAACAGCAGCAATTAACACACAAATAAACCCCACCGCCATCCTTATTAAAAATGAGGTAGAAATGGTTTCACTTCCCCAAAAAAGCTCGAAACCTGACAAATTTCCGAGAGGTTTTGCACGCCCGCCCCTGGGGGAGCTAACCCCACCGGGCACGAAGCTTGCTGCCCGCACCGCGTCCCACCGCCGCCCCGGGGGC
>JAVJGI010000063.1:18188753-18203168 GCA_035590275.1 Ibycter americanus
CAGCGCCACGGCCTGTGGCGGGGGGAGGGGGGCGGGGGGCAGGCAAGGGGCGCAGTCTCCTGCGGGAAGGGAAAAGACGCACCGCGGGGCAGATTCTCCGGTGTACTTTTCTAGAAAAGCCAGTGTGAATCAGCATCTACCTGCAGAAGCCATAACCGATGGCAGGGCACTGTTTTGCTTACAGCTCTCACGCTTGGAGCAGCCCAGAAAACTCCTGCCAAAACACATCCCTGAATTTTCAGCGCAGTGTTCTTAAAGTTGGGAGAAGTGGAACTGCTCCTGGTGCAACCACCTTCTCCCTCATGTTACGGTCCAGTCCCTGCTCTAGAATTAGCATCCTGCTCAAGTCTCCCCTTAACAGACAGTTTCTTCACAGATCTATGCTTTTTAATCAGATTTGCACAAAATCTCTTCCTAAAGGTCAACCCTATCTACTCTTCCTTTCAGCACATTGGTACCTTTAGCTCTTACCTGCCTGGGAGATTTTTGTGCCTAACCCCTCATCTGGCACTGCCGGGCGTTAAAAGTAATGAAATTACAGTGTAAACCAGATGGTCATTAACACACAAGGAAGCAGCTGTCAAACTCTCATCTGTAATGCCACGGTAAGTGGTCTGCAGCTGGCACACAGCCACACTAGGAACGGTGTTTCTGGTGAAAAAAAAAAAAAGGTAAGTTCATAGTAGCCTCTTTGGAGTAGCATGTTGCCCGCTCCCAACCCCCTAAGCGTACATGGTTCATGGAATAACAGAGATGCAATGTGTAGAAAATAAAAGTACAGAGGGATGCACAGGAAAGCATCTCTCCAGCTGGCCATGCCAGCCCCCTTGTTTAGCTGTCCATGACCCCCTCCTGAAGCCTCCTAGATTGTGTCCCCTCATACTGCCCTTCCTACAGACATCAGGGAGTTTAGTCTCCTGGAAGACCCAGGGTTTGCCATTTTGGAATTCCTTGAGACACTTCAAAGACCACTCTGCCTACCTCCCCACAACAAACCGGTGGCCTTGGACAAGTCCTCACCAGGACATTTCCTGTACTGGTGTCTCCTCTGACCCAGACCCACAAAGCTCTGCTCCAGCCTGTCACCCCCTCCACAGGTCTCCCCACATCCAAGTGGCACCAGCCACATGAGCCATGTCTCTTGTTCCTCCTGGTCTTTCCCTGGCTGCCAGTGTGTTCAGACACACGAGCTGGGCTCCCTTCAGCCTGTGGCATCCTCCAGAAGGGCTGCCTCACTCCCACTGCCCTGCCCTGGTACTTAGCACCAGCACCATTGCCCTCTCTTATTTAATCACAAGCTGTTACCACCATTCCTCCACAAACAGAGTTTGAAGTCCACAGAAGGGACTCCCCATCACCCATCACTTCTCGGTGTGAAAACACTTGGTTCAGGCGCATCTGGCTCTAAACCATTCCCTTAATGCAACTTGTTCCTTTCTTCATCTATAATAGCACCACAGCAATTTTGTAAATTCATACCCAAAGGTGGAGAAGAAGCCTTTCTTCTGATGCTAGAAGTCACAAGCTTCCAGCTTCATCCATCTTGGGTATATCCATTCACTACCTGCCCAAGCAGGACCTCCAGCTCCTCTCCTTACTCCCACTGTGTGGTTTGCTCTTTTGCCTCTACAAAAGGCCTCTCTGCAAAGACCCTTATGACCTCTCAGCTGTCCATCCTCCCCAATGCTACATGTCTACTTGATTCTTCCGTAGCTCTTTCATGCGGCAACTCAGTGCCTCGCCCATAGCAGAACTTCTGCAGGCAAGGGCAGCCCTGTCCTGTGGAGAGGCACCAGGATACTCCCTGCGGCCCAAGACCCTGCAGCTGCATCCTTTCTCCAGGAGCTTTCATCCATGCACCAGGGCTGCTTCCCACAGCTGGCACGGGGGACCAAGCCCTGTGGCACATCCCCATCACCACCGGGCAGTCTGTGCTGCCTGGAGCAGAGCTTCAGGGCCCCTTCTGCACCCCTGCCACACTCACCACCGAAGTCTGTTGGCTGCATGCCTGTCGCCCAGCTGAGAAGGGTGTTCCTACAGTAGGAGAGAGGAGCCTGACCCTCCCGCAGCAGCAGTCAGCTGGCATTTCTGTGGGGGCACCACCTCCGCCTGCCTGCCATGTAGCATTTCTAGGCTGGCTGTACAACGAAGGCTCACAGCAACCTAGAGCTTTTATGAAAACAGTGTATTAATTTTTCAAAGACTACGTGTCTTGGAAGCAGAACACTAGGAAACAGCACTGCTGTACCTCAACACCTATACAAAAGTAGCAATGTATTGTGGTGGAACTGCTGCCCCAGTCTAACTAGGAGTACTAAAATTCCTGAATTCTTGCTATTTCAAGACTACCGATTTGCACTTCAAAGAAATGAGTCACAATTTATTAGAATAAACTTTTATTTACTGCTCTCAGGATCCTTATTTTATACTTTAAAGTATGCAACAAAACCTGCTACATTCAAATCTATACAGATTTACTGATATATCATTCCTGTTTTACAAAACTGCATATAGATTTTCGAAATTTGTATAAGTTACCTTTATTTACATGTAATATTCTCAGCCCTAACAACCTAGTCAAAGAATAAAACAAAGTGGGATTTTAAATATCCCTTAAGACCCATTACATTTGTTACATAATTTACATATCTTTATAGAGAGATGTGCTACACTTCCTTCTTGCATATTTATAAAGACTGTGACTAAACAGAAATTTGCTGGCCAAAGCTAGGTACTGTCATTTCCTCAGTTCATATTGGTAATAAAATGTTAAAATTAGAGCAAGCCTGGTATAAAAACCAATTTTTCCTTTTAGAACCAACTTTTCTAATAATTTTAACCAGCACTTGCTCAAAAAAAGTGTTAACATTAATACAAAAGATACCCACATTTACAAAAGAAATCAAACTAGTATTTATATGACAAGTTGATCTACAATAAATTGCACATTGTTGGTTATGACTTTGGTTATACTGTATTAACAAATTTGGTTTATAGACTAACAGTGGAGAAAAAAAATATAAAAATGCAGCTATAGAAACTAGCATAACCTGTAAACATATTACAGAACCAAATTCGGCACCTGGTTACATGTGCATAAACTCCAGGCAGCACGGAGAGGTTTGCACATATCAGACTGCTGAATTTGGCCCAGAAAACCCTGTAAACATGTTCTTTATTGTTATGTAGTGCAATACTGCAAGAATGGATAATAAAGGCCTCTAACTACCAGGAACTAATACTGAGTGATATCCATACAAATTTCATTTCAAGATTAATTTGTTGCAAAAGACTGAATTGAAAATATTATCCATCGTTGAACTAGAAATTTATCAAAAACAGTGAACACTCAATAAACCAATGACAGTATACAAATTCAGACAAAAATGGATATAATTTCTCATTACAATTCAGAATTATGCTGCTTGTCTGTTTTATATAAAATCCTGGTTTTGTTACACTCTTTCAACAAAAGCAAGTTAGAAACAGAAATCTAACAAAATAAAGTGTGTCAGCAAGTCAATTTTCTGCAAACTGATGGCTGATAATGCAAACAAATGCTTTCCAATGTTTTACCTAATATGCTGAATTATAAGGTGCTTTGGGCAGATCTGTAGCAAACAGCCTGAAGCAGCGCACATTATGATATCGCATTACATGAAACTTGGTGGTTTTGTTTCTGTTTTTCTTTTAAAATCCGTTTAACAATTTCAGTTGTTCCTCTTAAAGCAGCATTCAAATTCATACCCTCTGCAAAGATTTCTTCACAGTTTTACTTCAGTAGTTTACTGTAGGACAGTCTGTCAAATACTGTAGAAGAGGCAACTGCTTAAAAATATTTTAGTTTTTGACTTACTTGGCACTGGCCCATCCAATGTGTATACTGTAGTTACTAGCAAAGTACACAGACTGTGGAAATGGCAAAACACATTTTCAAAAGTTAGTGAATTTTTAATACTTACTTATTTTACAAGAGATACTATGAAGATTCAATAGCCATGCGACTAAACACAATGGTAGTCCCTGGAAAATTCAGATTTTTGTAAACCCTTAACATGAAAATGCAGCACTGGACCGATATAATTTATGTCTGTGTCTTAATCAACCCCATCAAAACCCTGAGTATTTTCAATCGCTAGAAGAAGTTTATCCCATAAATCTTCAAATGAGTCATACGGAGGCAAATCCAAGCGATTAAAGCTGAAAAACAGACAAAAACTCTTAAATATTTTTATCACTCTTAATAAATGTCATAATCTACCTAAATTAAATACTCACCAGGTATGAGCTCTTGGCAGTTTTTCAGGGGTACCCCACTGTTCAACTGTAAACAGCTGTGGTCCATTTGAACCTGCAGAAAAATATACATCAATTTACATCCCATTATGAGATCCCTTTATAATCAGAAATTCAAATTGTGAAATATCTTGGGGTTTTGTAATCCAATTCTGACATTAGTTGGACCTATCTATATGAATCAAATATAGTCTGTAATGGTCACTCAGTAATGGTCACTGATCCCAATTCACTTTTATTTTTAATTATTTCTTGCTGCATCTTAATTTCAAGAGACTTTCACACCTTAAGCTCAGAAGTCTAAGACCTAAATGCATACATATAGCAGTTGGCATTGAACATTTTATACGGAAGATAGTTTTATACTGTGTAAGTTTTGCATGTAAAAACTTAGACACGTTTATCACAACAGGCCAAGTTATACAACCTGTCAGGAAGTATTCAATGTCCACCTTCACCAACGCAACAGAGTAGAGTAACTGATATGTTTTTGAAACACAGAGACTGTACGTGTACTCCAGGGCTGTACATATGCACCTGAGAGAACACTTCTGGCTCGCAAGTGCAGCTCTAGCTATGCCTGTGTCTTCAGCAACTGTCTTACAGCATGTCATATCTGAAAGTTCCTTGGACCTCTCAGCTCTCACCAAGTAGATGCAAAGGGCATTGTGTAACCGTTTCCTTAAGCTGTTGAAAGCACTTGTGTATGTCTGGAGAAGACTATGTAGTTTAAAAAAGTAACATTAACAAAAATCACTATCTTGTCAGAGAACCAGAGATGTTCTCTTATGGTGGGTGTCCTCTGACTATTCTACAAGGAGACCACCAACACAATTACAGAATTGTACTCCAAGGCAGATGGCTACCCAAGTATGACTAGCCTTCTGAAACAAAAAACGTGAAACATGTTTCAGATTAAAGATGAGCAGCAGTAATACTAACAGGTTGATCAGGGAATCCAGCCGAGGTATAACTGCTGTGTAGAGTACCTTTAGACCTATGAAATTGAGTTGGTTTTATAATGCAGACAGACACCTCCCCTTTTTTTCATGACTCCTCCAAAATGTTTGGGGTTTTTTGATGACACGTTATAATTGTCAATTCAAAAAATACTTCATTTGTGGTTTTATGGAGACACAAAAAAAGAAATGTATACATATTAATAATAAAAATAATTATATTATGATCACATGTAATAATGCACATTGCAGAAGTGGATTTGGAAGATGTTAGCCAACTTATATACACGAAAAAAACCCCAAAACCACCAACAAAAAATCCAAGACCATTCATCCCAAACATGAAAATAAGAGGAGGAGAAAACCCTTTCATAGCTACTAACATACAGAAAAGAGTAGGAAATACCAATCAACGCACAGAAACTACACTTCATACAAGCATAGTGAGTGAACTAGACAGATGAGAGCAAACACTGCGCACGTCATCCTAAAATACTATCAGTGAGACATATACGTCAGGAGTTGAGGGAACACTTCCAGCTGCTCTTCTTTACTTTCTTCTTTGGGTTACACGTTCCTTCAGCACAGAAGGCTGGTTAGAACAGGTAACTAGTCAGAATGCCTTGAATACGGATGAAGCAGAGAAGCAGCTCTATGACCAACAGTGCATTCTACCACATGACAAGAAGATAAAACTCCATTTCAATAGCTAAGTAAGAATAACTCTGCATTTTAGCTATCCAACTAATCAACTAGAGACTGAAAAAGCAGGGTGGGGAGAAGACAGGAAATATAAGAAAGCCATGCCTGTTCGGTGCCCTGGCTCTCAAACTGGGGTGGATTTGCTCCCAGACACCAAGCGCTCCCTTTTTATGAGCAGAAATGCCTCTCCGGGCCACAAGAGGGAGATCTCCCGCTAGAAAGCCAGCTCTAGGGCTGTGCCCGAAGGTGCCAAGGCAACCACCACACGGGCAGCCCGGCAGCAGCAAAAAGCCACGTGCCAACACGAAACGCTGTAAGAACCATCTACAGTTCTTCAAATAAAAGCAGGGACTGGAAGTGTGACTGTGATCATTACTGGGGTTTAGGGAGGATGGCATGCTGGCCACAGTAAAGCAGAAATAAGCATAAGAGAAAGAAACAAAACACCGTGCAAGGCAAACAGTAATTGAATTCTTCATTGAGTGAATAGAACTACAGGAACTGCGACTTGGCCAGAAGACTGCCCAAGGATATCCTAATCCTTGAGCAGAAGAAAGCCAAGTTTCAACAGTTTCTTTCCCTATATTATTCCTTAGTTCTATCTCTGGTTAGTGTTTTTAGACAAATAAACAAAAATCCAAAGGCTGCAAAATCCTGACTGGGTTCCACTGCGATGAGCATGTGCTGTAACTCCAACAGTACGAAGGTACAGGTCCAACAGCAGACACGTGGCTCAAATCCACTGAGGACACTGTCCTTTCCCTTGGAATTCACAATCCATTCATGGATGGAACGGATAAAATAAACAGAGTATTTACAATGAAAATGAAGAGAGGGAGAAATGGGGACACATGGTGGGTGTTATTTGTTCACAGTTCTAGCGTTCCATAAAACAAGACAGTAATTTGTTAATAGAAATGTTTATTCAAGTACACATTAGGCTGTTCAGTCATTTGCATAGGATCTCAAACACTTTTAAAGGCTTAATAGAGTAGTCTAGCAGAAAAAGTAATAGCTGATGGCAGCTGAAAATAGACTTCCCATAAGCAAAACAGCCCCACCCTTTGTGGGCTGTTCTAACTGCTTGTCGGTGGTCTTTCCACAGAGGGTTTTCTGGCTTCGGTATTGAAGTCTGCTCCCTGCTGCCATCTGCTTGTTTCAGTCTCTGCATCGTTGGTTCACTACGTTTCTTTTGGCATTATGTTTAACTCGTGTCATTTCAGTGGTCCTCTTCAGAATATATCCTTACAATTGTAATTGTATCTGAATTGTGGCTTGAGAGCAGACAAAAGCAGCTGGGGAACTTCGGAAAATCTGAAGTTAACTGCTGATGCCAGCATGTCTTTGTAATCAGATCTTAGATAACTGAGAACTTTCTTCAAGCTCAATCACGTGTTAAACAGGGATTTTTGCAGCTCTTTAGAGCTTTAAAAATCCACATTCATTTGAGAACTCCTACACATTTAAAAACTTCCAAAACCAGAATTAAAATGACATATTTATAGAACATGGGAAACGTGACCTAAGTGACTCTTTTTTAACTTCGCTTCTTATAACTGCCAGTATACATTCATTTTTAAAGCAAAATTTGAAAAATAATGTGTCTATGTTTGAAGTCAAATATCATGACAATGTTGGTATCATGTTCCCTGCTACTTAATTGTAAACATAATCATAAGTACTCACCATACAGCTCAGCAAACCCATTCATAGGTACACGTGATGTGCCAGTAACAAACTGAAGTAATCTTATTCTCTTTTCAGAGTCCATCATTAAGACTGCCTGTGTATGATGATTACAATTAAACATTTATTTTTAAATTAAGATATTAAGTTAGCAGATTTATGCAACATAGTTTCTATTTCTAAATCATTATCCTTCCTATATATATGCTTTTTTTTCTTATAGTGACACACACTTCTCTGCCTATTGCTAAAAGATATTAAGTCAACAATTTTTTAATGACGCTGTAACAGGAGTACGGTTACTGGCTAAGCAGGCTGTTGAAATACTTCCCTGAAAGATTTGGCCCCTACTTTCTTTGAAGTTTCCTGATGTTATGAACTAGCAGCCAAACTCCTGTAATTTATTAAACAGAAGAGTTTAACACCTCTTCAGTGTAACCATGCCAGAAAAACCTACACAGAAATATTTTTAACCCATCAGACACGGATTTTTTTGAAAAATCAAGTATCAGTAGTGTATTTACATTCTTACCATGCATCTCGTCTTAGTTTTCTTACTTTCTCACGAGTTTTAATGGTCAAATATTTACCTACCTATTAATGAATCACACGACAAACTAGCATAGCTGAAACACTGCAGCTTTTGAACAGGTTTTAAGTTAAAAAAAAAAAATCAGAATTTCATAATACCTTCCAGAACCACTGTATTACTTGATGGTTTATGTTGTAGCCATTTTTGTATTTTGTATGTAGTTTCCAATCAGCCACATCCACATCTCCGAGTCCACACATTAATAACTACACAGATAAAAAAAAAACAAAAACAAAAAACCAAAAAAAACACCACCAAAAGTTTAAGTCAGTTACATTATATTTCAACATAATTTGTTTCCTTTTCCATGATACACTTACCTCTAGCTCATTTTCATCAAAAATTTTAATCAGATCCTGCGGTATCAGTTCAAAAAAGCCCTAAAAAGATGAGGGATGTTTTTCAAAAAATCAAGTCAACATTATTTAAGCATTTTTGTTCCCTAAGAACAGTATTTAGATGCTTTAGTAAACAGAGCCAAAGCAATACATCAAATACAGATGTTTGGACACCAGCAGTCCCCAGTTTGGTTATAGTACTTTATTTCTGACTTATCTCATCTTTCTTGTGCAACATTGAATGGTGAATATGTAAGTCTGAATATCATACTTGTGTAAATTATATTACATATAAGGATAAACCAGCTAGCTTAAATCAAACTAATAGAATTAAATTAATTTTCATTTCTGCAGAGTTTATTAAACAGGTTGCACTACAGCCAAAGCTGTCAGCCAGGATTGAGAAATAAACAAATTTCTCAATATGAATTAAACACCTCTGTAAAAATATACCAAAAAGATTCTAAAGCCTGAAATAATTCAAAGCTGACAAACAGTATCACTGCCTTTTTTATACTTGTAGCAACATTATCTGTGGGTCTTCAGGATGTCCAAATAAGCTTAAGACTAGATACAACAAATTCTTAGAAGAATTTCTTTTGTAATTAAAGCTATACCTCTTTAAAGGCTGCCATTTGTTTCTGTACTCTGCTCACAAATCTCCACTGAATTACAAGACTGTAAAAAGACAAAACAAAAACATTTAAAATAAAAGCAATTTATATACAAAGCAACAGCTTCCTCTTGTTAATACAACTAACACACAGCCCCCTATCACTAGAGGGGCAATCCAGTAAGATGCGTTGCACACAGTGACCACTACTTACTGAATGTAGTCTCTCTTGTTCTTGTTGGTGACGACTATTTCTGATCCACCACTTTTCAGTTCATGTTGATGGGTCTAAATGCGATACAGAGAATAGGTCTTAAATAAGAGAAGTATGTAACAGAATTCATACATCAGTATTATGTAATTTAGTTAACTCTTGAAGAGTACAGGATTTGAAAACTGTAAAAATTGGAATCAGTTTCACAGTTCACCTGAATAAACAGAATTTGCTTTAAAAAAAAGAAAGCGTTATTCAGGGCTGCCAGACTGCAATGAGGCAATCTCCATTTTTTCTGACCAGCTACAACAGATCACCTTAATTTGCACACAAGTTTTCAGTAATGTGGACTTTACCAACTGCATATTCAGTGGCCCAGCCATTTTTCCAAATCTCAAGGAAAAACACTTACAGAACAATTTCAGCAATGGTTCCATTAAATAAGTGAATCAATATGCATAACAATGTTATGCATAATGATTTATACTACTAGAACCTCAACATACAAATACCTGATATCCACTTTATTATGGATGTTCATTTTTACGCTCCTACTTAGGATCAGTTTAGTTACACAAGACCACAAAGGCTACTGTCCTACCTAGATCTAGTTGGCACCCATAATTTGGAATTTTTATTCAATACCTGTGGTATTTCTACATGTCTTATCTTGGGTAACTTTCCACACAACAACAAACTTGTTTATGCCATAGTTTTCTAGTACATTTTAGAGAAAAACCCTATTATTATCTCCCAGTGAAATTTATGATTCCAACCGTTTCCAAAAGAGCTCATCCTTTCCAGCCAATCACAGAAAACCAATCTCTACTCCAGATTACTAATGGGACTATGGATATCTTAGTTTCGGTTGCATTCACAGCAACAGCTACATTTCAATAAGAGTATTATTTAAGAAAAAAGCACGAGTTATTTTTTAGAGCTCTGCTTATTTCCAAGTCCTTTATCACATCACAGCCAGGCTAACAGAGCACTGCATGAGCATGTGCCAGCTAAAAGCAGCAGCTGAGTGAACAAACCAACATGACTGTGAATGAAGGGTTTTTCTTAATACCATACAGATAAAATCAGCTAATTTCACAGGTCAAATGTTTTCTTTCATGTTTTGTCTATTCTACTTTACATAAACATACTAACCTGACCAAAAAGTTCTTCATCAACTATAAATCTAAGGTCTAGTTCCGTTGGATCATTTTCAAGAATCCATCTCAGAGAATTGTAATATTCACTATCCTAAGAGAGAGAATTACAAAACAGTAAATACAACATAGAGTAGCCACTTTTTAAGCTACAAGAGGCTCCATTACTGCCCAGTGAATGCTGCTACCTAGGATAATCCTGTATTGGATACAAAGACTCTGCAACTGTACAAAGCTACAAAGACGTTTGAAACCTGAAGACTCAGCAATCTCAGGACCAAAAATCTCTCACGTAGCAAAATGCTGATCTCACAGCATTATCGGAAGTAATGTATTTTGGACTCTTCTCTGTCTCTCATCTGTATTTAACTTCCCTTTATTGTTAGACATTACTACAAAGAGCCTTAGGAAATGAAAATTAAGATAAAGCAAAATCACATCCTGGGCTCATCAAAAGAAGCATCATCAGCAGGTCGAGAGAGGTGATTCTGCCCCTCTACTCCGCTCTCATGAGACCCCACCTGGAGTACTGCGTTCGGTTCTGGGGTCCCCAGCATAAGACAGACACGGACCGGCTCAAGCAGATCGAGAGGAGGCCACAAAGATGATCAGGGGGCTGGAGCACCTCTCCTATGAAGACAGGCTGAGAGAGTTGGGGTTGTTCAGCCTGGAGAAGAGAAGGCTCTGGGGGGATGTTATAGCAGCCTTCCAGTACCTAAAGGGGGCCTACCAGAAAGATGGGGAGTGATTCTTTATCAGGGATTACAGTGACAGGACGAAGGACAACTGTTTTAAACTGAAAGGGGGTAGAGATTTAGCTTAGATACTAGGCAGAAATTCTTCACTTTGAGGGTGGTGGGACACTGGAATATGTTGCCCAGGGAAGCTGTGGATGCCCCATCCCTGGAAGTCCTCAAGGCCAGGCTGGACGGGGCTGTGAGCAACCTGGTCTGGTGGAAGGTGTCCCTGCCCATGGCAGGGGGGTTGGAACTAGATGATCTTTAAGGTTCCTTCCAACCCAAACCATTCTATGATTTTATAGTACAAGAAGAAAAAAAACCAAAAAACCAGGACACATTATAAAGCTATTAATCAGAAACAGATAGGAACTATATTCTGTATTCTTACAGGACAAGAATGTAATGTAATTCTTACATTACAAAATCAGTAATAGATTAAAGAGACTGAATAAAAATCACTCTGTCCACAACTACTCTAGATAAGAACCATTACACCATTATCAGGGAAACACACAAAGAAAATTGTAAGGGCCATGTTCTCCTCTAAAAACTTTACACTGTATTCACTTGTTAATATTTTCAGTCTCTGAACATATAAGAATACATTTCTGTTTCATAATCAAAACCCACAAACCTAACTCGTTGAGACAAGGGTCCCAAGATGTTTATTATTTATTTTTAAGAACCTTAGTGTCTAAAAATATTTTAGGAGAATGTCATAGAAAGTTTAGAGACAAGTTTTCAATACAGCTTAACTTAAACCCTAGTTCAGGTCTCCAATTTTCCTTGGAAGTTTTAAATCCTATACAACTTAGAGACTTACAAAAGATGCAGCCTAAAATTTCTTTGAATCATGCACTTTCAACCTTCACAATTTCATTAAAGATGTATAAAAAAAATAATTATTATGTACATGAAAACCTAACATACATAATAAAGCAAATTACATACCACAGACTCCATATCATGAAGCGTTATTGGTTTTTGGAGCATCATCTTGTAAAAAGGACGAATAAAAAAGGCTTTAAAGAAGAACAAATAAATTGAACAGTATGTAACTTAAAATTCAAAATATATACAATAATAATCTAAATATATTACATACAATAAATACTAACCATCCAAAAGTTTGCCATGGTAAACAGCCATGCCAGCTACACGACCTATAAACTTGAAATAAGAGAGATGATCTTCATTGCAAAGTCCAGAGTTTGGATTGATCTGCAGAGTATAGTTATCTCTGAAGTTGAGGGAGGGAGTAGGGAAGAAAAAAGAAAAACAAAATGTTGTATTGTTGGAACAGTCCCACATTTGAAGATCCAAAAGATATCACTGGTTAAATCAGGTGTTACTTTTCATGAAGTTGAAAAAAAAAAAAAAAATCATATTTGGATTAATGAATCACTAATCTAATATTAAACAATACTCAATAGATGACTCTTCTAGCGTAACAGAAATAATGGTTTTGAAACACCACGAATTATCTAAGTTAGAGATATACCAAAGAGAAGGGATTAACTCCTATCGATTTTAAAGTAGTCAGAATAACATCCTCTGCATTATTTGTTAAATACTGCCTCTTCTGTAAATAGTAGATTGTTGCAAGCGTATACTTGTCTATGCAAAGATGACATGGCTTAGGTTAGACTGCTGGAAAAAAACAAATACAGGTACTGTCTGTCTCCACATTATTCTTCTGTCAAACAAAGAACTAGGTGCAAAACATTGTGGGTATTAACAGCTAAATGCTTCTATACAGTTTCGGGCGGGGGAAGTAATTCCATTCTGAGAGTAGGCATGAGAAATACAACTGATCTGCTTTCCCTAACTAGTCTTCATGTCTTCCAAATCTGTATTACTTACGTAGCTGAATATTCAAACAATCCGTAATAAGGATTAAACATTTCTTTAGAGAGAAGGAAGAACCATTCCCTGGCCACTCCTCCATAGTCTAAACCTTTTTCACCATCAAATTCAATCCAAAGTCTTGCTTTAAGGAAATCTGCTCTCTTTACAGCTATAATTCTTCTATAAGAATCTTCAAGGATTGTTGTGCGATGAATTTTCATTTCAAATCTATTCGGAATATCACTCTAAAAATAATAAAAAAAATATATATGAAGACATAGAATAATAGAACAAAACCCAGCATCTTTCAGTCTTGCAGAGTATGCAAATTCTGTAAACAGACAAAGAACGGCACACAAATCCTTTTCTTAAATAATGTGGAAACATAACACAATGTGATTGACAAGAGGCTCTAATTACATAAGATTCAACTCACATGGAGAGTTTCAGGTACTAAGTTCTATTTCATACGAAGAAAATAGGGTTAAAGTATGTTCTTACTGGTAACAGTCAGTATATGCTCACTTGTTCTACATGCAGCAAGGTGTGGAATCCTTTTCAACATTGAAAATTCGCCATATTATAAGCTTGATTAAAAAAGCATCTCAGAGTTTACAAATAAAATTATTTTGGAACAATTTTACCTGACTTATTCACCTTCTAGTTAAATATTCTAACTGTTAGGCTAGGTGTCTCGTTCTCCTAAGACATATAATGACAAACAAGTATTCATACAGTATTAAAATAAAAATCAGTCCCCTTCAAATATGAAGTCACAGCAACAAATCACAAGGTTTATATTTACTATCATATAGGAAAATATTTAAATATGAATATCCAAGCTCATATTTGCTGCTGAGCTTTCAGAGTAAGCCCGTAATAAACCAGGACTAAACTTTGCTGAATCATTAAATCACTGTATAAGAACAGAGTAATTTCTTGATTTCACTTGTTTTCAGCAATTACTTCAGGCAAAATTAAGAAATTCAGTGAAAGTGGGAACAGAAAATTTCAACTCATGTTGCTCTATGTCTAGATCAGGATCATGCAAAGAAACTCAATATATTTCAGATTTCAAAGAACTAGTCACACACTCAGCAGAAATAACAAATTTTTGAATGCAGAAATATTTAATAAATCACTCTGAAGTGCACCTGTTCACTTCCTTTTTATTTTCTTATACTCCTCAAATAATATATCCTAACTGTTGGGGGGGGGGGGGGGGGGGGGGGGGGGGGGGGGGGGGGGGGGGGGGGGGGGGGGGGGGTGG
>JAVJGI010000063.1:18213169-18224806 GCA_035590275.1 Ibycter americanus
CCCCATGCAGAAAGTGAATTAGATTTCCTGATATTCAGAAAAACATTTCATGTTGGATTATAAACATGTCCATTCAGATGGTATTTTGGTTTCAGAAAAGCCTACCTCCCTTTGAAAGGGGAAGTAACCTACTATCTTACTTTCCAACACAATAGTTAAAGTAATTAATTTCAGAGTATTAACGTATTAGTAATTCTTACTCAGCTTGAGGTTTTGGGAAGGTAATAACCTTACTATTAATATTCCTGTCTAAATAAATGCAAATATGAGCAAAATCGAAGAATATGCATTAACAATACTGAAGCATCTAAAAGTTACAGTAAGATTTCAAGGCAGAAAAGCGCATGAACCTACGGCATCATCTCTTACTACAAAGCACTGCCAAATTCACATGGTAGCCACTACAAGGAGAGGTCAGATCCTTGACTAACAAACAAAAATTTAATTTATGCGGAGGCAATAAATATTACTCTTCATTCATTTATAGGACAAGAAATGTTAAATTCAGGAAAATAGGAGATCAAAATGAAACTTAACAGTCACTGTTAAAACCACTGATGTGCTAAAAATGAGTAAGTATAATAACTACTGTAAAAATAGTCTTCTGCTACCAACGTGACTGAGAAAGATCTATAGATCCCACATAGTCTGACATTATTTCTCAATTGTAACCTATTATCTGAAAAATGCTGACATGCATTTTGTGCATTTTATTAGAACTAAGCTGCTAAAAACTGTTCAGATTTATGTTAAGAATCTACATTTTAAAAACAAATATGAAATACGTAACACTAACGTCAAAGTGCTACCTATCATTTAAAAATTCCTTTGTTTTTTTTAACAGAGGTCTTCCTAAATGTTAAGCAGCTTTTCAGTTTAAGTTTTATTATGTTTAGAATTAAAGTCACATGAAACTGCTTACATGAAACAGGCAAACAAAAAAGACAGGAAGGCAGGAAACCATCTCAAGTTGGAAAGGGATAAATCAGTTACAGCATAACACTGGTCACCAATTTCACTGTTCAGTGATATAGTAAATTGTTTAGATGAAGTTATAATGTGAATTATATCATGGCCTGAAGAAAAATGGTTTATTCTTACCAAACAATCTCTAAGTATTTAAACAAACACTGACTTTTTAGTAGAACCACAAATATCTTACTCTGTTGCTGCTCAAATTTCTTTGATGAAAACATAAATGTTTAGCCAATATTTACATATGTACAAGTAATTATATAACAGCCTTGTTTATATATGGAAGTTAGAATTTTTATGTGGTATTCACTAACCTTCTCGGATGAAGAACAAAATCCTTAAATGTATATGGTCTCTCCATACTTGGATTTTCTGTCTGAGTAAGACAAAATTTTTCAAGAAAAATCTGTATCAGACACTTAAGTTAAAGAAAGTTATCAGAAATTTACAACAATTTTCTTTAAAGGCCATATAACATTTTACAATTTAAGTTATAGGTTCAGGTACAGTAATAGTTACACCAGCTTTAATCTTAGTAATAAGACTAATTTCCCAGTTCAAGAAAAAATAATTACCTTTCCGTGTATACATATATTACAGTTTCTAAAGCACAGAAAAAACCCAAGCAACTGTTTAGCCTGAAATCAAGAAACAGATTCTCAAATTTTCACATTTAAAAGATCTACCATAACCCTTTTTCCTCCCTCACTATTTTTCAAATATTTTTCACACAGAACATACACAAAAAGTCCATTTCTAGCTTTAGGACTTGGGGATAAAAAATAATCACAGAGGAATCCATTCTGAGAACATCTCTGTTCTAATTCACAAAAGTTAAGTTGCTCAACAGAAAGAAGCAGACAGGTAAACAGACATAATTTTATAAATATACATCCCAGGTACACATAGAGAAATACATGTGAAGGATCACTAAAGAAAGATTTGTTTTTCTGGGTAACATAAATACTTATAATGAATCTGAAGTTCTGCAATTCTTACAAAAACATTTTATTTTTGCAATACCATATTTTTAAAAACATCTATAAATATCTTCTTTGATTCGCTACACACACACTCCCTGCCCCTTTTTCAGCTGTTCGTAAATTCTGGGGAGTTAATCCAATACATTTTAACTGTTTCAAGAAGTACTGTATAATACATGAGGAAAAACTTGCAATTGCTATATTTGTAGACCTTTTAATTAAGAAAAATGGTACGTGATGCAATCCTCAAAGGTTGAGCTAATTTGATTGGAAAGAAACATATAAAAAAATAGAGAATCTGAAGGTTAGACATTACTAAGTTATAGACAGAATTTTATTTGGAACTGTTGAACTTTGTTATGAACAATTCCTAAGATTAAGCCGACTACATTTTACTGAATGTGATATCTATTACATCAAATCTCAGAAAGAAAAATGCTCTCTTGTATTTCAGAAATTTCATCGTGGCTCTTAATAATACAATTTAGAAATACTACACAAGTTGAAGTGTTCCACCTCCACTGAATTAAAATGCAGATCTTCAATCCTGTAACAATATATGTGTTACACTGGTGTTATCTGCAAGATCAGGTTCTATATTTATAAAATGAATTGTTTTACAACTAAGATAAACAGTTATTTGAAATTTAAATGGAATTAAGCTTGGGGTTTGGTTTTGTGGGGTTTTGGATGGGTTTTTTTCCCCCCTCCAACGTTACATTATTTCTACCAACACACACACTAACACACTGTGAAAACACATCACAGAGGAGAGAAAAAGAAAGATTATCTTCTTAATCTAAGTTCTAGAATTATTTTTCTGACTTCCCAAAAACAACAGTTGCCTTAGACTCAATAATACATTATATCTGGATTCATACGTTTTGGAATGAGCAAATTTGTATCTGCCAACTATCTTACCTTGCAGATGTTTTGCCCTTTTTACATGTCTGCAATTACCAGCTCTTTTTAGTTATGAGCAGTCTGCATTTGCACAGCATGAAGCAAAACCAAAAGTGCATGTAATAAAGATTTTATAAACTGATTATTTATCTAAGATATATTTACTTATGTAAATGAGAGACTTTCCAAGAATCCACCTATATTTGGACCAATGGATTTAGATGGCAAGACCAAATCATTAATAACAAGGAGCCAGGAAGATGGAAACAAAGAGAAGACAGGGAAAAGCAGATGTTCAAGGCAGGTAAGAAAACAGCCATGAAAATACTCAAGTGAGGCTCTATAAACTAGTTCATGCTTTTTTTTTTTTTTTTAAAAAAAAAAGGTACCAATACATCCAAAATACTCCAGATATTGCTGTCCAGCTTATCATGGGAAGTGAGAACACAGACAGTCTTCTTCACAGGGACATTATGGCCAGTCTTTCCAACCCACCTGACTGAGGGCGAGGGGTTAGTGTGATCTCACATCCCAGTTACAGTGGGAAACGCGACATACATAACTACTCCTGACACAGTTCTTACCGGAATGAAAGAACAACTGCTCTTGGAAAGGTTTTTCCACAGTTGTTATCCTGTCTTTAAAACAGTTGCCGATAAATCTGTCAGTATTTGCTAATGTTTTGAGACCTCAGAAGAAAATGAAAAGGCTTACGTGTTTCAATGTTCTTGGTGATATTTCTTTAAAACTAACAGTGTGCTTTGCAAAAGAAATACAAAACCAAAACAAAAACGATGTACAAAACAACACTAGCTCTATTTCCCACTTACCCTCTTCTGTATCTGTTTATGGGAATAAGGAATATTAAAAGTAAATCTGTAGACTTTAAAGAAAATATTTTAAGAAATGTGACAATAATTACAATCTCTTCTTGTCTTTAAGACTGTTTCAAAATCGCATTTTATTCTTGGAAAAGCTACAAGCACTCCTAACTCTTGTAGCAGCAGAAACCAGTATCTAAACACAAGATAACCTACAGGTTTTTGATAAATACCAGCACTAAAACACCCCTAACAAATCCACAGAAGAAAACCAAACAAAAACCCCACAGACCAGGAGAATTTAATCACTTATATTACCAGTACGGTTAACTTCCTTAGATGACTAATACAGTTGCACACAGAATCATTTTTCCCTTTCATAGTCTTAAAACAAAAACAAACAAACAAAAAATACAAACCGGTAACTGATAAAGAGGAATATCCACTTGCCCAAGAAAATCATCTCGAGTCTACAGAAAATAAAAACAAACAAAACAAAAAAACACAGAAAGTTTAAAGTTGCAAAGTGTTTTAAAAACATTATTGCAAAGCCCTGATAGCATAGCAATGCTTTCTAAAAATTCAAAGACACTCTCAAATTATAGACAAAGAAACTTGTTCTGTACAGAATGAGTTCTGATTGACCCAACACTCACGAGCCTTGGACAGTTCTGCCTTCCTCAAAATAAATGAAATTTGAGGGAGCTGGGCATGGAAATTTAGATAGATTTTTATAAATCACATAGACTAATGTTAATCAAACAAGAGAGAGTTGTTCAGCATAAGGACTGAGACTGTCAGCATCTCCAGCAGAAACAGGGTCCTAAAGGGCAAAGAGTAAACACACCTTTTCTCCTTAGCTGTTTCAGTAAAATAATTGTCTTGTTAGATACTTAAGCAACTAAACATTTATCACAGATTAACACAGAACTAAAGACCTTTCCCCTAGGAGTGCTTGACAATTTCTATAAACTTAGGCAGCTATTAAAACATATATAAACAAATTTTTCTTTTCAAAATAATACAGCTACTGGCAAAAATAAGACGAAGCAAAAATAAGTTTCATCTGTGATAAGTGTTTTGGAAGTTCCAGTAATTCCAGTGGTCTCAAGCCTGGCAGCAGGAGCTTCAAGTTTGGCATGTCCCCTACCCCCTGCCAACATTCCTGTTGACATCTGAAAATATGCTAAAATTTGTTGTATCTAAGAAAAAATACCATTTGCCTACACACTTTGCAGAGTTTAATTTTAATAACTAAAATCTGAAAGATTCTGCCCCGACGGATGTCTGGACTGTCTGACTAGAACCAGACTATGAATGCAGCAACTTTGCAGCCCGATTCCCTCCAGCCTACACTGCAGTACCAGGGGAGTGACTGACAATAGATGGTATCACTGTACAGTTTACTTTTGATCACTGATTTTTGCCTGCCAAAGAAATTAAGACTTTAGCATTTACGTAGGTAATCCAAGTATTCACCAATAATCACTGCCAACAGTCAAAGTAATTTACTTGAGACTTCTTACTGGAGCATATGCTGAGTTGTTTCAAGTTCATCTGTGATTTGAAAGCCCTTGCAAACCTCCACAAAAGCAGGAAAATGTATTATATGGGTCATTTAACGTGAAGATGTATCACCGCTTGTGTGCTAAAATCAAGAGGGCATGAAATTTTTAAAAGGTATGTATAAGCCTATAGCATTTTTCAAAACTAAACACCATAACAAGGCTACACTTTTTTGCATAGACAGAGTAGGGAACTGTGAAAGTCTTCAACAGTTTAGCCTGAGCAGCCTCTGCATTTCTAGTCTTCCCAATTTTTCCAGTTAGCAAAAGATTTGGTGCCTATTCTTTCTTAAATCTACTGGTGTACCACAAGCTTTTATTCAAACTCATCACCCAAGGATGGCCTTCTTCCATAAAACTTCCTACTGTGAGGCTCTGCATCCTGCTGCCGTCTATTCCCTGCACCTCAGGGCAAAGCCAAGTGTTTCACCTTTCTTCTAGTACGACTATATTTATAATTTTCAATGGCAATGTTTGACAGTATTAAAACTCCAGACCAATTCTACTCCTTTTTCTGTCCTACTGACAGCATTCTGCATGCAAACAGCTCTGATATTAAAGGCTATAGGTATTTCTTGAAGCAGTTCTTTCTCCCTTAACAATTCTGGGACCTCTTTTTTCTTTAGCTCTCCTGTCCTAAGTTTGTACTTTCCATCTTTAAACCATACATGTATATGGAGAACCAGTGCCTCACATTTGTGTAAGCTCTAATTTTTTACACCTCCGAAAAGCACAACTAGACTGCAGAACTTGTCATGCTAGAAATCTAGAGATACACACACACTATAAATTCACTTTCAAGGTCTGTCTTATATTAATATTGGGGGTGGGGGAGGGGGGTGGAAATGAAACCCAGAACATCCACCTTTTTATTCACAAACTCATTTGAGACAGAAAGCTACAATAGGTTTTCATACCTGGAGAGTCTGAAGCTTCCCTGAACCACTAGAAGAAAACTTTCTGTATTATTATAGACCACAAGCTTCTGGAAAAATATAGCTATCATTTTTGCCCATGAGGTTCTTTTTAAAATGGCACGGCACATACCTTAGACATGTTAAAAGGCTTAGTATTTGTAAAGTTCTTGGCAATCCTCAAGTGGAACATGCCTTTCAAATAAATTACTGGAATGTGGGACAAAAGTCTGCTGTATTTTAGAAAACCTCAGAACACTCTGTTTGTTACCAACATTATTTTAGTATGGGCTCCTGTTATTCACTTTATTATTCTGTTGTCTCTCCTGCTATTTTTAGCTGAGCTAGACTCGATAACCAACCTTTAACAGTACTTTCTCCTCCAGCCAAAGAGTAAAATCCTCCAGTGGAGATTTTTGTTGACCTCCAAACAACTAATACATAGATCAGATAGCAGGAATGCTCTTTAGCAATGTGCCTCACCATGACAAGCTGACTAACTGCCTTCAAAGAAGTGCCAAGGAAGCTTTGAAACAGACATTACACACATTAACAATTAAATGCCAGTGGAGTTGAAACTGTTTGGATGTCTGTTTCATGAGAGCAGGCATCCCAGTATTTTCAAGAGGGACAAGTGGGTCAGTTGTTCTTGTCAACTTCTAACTCCTTAACAGAGAACTCAAACTTTCTGCTTGTCAAACTGTAAGTGCATAAACCTCAATTAATGATATAGTACACTAACAAAGAGGCCTTTTATTTTACTGATTCATTGGTTTAGTCTATAGAAAGTTATTAAAAACATGTGAGGACAGACAGCTGCTGTATACAATACATTTAAAGAACTCCAGTGTAATGCCAAAGCAAGTGCTCCAAAAGGAAAAGCACCAAAAGAAAGCAATCCAGTCAAATTCATTTTCATCTAATATACTTAATAAGCCTCAACAGTTAAGATTGGGATTTTTTCTACAATTCCCATCAGAAACTGGACAGAAGTAGATTTTAAGCAGACACGCTTATATCAGTCACACACTTAAGAGCAGTACTGAGAACATTACCCATAATTTATCAGGTTTGAAGACAGTTAACTGAATTCAATGCCTTTCTTAATTGCTGGATTCACCACAGTGCCTTTTGAAACACCTCTTGTGTAAGACCAGGATGTTGAAATAACAGGTATTTTCTCTACCAACTTTTGTGACTAATTTTGTTGGTGTTAGTGTGTGAATTAGAACCCAAGTATATTCCCAGTCTTCTTCTGACTAAACAGACAGCTAGTTGTGCTTAAGTCAGTCTTCACACCGAAATCTACAGCTGTACAGCAAAATGAGAAATCATACAGCTTTTATTGGAGGGAATATAAGTATCAATTCAAACTGAAAAAACAAACAGTGATCTGGACTATCGCTGCTTAAGAAAACAAGAGCTCAACAGATCCCTTACAAAACCAACATTCTTCTTGCTTAAACACCCAAACATCAACATTAGTTACAAGCTTGAGTAGAATGAAAACCCCCCCCCCACCCAACTTTCCTGAGCCACACCAGCAACTTCAAGTATGTTTCTTTTCATGCTGTGCCGAGTATATTATTTGGTTCCCTTGAACTTTAAATTGAGAAAAGTGAGGGGTTTTTTTCTTCCATAAAATACTGCCAGTGTGTGCTATTCATCATGGGATGTAAGTTTCAAAAAAGCAAAATTCAATTATCATGTCAAGATCTTACCAAATTCATGGGATTCTAGAAGTAATGTTTTCTCTATCTTGCAAAGCAATAAATATTTGGTGGCATGGAATTCATTACAGTCCCAGTCTCCTGTATTTTTAAGGGGGAGAGGTAGACTAGTGAGGAGTGTTTGTTGTTTTTTTTAATGACGTGTAGGCATTTCTTTTTAGTTAGCATCTATGATCAACTATCTGCAATACTGAGAAAGAAGAACCTATGAGCATTTTCAAAACACAGAAAATAATGTACTGTTAGATCAATGGTTATTATGCAACATATGTTTCTGCAGGACCTTCAGCCCTGCTGGCTGCTTTAACAGCAAGGTGTCAGCATAACATGCCTCAGCAGTTTTACCATCTGTTTAACAGACAGCATTCAGAAATGACACTGAAGTTATTTTCACTAATTCTCCCTCGCTTCCAAAGATATTTTCAGAGAACTGCTTCTCTAAAAAGACCAGAGCAAAAGTATCATCTGTTTCTTCATTTATAGCTTACACTTTTTATATAGAACCACAATCTTACAGCTTCCTTAAAAGATCATATTTAGTCTACAGTGATTTTATAACAACATTCGTATATTACTCCACTCAACGTCTGCTGCTTTGAGAACCTGTGCTTAGATGTTCATTAACAAAGCTATTTAAAATAGCTTTTTTTTTTTTTTTGCACACAAGAACTCATTTTCACATAGGTCAGAGGAAGACAAGAAGTCATCTAATATAACCAAAGCATACTTAAGCACAACATAAAGAACAAGTCAAAAGTTAGTAATGTGTATATTGTATTCATCAAAAATTTGAGTTCTTTTGGGTTTATGGACAGATGTGCCAAATAAGCCATCATATAAAAAGCAAGAATATTGCATTTTATGAAGTCAAGAGCCAATCCAGATTTGGCCTCCTGTGTTAAACCAGCCAACACACACACACACACACACACACACACGCACAATACATAAAAAATAAATCAGAAAACAGTACCAAATATTTCATTAGGTACTATTTTGACAAACCATTCCTGATATCATGTCAGTTAACTTCATAGTAGTATAAAACTATATAAAACTTCTGCATCTTTATGTGGAAGCTTTGGTGCCAAATCTTAAGACTTCAAATGAAGTTTGAAAAACAAACTCTTGTAGTAACAATTCCAGATGCACTTTTACCTTCACCAATTAACACTATAAAGCTTAACACACTCAAAAAATTCAAAACCCTACCATAACATTAAACTGCATTTGTAATTTGCTCCCTGAAATGAGCAACAGATAAACCAGATATGACAGATTGTTAATCACGCTGGCTAATTAATACACTCAGCAGAAGGACTCAATACACAGTCAACTTTTTGTTATTCAGAACAAGAGGAAACAAACAGAATTTAGAAACAACCGATTTGCCTCCAAAAGGCAGACAGGCAACTGGAGCATCTCTGCATCATGGTCTCATTCCTGGCAAGTTCATTAGGTCCAGTACAGATGCAAAAAATAAGGTTGAGCCTGGAAGCTGCTTCTTTCCAGCCCTAAATACAGTCTTGAACAGTCAGCCCAGGCTGTACAAGTAACAGAATCCTTCTAAAAAGTTTCTGTGAATGCAGACCTACAGCAGGGCTGGATGCAGGCTGAATGGCCTCAGCCTACTCCAAAGTTAGTCCAGCAGTTTTCAAAAGCATTCTTAAGTCTACTGTTCTCAGCTACTGTTGATCCAAGATCAACATCAACACTAGCTCAGGAATTCCCTGTGCCTTTGCACCAGCACACAGCTAGTGGTGCTGCCAGCCACTTTTCCATGCTCTTCTGCACTCCACATTAGCCCTAAGCCACCACTGACCTGAATCAGAGCCCCAAGCCCTACCTATTTGACCTCCCCCAGCTCCAAGCCTATACCTACCTGCTGCCAGTCCTAAATGTAGGCAGACGACCTGGATACAGCAGAACTTACTGTTTTAAGCTGTGCTACACTGAAGTTACAAATCCTACCAGTGTGAACTGAATGCCTCAACCTCCATGACACAAAGCAACCACGACACAAATAATCCACCCATGATTATTTTTACAACAAAAGCGCTATTACACTTGCATTTCTGAAAAACTCAACATTTCTTACTAAAGTTACATTACATTTCCCACATTAGACATGGGTTTTATCAGCCTATAATTTGCCAGGCTAACTACTTTGCATTTATTCTTTATAAGCTAAATATTTGGCCCAAATTGAACTTACTAGAAACAATGATTACCAACACAACTGGCTAAGGTAGAAACTCTACTATAAAAAAAAGTAACATTAATAATAAAATCTGGAAGCCTTTTTCTTCAAAAAGCCCTTGTGCTTTCGCATTACTGAACAGGGCCTTCTCCCTCATGCTAGGAAAAATCATAGACTTCCAGAGAAATCATCTAGGTCTAAAAGAATCCAGTTCTATGTTTCTTCCCACATTCTGCTTACTGAGCAGCTAGAGCGTCCCATTTGCATTTTAACACACCCTAACTTCAATGACTCAAATTCAAGTTAGTATGTAACTTCAGCCAGGAACTTGCTGATGCCCTTCTTAAATGCTGTTTGCTTATGTTACAGTTGATACAGCTGAAAGCAACCTAAGGTCTCAAAAAATAACTGCATCTATGTGTAGACTCTTCAGTTTACCGTAAACTGCCACGATGGGAAAAGTGTGATGCACTCTCTTGAAACAGAGATGATTATAGATCCATAAACTAACAGTGAAGTGAGCTACAAACATTTTGCTGGCTGCATTCCCAATCAGTATGTTCTGTTTGTCACAGGGAGTAAGGAAGAAAGTTCACTTGAAACAGAGACACTTAACAGAAATGCAGGGCAGTCCCCTTCAGACAAGGGTGAAAGTCAGTCGTAAGCAAATGACTCGCCTGAAAAGGCCAGTCTGTTTTGCTTGCTTGCTCAATCTGTGAAATCCATCCACTTCTGGAAGACAAGAAAACACGTGTTGGAACACAAAAGAGCACACTTAGTCCAAGGTGAGGGGAGAACTGGAAAGAGCATTTCCACCATTTGATCCTAGGGTGGCTGCAAGGGCTGAGCAGGCACCAAAGAGCCCAGTAGTCAGATTAATGTTCTCTGTAACCTTGTATCCTTTCCCTAGTTATGGCCAAGAGCAGATGCTTAAGCAAATAATAAAAGCGGTAGTTAAGAGCAGTACTTCCTCTGATACATTCCCAGTTTCTAACAAATCAGTGGTCATGGACTTTTTGTTCCTGACCTTAAAATACATACTGAGAATGTAACACCCTTTGATGCAGCTTTCTTCCGAGTTACCTAACCTCTTCTTAAAATGCATTTCTACTTTTGGTATGCATAATATTCTGCAACAGTGAGCTCAGCAACACATATGAGAACATATTTGTTTTGTAAGAATGGATTCTGTTTAAATTCACCTCCCCTGAACTATAGTTTTATAAAACTGCCTTTATATCACTTCCCCACCCCCCCACACCACCCCCCAACCCCCACCCCCCCGACACCCAACACCCGCACCCCAACACCCCGACACCCCAACACCCAACAGCTGCACCCTGACACCCCGACAGACACCTTGACACCCAGCACCCAACACCCTGACACCCCAACACCCCACCCCTAACACCCCAACAGCTGCACCGCGACACCCCAACAGACACCCCGACACCCAGCACCCAACACCTCGACACCCCAACACCCCCTACACCTTACAATAATACAACTAAACCACCCCACCATAACCACCTCCTGAACAGGCCTC
>JAVJGI010000063.1:18224906-18253382 GCA_035590275.1 Ibycter americanus
CACCCCCAAAGCTGAAAAGCCCTTGGTCTACTTTGTGTCTCCTCACATAAAACTCATCCAAATCTCATGACCCTTCTTGGTATTTTTCTAGTTCTGTTATACACACTTCCTGAAAAAGGATGACCAGAAATATGCATGCCATGCACATATGTGGATTTGTACAACTCCATAATGGCGTTTTTAATTTTGCTAGTTTATTCCTTTCCCAATAAATCCTAACCTTCTACTTGCCTTTCAACTGTCAACAAGATTTCAGCTGACGTTTTCAGCGAGTCACTCACCATGACATAAACTATTCCCTGATCAGTATGGGAGACCATTACCATGTACGCATCGTTAGCTGTTTTTCCTGTGTGCAGTACTTGGCATTTATCAACACTGGTTTTCAAAATTGTCTATTCTACTGTCTAGCCACTCACTACCATGAGATTTTCTGCAGCTTCAGAGGTGACAATTTAATTCTCACTTTTGTTTTCTATCTTTTAATTAGTTGTCACCAACAAGGAAGCTTTTTGCTTCTGTGTCTGTGTCTAGAGAATATTTTTCAGAACTTCTACTAAGGATTCTTGTCAAGTATTTTGAAAAGCTCAGTGTCCTGCACTAACCAGTTCAGCCATCTTTGCATGTAATTTCTTAGTTTGATTTGTAAGACACAACTTTCTTTTATGAAAGCAGTGCTCAGTCTCCCTCCTTCTAAACACAAATCATGTCATATGTCTGCTAATTCTATTCCATGTACTCTTTCTTCCAGACTTGCCTGCTGTGGTAGCCTGTAATTTCCCTTCTGGTCATTTTAAAAATCAACACGCTACTTACCAACTTCCTTCAGTAATGGGAATCCAATGCATTCAAATACTATTCATTATAGTCAGTATTTCAACAATTTTATAGCTGACCTTCTTGACAATTCTTGGGAGAATACCTGCAGGTACTATTGGTTTTGTTAAGGCCTTCTGTCTTATGCTATAATGCTTACAAAGACTATGATTTCTACATCACCGTAACATTTTTGAGAAACGTTTTTGTTTAACCCAAAGTGTTGATCCAATTTCTCACAGAAAGAAAAAAGGATGTACCATTCAAAACAAAAATTACAGCAATGACCATGGTCTCATATCTGAAAGCCTGAAAGTTATTTGGCTAGTCAGGACTAAAGGGAAGAATGTCTTTATCTTGCCTTGGCGACATAGTTTTACTTTAAAACATCCTTAAATGTATTCTAAGCCTTAAGAGACAGAATAACTATAGCTTGTAGCTATATTAAAGAAGTCACACCATCAATGCTTCCCACTCTGTCATGGCAGATTAAAAGGATATGAATCAACCTGAAGGCTGGACAATTTAATATTTACATAAGCTATTTCAGGAGCTCCCCTCCACATGGTTTTACAGTTTTAGTTTCCCCTTTTGTTGGCAAGAGAAACCTACCCGAACTCAGTTCAGCCTCAGACTATAAACAGAATGAGGTTAATCACAATTTGTAGAGAGCACTATCAAATAAACTCCTTCTTTACTATGTATATGTAGTGTTTGCTAGTGGCTACAAAGTGTTAGAGCTTCAATATACAGGGTTATTCAAGTATTCTGCTACAGCCCAGACACTGTTCCTTACAGCATGATCGTATTCTGAAAGTTACATATAGTTCACTGTTGCAAAATATAACTTGCTAAAACTGACAAAGAAAAATTTTAGGGATGGAGCTGATACCAAATAATACTAATTGACTGCTTCCTTTGCTAATGCTTCCATGCAGCAACTGTTCTTGAGCTAGTCTTGACTGTAAGGTTTATGGCATCCTTTGTGTGTAACCTTTTTTGCCCCTGAAGAAGATAGCTAATCAAAAGCTTAAGGCAAGAAGAAAGGTGAAGAAGCAGCTCTAACAAAACTCTGCATTTAAGCAAGACAGAAGAAATCAGTACAAATCAAAGCACTACAGGTCATTTTTACATAAAGGATGAAAGGAGATCACCTACAACTAATTATAAACTGTTAATTATTGTGATTAACAGACAGTTTCCACTGTCTTCCATTTAATGCTTTTATGTATACTTCAGCATCTAAAATCTGCCTGAGACACAACACAAATAGGATTATGTGATTTAAGTAAGAATTGACACGATTCCTCAGAAACACACCACCTTTCTTTCAACCCCAGTTCTCCTTGACTGAACTGATATATCATGACACAGCAACATGCCACAAACAGTCCTGTAACACGATCCTCCAAGATATGCAATACTGAACAATACGAAAATTATTAGGTGATGAGGTTATCACAGCACAATAGCACAACGAGATGTCAATTTGTGCTTTGCCTTGCATTGCCTCTATAATCTTTTGCTTCACCTGTGCCTTTTCCACCTTACTTCCTTGCACAGATTTGGGACATCAATACCCATGCAGCACCTTCGCTCAATATAAAAGATACAGATGGCTGGAGACAAGCCACACTTTTCTTCCCCTTCTCTTGGCACTTCTCCCTGGTTGGACCATTACCTGCTGTGAAGAAGTTTTGCTGAGACTGAAGTTCTACACCTGAAGAGGATGCAAGAGAAGACAACCTCAAGTCGACTATTCAGTGCTAACTTGTGGTGCAGCATTTATCAAGGGAATCAAGAACTTCCAGGCTCTGGTCCCCTCAGCATGTTCAGATCAGTTGGGAAATAATTCAGTGAGGAGAGACATCCTCACACACAGCCTCCTCAAATTACTGTTTCTGCAAAGTTTAAATGTGGCACTGAAACATTCAAATAGCACCTCCTTTTACAAATACAAAAGAGAGTTCCAGCACCTGGTCAAAAAAGCCTGAGAGTTCCAACTAAAGGTTTTCTTCACAAGAACCTGACAGTAGAAAAATGTTCTGGTTGTTTTTACAACACTCCTGAAATTTTTTGGTTTCAAAATGTGTGTTTCATTCACTAGAGACAAAACTTGAGTAGAATTACTTGTAAACAAAAGGACAGTAACACAATGATTCCCTTAATTGTGTAAGAAATTCTTTTCAAGGTATACAGTTGCTGAAACAGATTTGCAAGTACATTTATGATATTCACATTATCTAACGAGCAGTGACACTCAGGGGGAAGGAATGGCTAACGTCAGCAGGGATGTCAGCATAATATTATACTTGTGGAAGAGATTAACATAGATATTTTTTTTGTTAAGTTTATCGTCTACAAGAAGTGGAACTTCAGTCACTGCTTCTGCCTTCCGCTGTACCTCAAAGTTTACATACATAAGATGACATGTAGAACTGCTCCCTTACTCACTCCTACCCTCCCAGTTCACACCTATGATGTCAAAATGTTAAAGCTGCAGATTTATTCCTGCCCTAAGCCAGAGAGATATGCACTGAAAAACACTAACAACAGAAATACAAAGTCAAGGACAACCTTCAATGCTGCAACCAAGGACTACCTCTTCCTCCTGCTTTGCATAAATTAAATTCCACTGTCTATTGCAGAATCTATTCAATATGTTTCCAGTAAAGATCAGCAGCAGTATGCGGGCCATCACCACTCCACAATTTTCAAGTCAATTAAAAATAATCCAAGGCCAGTTGTCACAGAAATGGTGTTTTGGAAAAAAAAAAAAAAAATTATTTTTTTTCTAAAGTCAGCCTTTAACAAGCTGTTGATTATAGAAAGCAGGAAATCCGATATGAGGTGGCTGAAGGCTAGTAGCTAGGCACGTAAGAAAAGAATGCATAGACCTTTTGCTGCTTCAGACTCTCGAGTCTCTGACCAAAGCACTGATTTGATTTCATGACTGCTCTGTACAGATAGCTGACATTACTAAATGCTACTCCAGTATCAACTTGTTAAATTTGAACCCAGACTCAGCATATCAATATACTAGGCCAGACTAACTGGAGTCAAGCGAAATATTTTGGGAGTTGTTTATTTTTAAATGAGTCACAATACACCACGATAATTAACTGGACTGTATAATTAAATGATTGCCATCGGATCTATTGTATTTGTCACAAAGACTATAACAGCAAATACAATAGTATTTATCAATTTTTTTCCAGTGAATTGCTGAACTGCTATAGAGTCAGCTATGGTTTTTGCTTGGTTTGGTGGGAAATTTTTGGGTAACATATTTTATAGGATATTCTACAAAAACTGGTTTTACATAAAGACTGAAAAGGCCATTTCACAACTGAAAGGCTCCTGGTGCCTGCTGTTGCATAAAGGAATCTGAAACAAGTATACTGCTATAAAATCTTTAGTGTCCAGTTTTCTGATGTCAGAGATCTTTTTGATTTGTATGTAGACATGGCACAAATCTAAACATTTGCAAATACAGGAAACGTACAAAGGTAAGTACAACAATTTGGGATTCAGACTTTTTTTTCTGTTTTTTAAACTTGTCTCTCTTGTCTTCTAGTCAGAAGATGAAATCTCAAGTATCCAGGAAGCTTAAAACATGCTGTCACAGTAAAAATCCTCAACTACTGCAGAAGCATGCCATCAAGTGCTTTAACTTGTCAAGTCTCCTTAGATTTTATGTCAATCCACTGTAAACACCACTCCCAGGAACTGAAAAAAACCACTGTCAGTCCAGTAGCCTAGGAGGTTTTCTGGAAATGTTTGCTACCAATCTAATCCTGAACTTGAATTCTACCTAAACCGAATTTTTAAAAATTCACTCAGTATTAGAATATACCTTACATATCAACTGCCATTAAAGACAGCAACTAGCAGTGCAAGTTGATGAGAAAAGTACTTGCAGTGCATGACTCAACGTTTTCCTTTTTACAGTATGCTTTTAAAAAATAACTAGATCCAGACTACTTAAAATATGTCATAATCTGTTTGTGCTTATTGTAGAATTTACCATCAACTTCACAGTTTGATTTTGGGACGAGGAATCACCAAACAATATGCAGAGTGAATACCTGTGATCCTCTGTGAGCTTTATAATGAAGTTTAAACATCGATCACAGTTTTACAAGAAGCAAAGTGCACTTTTCTTCAAACTCTTTTTAACCAGAAAGCAATACAAAACTTCAAAGAAGCCACAAAGTGTAGAATCATCAGGCATTACTCTAAGGGCAACAACAGACTGAGAATTACAGGCTAATATCTCCAAGGTAATTATATTACTAGTTTTGAAAGGGACTGTCATAACTGTAGATCTTTGGCATAAAGCCTTTTGCTTAAACAAGCATGTTAGATAAATGATAGCAGTGTCAACTCATGCTTGGTAAACAGTAATGGTTTCACTTTTATCAGCATTCACAATTAAAACTAAGATATAATATTCAGATCATTTACGTCTTCATAATGTTATTTAAACAAGTCTTAAAATCCATACTTCATGTGGCTTATAACTTACTAACAATATAAACTGCCTGAGGAGTTAGTAAGAGCAAACACATTTCTGCAGTTTAGTTGGAGGTGAGTTTTATTACCAAAAAAATATATTTAATATAAGCCTTCTAGAACCAAGTACTATAATTTGAACAGCAATGTTGTCGGGAGAGGTATTAAGTTACAGTGTACTGCTCAGGCTGAAGTAGCGGTTGGAAGGAAAAAGAAAAAAAGAAAAGAAAAAAAAAAGAGAGGAAACTGAAAATTCCTGTGGTTCAGGGTGTATACAGAAACAAATGGTATTTACAGTTTCTCTGCTCAAATATTACTTATCTTTAATTCCACATACAGCAAACTGTTCTATAAAATAAAGCCTATATGAAATAAACCTAAAAGACCGTACAGTAATCCACTCATTTTTACCCACTTTAGTAATTACTATTAATTTACTAAGAAGCAAAGTTATGTATTTAAAACTACACAACTTCATCTGAAATTTAAGTAAATCCCATGTTTAGATAACTAGACAAGAAAAACCCTTTGAGTTCATGTGAACAAGAAATTATTGTTTATAATACATTAAATACAGGTATTTCACTTTAAGACATTCCACCTATGCTACTGTATGCACCATATCCTAAGAAACAAATCTAAAAACCAATTAATGCAGGTAATATAAAAATTAAGCTTCCTAACGGTGACAGTCTGACACCATTTAGAAATTTTGAAATCGCTGTGTTTAAGTCTTTATTGTAAATTTTATTATTTTCCAGTTAAATTTCAGCTGTAAAATACTGTCAAATTTTTCTATTAACTAGAACACTCACCTTATGGGGCCTCCACAAAGAAGTGCTAGACATTTCCCTCTTAGAGGTTCCATATCTTTTCTTAACACCAGTTGTTTTTCCTTCATTCCCAGGTTTGAACTGTATGTGCAACTGAGACGTCCTTGCACTATGACACTTGTATTTAAGGCTGGATAAACAGCAAGAAACTTTTTGATGTGATCCTTCCAACGAAACGCTTCTTTGCAAAACATTGTGGGTTTTGCTCGGCTGTGCATTCGGTCTTTCTAGTTCATTTATATTAACCTGATATTCTGAATCTATTTTTGAGGGTAAACACGCAGATGTGCTACGTGCCAGTTTTAAATAAGGGTATTTTGCACTGGAGTTCAGATTTAACTCTGGACTGCAACTGCCATTAACCATTTCATTGCTTGATGCAAATGCTTTTTGAGTGAGATGAAATGAAATACATGAGAAGCCATCAGCTGCTTCTTCACAGGTTGCCTGCTCAGAACTATTCGACATTTGACTTTTGTCCTGTAACGATGTATTCAAGTAAAGCGGTCGAATGTCTCTGACTTCACCAGAAGAGCAAACTGTTTTAGACAGTCGAAGTCCATTGACTGCTGTTGAAAGGAACCCCTTGGAAATAGTGTGATCTTCTTCTTGTGCCAGCTCACTAGGAGAAATAATTAGTTTATGGGATGTTTGATAGGCACCTCTATGTGGTAGTTGACCTGAGCTTACTGGAGAAGCTGGAGGAGTACTGGAAGGACTCCTAGGGAAAATAACCAGTGATGAACAACGTCGCAGTGGAATTTTTGTTTTCTTCCTCACCGACAAATCATCCTGGTCAAAAGTAGTATTACTTCTACACAGAGCTTCCCGAGATGAGTTGTTCCTATAGGGATTACATTTGTTTGCCGTGCTTCTGTATGAAGAATCGCCATGCACAACACTATTACGGAAAGTACCATCACTGGTCGAAAGAGTGCCGCTACCACTGTCACTGATGACACTGTTACTATATGAACCTCCATCACTTGTGGTACTTGCACATGATCCATAGTCACTGCCAGCACTGCTGAACGATCCACTGTCACTGGCTGCAATACTGACAAGACTGCCATTGCACGAAGCAGTATTGCTCAGAAGGCTATCATTAGATCGACGATCAACCACAATTCTAGCACCACAGTTTCCTTCATTATCAATACCAATGAATGAAGTGTCTTCACCAGCAGCTACAGCACCACCAGACTGAAAACATCCACTATGCTTTCTAGACTGCAAGGAAATGTGCAGTGAGGTGCTCTTTTTTATTTGCAATGAAGAAATAGCTGCATTTTCTTCTTGATTAATTACTTGTTGCATTACAGGTGCATAAGCAACTTGTCTAGGAGTCAGCTTCATTTGTGTAACATTAGGTGCAGAATTCTGCGATTTTTTGAAGTACATACGATTGTTACTATCCAAAACATCTTCAGAGGCTTCAGATAACGGATCTGTGTTGCTTCTTTGGGTAGCAAAATGCAATCTTAACCGTCGTGCCATTTGTTCTCATTTCCACGCATGTTAGCAAATGAAAACCACAAAGATCCTTCAGCAGAAAGGCTACAGGCAGCTGCACAGAACCTAAAGCTAGTACATCACAACAGTAAAAGCCCGTAAAAGTTGCAGTCTTTGTCCTAATTTCTACAAGATAATACTAGTGTTAAAAAACCCAAACTGTACCTCTTGAAATAAGTCAGCCATTCGTTGAACTGCAGTTTCTGGACCGTCTTTGATTGCTTGCAGTCAGAAAGCATTCATTTACAAAGCACTTAAATTCCAACGACCTCAGCTGCAACACACTGACAAACACTACTGACCTTGTTTCAATCACACCTTCTGTAATTTGCATAAATGAATACAATAATAAACTTCCAGTACTTTCAAGTTTAAAACAGCAACTCCTGCTGCAGCTGCACTAGCTGAGTCAATGTGTCCGTACTTTCCTCAGCAGCGTATGACTACTAATATTTTTACCCATAGGTTTAGAATTACAGGAAGTTGGTAGGAATGAAGTCCCATATAATTGAGTATCAAGTCCAGGATTGAATTTCCAAATAGTAACCATGCTAGCAAACTGCTGAGGTCTGAATTATGCATAAACCAGTAAAATAAGCCTCCTCCCCTTAAAAAAAAAAAAAAAAAAAAAAAAGTCTTTCTGCACTATTTAAATAAAGCTTGAAAGAAATCTGGCATTATCTTGCAATCTAGATGCTGTTAAGCTATCACACTTTCTTAAAGATTTGCACATAGTAGAAAACTCTCCCACAGAGTCATAATTTTCAGAAAGGTGCAACTGAATTGGAACAAAAAAAGTTATTCTGATTAAGAACTTACCATTTATTTTCAGCCTACCACATTAACCTTTTATTTTATATTTTAACATTGCCAAATTACAGCTGTTAATGGTAGAAAGAACCAAATATTCTTACAAACTGAACTATCTCACCTTGTTTGCTGGAAGCCTGCAATAAGCAGACATTCATTAGAGTTCAATTCTGCATGCAAATATATGACCAGCTACACAAACTTTAGAACACTGAGCTAAGCATGCACAGAGTTAAATACAATTACCAAGCACAATGACAGAAGAAAGCTATGCTATGAAATTATATACAAACTGTCTCATACATTCATAGCTAAAAACTATTTTTAAAATAAAATTATCAGCATGTCAAGAAGTTAATACACTGTCAGCTCTACAACAGTAATGGGATTGAGAATTACTACAAAAGGTTTCACTGGCTCACATCCTCTGAAAAGGTCCTTTGCTGGCACCTAGTGGGACTTCTGAAAAAAGACAATCTTGAATCTTGCTGTTAAGTGTTCTTTTTTTTGTTGTTGTGGTTTGTTGTTTTGGTTTTTTTTTAAAAAAAACCAAACATTTGCCTGTGAATGTACTTTTGAATACAGAAGCCATATATGATGCAGTACTAAACGTTACCATGCTAACATGAAATTACTTAGTGCTGCTGAAAAAGTGCAAACAGAAGAGAACACTAGGCCATTTATACTTTTATAGGTCACACTACTGGGGTTTTTTTTTGCTCCATATTTATTTAACCTTTACTGTATTTTAAGCTAGTAGGCAGTAAAATTAACATTTATACCTCTTTCCCAAAAAAGGGCCAAGAATCAAATTCACGGTGCCCTGTTTGCAAGCAACAAATTTGTTTTCTAATTATACTCCAGGGCTTACTTAACCTCCGTTACCTGAATTCCATTATTAGAACGCAGCAATAAATGAATACTAGCTTATTCATAGAAAGCCAACAAATACAATAGTTCATTTATTTCATTATGCTTTACCAACTGGACTTCCTCTCATCTTATGTGTTGGATGGGGACTGGGATGGGGGGAGAAGACGAAAGGAAAATACCATAAAAGATTCTTTTCGTCACGGTTTCAAAAAGATATATTTGAACTTCAAGTAATATATTTTTTTAAAAAAACCAAACACCAAAAAAACCAAAACCACACCAAGAAAAAACCCACCCTAAGATATCTGAGTGAAGAGTGAAAAATGCATTTCTTAAAGGTCCTTTTCTCCCCAACAACAAATTAGTAGCATGGTTTGTAACAACCTAGTGTGATACACAACAAATTGCAACCAGTTTATTAGAGATACTGCTTTTAGTAAAAGAAAGCAACACTTCCTCCCCAAAGGGATGATCTGAAATGTTTTTCCAATTTTACTATAGAACCCTTTAAGAACATGATAAACTGTTCTTAAATTTGGTAACTCAGGCTTAAGATTTAAATGAAATTTCTCAACACGTCACTCTTCCTTAGCTATAATAGTATACATATAGCCAGTCAACTACAGCTTCCTTAGTCAACATAAAACGGCTTTTAAAATGCAAAATTTTATCTTGCTGAATTAGAGCTGACAAAAAATTAAAAATAATTATTTTTGAAAAGTACCAACAGCTCCATTCAGATCTTAACATATTTGACTTCTTCAGTTATCAATAATGGATTTTGGCACTTCATTTGAAGTATATACATAATGTGTCAAGTTATTGTAACACAGGAAGACATAGCAAAAAGTCATCTAGTCCCTTCACTGGTCCATCTCATAAGTGAACTCACTGTCCTTGTTGACAGATTTTTCTAACGTGTTTTTAAATACAACCATAACCAAGGACTCCACAAACCACTCAAGCCCTTTATTCTACTAATGGTTTGCAAAAAGTTAGCACATCAAATGAGATTTAGTGTTCCCTTACCAAACCCAAGACAGGCATTCTTGAAAAGTTTTAAAGGTATTACAGAAAGATTTTTAAACTCCCATTGTTGGTGACTAAACCGATGCAGCAGGACTTTGAATTTCGGCCTAACATTGAAGTTTTGAGCCTGGTTCTCGAGAAAGCAACATTTCTTAAAAACAAAAAGCAAAGAGTTCAGACTTCAATTTATCCCCAAAAGTTACAGGGAATAAAAGCAATTGGGATAAATTTTTTAAAGAGGAAATTATCTGTTGGGTAGAGGGTCTCACAAATGTAAGAGAAGTTCAGTTTTCCCTGCCTGCTCACATCTAGAGTTTAAACAGTCATCCAATAAGTAGAAGAACAGCTGACTAACACTGAAGCCCACTAAAATAATGGAAGATGAAACAGCTTCTGATCACAGCTGCATATCCTAGTAAGAGTGCAACGCATCTATGATTTCTGACACGTGAAGATGAATTAATAGAAGTGGGGGAGCTTGTCCACGCTAAAAGACAATCACAGATAAAGCAAAAATTTGACTTATTTAAAACAGCTCATTACATCTGTGATAGCAACTTATTGTTTCTTAGAGCAAGCTAGAGAAATAGGGAGACAGCCTTTTCCATTCACTGAATAAGGAGATGGAAAATATAAAAATACTGGGGTTATTGTAGAACTATACAGTGACTGACGAAGTCATAATGCTTTGATCTCTAAATATAATCATACATAGGAAACAAAGCATCATTTCCAAGTTGATGCCAATAAAATGTTTTAATGACTCCTCTCCCATAAGCCAACAGGTCAAACAAACTATCTACTCCAGATTAGAGACAGAATTCTAAGGAATTCTCTTGGTGGAAACCACAAAGAAGGCATTGGCTTTCTCACCTAAAAAATCAGGATCTGACTTTCTAATCATGCCTCCTGGCTTCCAGGGGGTGGCAGCAATGTTCCAATAACTACTGGACAAAGTACTTTGACCTCATGAATACACTGTAGCCTGTATCATCATGTTGAGATGCACACCTGAGCATCCTGAAAAATCGTATTTAACCTGCCATGTAAGCCACAAATGCTGGTGATTCGCTTTAAAATTGCTTTCAAAAAAAATAAAAGAGACACCGTACTTGAAATACTTGGGACAGGTAGTACCACCAGTCAAGAAGTAAATGGTTTGGGAAGTCTATAAATGCCTATAACCAAGAAAGAAGCTGCTTCTTTCTTCAACCTAGTTATTCTAGACAGTTTGTACTTATATTTACATATATTTTCACTCTTCCCAACTTCAGCAGAGCAGCACCTCCATAAAAGATACAATGTATTACTAAATATATGCAAAAAGCATTAGGAAAAAATAGTAAGTTTTTCATAGCCAACACACTATTCAAGCACAAAGAGATCCTTTATAACAATTATCAGAATGAAACTGTGTTTGGAGCACAAACTAAAGAGCACTCCTATAAGTTTCAAACTATTGCAGAAGGAAAATGTATATATTCAAGTGATAAGCAATATCTGTGAAGTGGCCCTAGGATGCAAGTGTCATGACCACTGCTACCAGCCTTACTCATTTACAATAAAACATACAGACACAAAGACAGGTAATTGGACATCTTCACACGTAAAACGAGAGCATCATCAGAGGATAAGTTTGAATTTCACTAAGAATATAAAGGCACAAGCTATCCCTATCTTACTTTCGACCTGCCATTCACAGCGATACCTATCTACAAGATCACAATCTACTGTCCACTTGTTAAGACTTCCAAAGAAAATGCACACATCCTCTTTCATGCTACTCCTCACACTGTGTACAGAGATACCTACATTTGACAATACTACTTTGTGGGAAAAATAAACATTCAATCAGAGCTTTCAGTACCACCAAAGAATTGGGACATATCCTTTGAAAAGCACTATAAAAGAACAACACTTTTATAACACGTTAGAAATCAAGAATAATTAACTGCTTCAGAGCATCACAAAGTGTGGTAGTGTCAGACAAGTAAACAAATCAGGTCTGCCTTTAGCTTTAGGTTTCATTACAGAAGTTAAGATTGTTTCATTTGGGTATTTTTTTAATCCATGTTGAACCCAGATGAACTTACTTTCATTCAAGTCTTTAATACACTGTTACATTAACACAAAAGGACCTACCAAACGGTTTTCATCAAATACTTCAAAAAGGAGTCTGTGTTTCTGAGGATTAACCTAGGAAAAAAGAAATATGTTGATAGTTAAAACATATGCTGAATTCCAGTATTTGTCTTCAGCAAAATCTCTAGGTTTATGCAGGAGGAAAGAAATACATTAAGACCTAAATTAAACTGCAAATCTACACTTTGCTGCCACTTCACTACACAACACCTTTCTATCAGGACCAATGAACCAAGACTGGTGCTATCCATCCCAAACTGTCTTAAAATCCATGTTCATGATTTTAAACATTCATGGAACAAAGAAGGTAACGTCAAGCCTGAAAATTTAACTCTGACACAAATAAAAGTTAACAAATGTATTTCTAAGGAAAGCAGTTTGTGAGCCTTTTTAAACATTCATTATAGACATGTTTCCGATTTTAAGCTGAAGTAGCGAGAAAACATTTTCCTAATGTGTTAATATAATATTCAACATAGGTAATAAGGCTGTAAAAAAACACTTACTCTAAATAAGAGTTCTTCATTCCACTTTGGGTTTAAGGACTATGAGGGGAAGAAAAGGAAGACAGAATTGATTATAGTGACAATTCTATATTGGTGTCTTTTTTGATGTTTTACATCTGGTTTATCCCATGTAACAATCCACTTACAGTACAAAAAGTTTAACCTTACTATCACTAGTAAAAGTCATAGGAGTCTTATACTGTTTAATACAGTGCAAAATGGAGACAATTTATGCAAGTGCTCTCAGATTTTGGCTAATGCTATGGATGAAGAAGACTCATTATGCAGTCCAAATCAGTTAATTTATGGTACTCCTTCAGTAATCATCAGTGCCTTCTCAGTCCACTATCCACATGCTTATGTGCAAATGTATGTTAATGCTGAAATTATGAACCTCCTGCAGGTATTCTAGAGAAATTAGTTGTATCATGATTCAGGTGAACTGTGCAATCTGACAACGAAACACACCAAATTGTGTTTGTGTTTCAAACATAAAAAAAGATAGAACTTGTAGAGCAAGGAAGTTTATTCTGTCATTAAAGATTTCAGAAAATCATAAAGTCATTTAGGTCGGAAAAGACCTCTGAGATCTTCAAGTCCAACCATCAACCAGGACTGTTAAGTCGACCACTAAACCACGTCCCTAAGCACTGCATCTACACGCTTTTTATACACCTCCAGGGATGATGATTCTACCACCACCACCACCAGGCAGCCTGTCCCAGTGCCTGACCACCCTCTTTTAGTGAAGAAATTTTTCCTAATATCCAATCTAAACCTCCCCTGGCACAACTTGAGGCCATTTCCTCTTGTCCTGTCGCTGGTTATCTGGGAGAAGAGACCAACCCCCACCTGCCTACAACCCCCTTTTAGGTAGCTGTAGAGAGCAATAAGGTCCCCCCTTGAGCCACCTCCTTCCCAGGCTGAACAACTCCAGTTCCCTCAGCCACTCCTCATAAGACTTGTGCTCTAAAATATAGAGGATAAGCCTCACCCTGGTAAAATCATCTGCCTGATCATGGTGTCTCCCCTGTCAGGTAAGTATGATTCTATCAGAACAATCCAGTATTTCCATAAGTGAGTACTGATTCAAAACTACATCACTCTATACCCCTTAGTCTTTCTCTACCTTTCACTAAAATTATTGAAGAGAAAATACCAAAATAATGCCACGACCAGAGAAACAGAGCAGGTCATGGAACATTCCTTTCCCTGTGTTCACTCACACAGGTGACATATTAATTCTCCTATTTCCTGCAGTATTAACTTTTTCTCTAGAGTCTGATAAAAAATCCAAAACAAACAAAACCACCACGCCCATAAAGATAAGACAGCTAACCTTTTTAATCGTTTTTGTCTGAACACTGGTAAGGACTCCGTTCACTGGATCATACACTGTCACTTTCACATATGGGTCACTGCGAGGGGAAAAGAAAAAGATATGCATATGCTGCTTTACATCCTTTTTTTTGTCAGCATTATTAGCAGTTGAGTTTTAAAAGGCTTAAATTAATAGAAGCTATGAAACTAGGAATTAGAGTTACTTTAGGGACACCATATACATTTGTACTTACAATCATTTTCTAAATAGTTTTAGAAACAAAACCAAACATTGTTACTGATTATGACCACACTAGCTATGCCATTTTATGTTCTGTGTATCACTACAGTTTGATTCTCTCCTCTTTCACAGTTCTTATTTCATGAGAACAGATTTAATAAACCCTCTTGCATTTCAACAAGACATACACGAAAAAAATCAGTTGCAACTGAAAGACCTTGAAGTATTAAACGTCTTGTTTTTAGCAATTTAAAACACCTGGAACTTCAGGTACTTCCTTAAACATGCAGTATTTTTACTAAATGTTCTATCAGTTTCACAGTGTTTGAGTTTAACCTGAATTTTTCTGTCAATGCCAATGTCCTAATATGGTTGCTTAAAATGGTCTACTGCCTCAGGTATTTTTTTTTCCTTCCTGTGGCACAATAAACAACAGTTATTAAGAATATCCACTCTTCAGGAACAGAGTTCAAGGCATTCAATTGCTCAAACAGATGAGTTACAAAAGGTGACCAAGACTGTCTGCCATACAGCAAAACAGTATACGGTTTTCACATATTTAAGTTATGATGAGAAAAGCTGCCCGATTTCTGTTTAAAGTAAAAAAATTGCTTGTGAAAAAAAACCTGAAGAGAGACTATTTGACTTTAGGGAAAATATGAATATCACAATAAAATTTTTTCCTAATGCTAAACCAATGTCACACATAACAACTTTGCTAGTCCTAAAATAACAGCATTCCTGTACACGTGCCAAAGCAGCTGACAGCAGAACTAATACTAAACCCATCAGTACTTTTCTAGACCCTCTGTATATGGGCCAGAAGAAAAAGCAGCTTTAGTACAAGTTGCATGCTGCTGCTCGTCAATTCTACAAGATCCTACGAAGCATTTCAATTACCAGTTCAAAAGTCTGATCTTTCCTGTGGTAAACGTTAAGCCACTTGATTTGTTTTTTCCCTTACACGGATTGTTAACTTTTAAATTTGTACATACCCAGAGCCTGCAGCCACTGGCATGCATTTCCCACATCTATAGAATTGCTGGATGCTGTTCCTCTGCATGTAATTTGAGTAGAAATAGTCTTGTTGCTACCCGTGTTTAGTGTTGTGTTCGTTCCAAGTCTTTAAAGCACAGATGAGAATTTTGATTATAATTGAACTCTTGTTATTTTAGCTGCAGTTTACCTGAAGTAAAATACAACATGTATCTATCCTCCATGGCAGAACTATTTTACCATGCAGAAAATTAAACCTTCCCACACATTGTTTTGCCAATGCATAACATCTATCCAGGTGACTCTTGGGTAAGAAAACACGTATCTTCATGTTCATACAGTCTCTTATAATTTTATAAGGTTACCAGTTAAAACAGTTCTGGTTTTTTTGGAAAGAGGAACAGCAGGATTTACTAAGACTGAAACAGCTATGGAAAGAAAATAAAGCAGCTGTGCCTTAATACTTTAACAACATATATTCTTACCTGGCTCCTAAGATATCCTTCTTGGCCAGGCCAATTCCAGCTATAACCTTCACCCTGACAATTCGTGTGTTCTCCTAAAACACAAAATAACATATTCAAGATGCGTTCAGATCTATTTTTAATATATAAAGCTACAAGTAATTAATGGCGTAATTTTGAATTTACAGTGAAAACTATAGACTAAGTAATGCAGTTACTTTGACAGAAACAGCTTGAAGTTTCAGTAGCAAATTTATTCTACCATTAACCCTTTAAAAGTCTTACCACCACTGTACCCACATATGATGGTAGGCACAGAATCCAGAAAAAGTGGATTAAGTCACTACAGTAGGGTTTGGGTTGTTTGTTTGTTTGTTTTTTTTTTAATTCATTTTCTTTGGTTTCTCAGCATTCTAAAGGAGTGGGATTTTGGTTTGAGTTGGGTGTTTTAAGCCCACAGGGCAGGATTATTAACCTAGCATGCAGCTGTTCCAGCCAGCCTTCTTCCCCAAATTCCAAATTGTTCTGGCAGCAGCAGTCACCACCTTCCCCCGGCAAGCCTTGCAATACACTTCTATCAGATCGGATGCAGTATCTATGTACTGCATAGCACATACATGAAGATCTTCTCCTAGGGCAGTGTCAAGGGCAAGCTGCTCTTGCCACAATTCATAGAGCCCAGTGATTTCTAATGCTCCCAACCGCTCACAGGAAGGTGAGCATCTGGGAACAGTTTCCATGAGCAGTTCCCCTGTTTCTCAGCAGGCAATTCTCAGCCACCTTTTCTACAGAGTAGCCAAGGACCTTTGTGAGAATGTGCTCTGAACAGCATAACGTTTTCTGGTGTACACGGACATGATCTGTTAGGATGCAAGGAATGGGTTGCCATTTATATCTCGCTAGCCATTCAAGAGAGTTCCATTAAACACTCAGACAAATGCATATGGACCAAGCAAGTTTTCACCTAATGGTATCTTGGCATTCATCACAGGGTAGGAAATAGACTCTGACCATAAATTTTCTTTCCTGGGGAAAACAAAAGGGGTATAAAATTTATCAGAACAGATTAATAAAGAAGTAAAGAACTCTGGGAAAAGGGAAGAATAAAGAATTCTTGCATCTATTTTTATTTTACAGCATGGAGAGGCCATGCTCAAAGTAGTGGGATTTCTGAACTGACCTGTCAGCAAGGTGTGAGATTCTAAAAACCAAAACGCTATTTCAGTTACACATTATCCAGATTACTGCTTCACAGGAGTGACATCAGTGATTGCACTTCTCCTGTTAATTAATATAGCTGTGCAGAGCCTTACATGGCTCATCTGATAAGCTACTGAATTCAAGAGGGGGAAAAAAATCCCAACAGCTGTGACCATGTCAGAGGAAGAAGACAAAGGAGCACTGTTTCTCTGGAAAGCAAAAAGCTTTGCAGATGAAGGACTGTTTGTAGGCAACGGCTAGTCAGAGACACTTGTGAGGAAAGCTGATCCAATCTAAGTGGTTAAGGAGTTAAACAGATACCAAGAGCAATGGGTGAAGCAGCAGATGTTGTCTCTGGGGCCTTCCTGACTCAGCACTGACCACTAGTAGGTGCCCTAAGCTTTCAAAATTCATAGTCATGACCAGGCACTAGGGCACATAACGTTACCAGTATGTTTTATGACAGCAAAAGAACTGACCAGATTTATGAAAAAATAAGTATGTAACTATGGTGGCATCAAATCAAGAAGAGCCATTTGTTAGTATTTTTATATATCACAAATATCCTAAAATATTCACCCTTGTCTTAACATTTCAAAACAGCATCCTATTTATCTTCTGTCAATTACTTGGCTTCAGTAGCATTCCACATCAGCAAGTCTTCTATGCGTGCATTTGTGCTCTCAGTGATCACTTCTGCACTTCACTCAGTGCACCACTACACTCTCCCAACAAGAAAAGGGTCCTCAGACACAGCCCATGGGACCTAACTGACAGAAACCAGCTCAAGAAACAATCTCCCTGTCTCCTTCTCAGAAAAAAAGATGTTGATGTAGGATACACTGCCCTAAAAGACCAACACCTCTTCTTGCATCTGCATTTAGTTGCTTAGACAACAAGTGTTTCTCAGTTATTCAAGTACAAGAAAAGTAAAGACAAATAGATGCTCCTGGCCATGGGCATCTCAGGGCCAAGCTTAACAGGGTATCAATGTAGTCCATGTGGCAGAGATCACAGAAATTGGATCCACACTCCTCAGATGTTAAAGCTGGCTTCACCACTTTGTTTGTTTACTTGTATCATAATAGAGATCTGAATTTATCTGAACGCTATTTTACAGAAAGACAAGTTGGTTTGTACATGATCTCAGGAAACTAGATGCTGCAAACCTGAGGCTGGCGTGCTGAAGGTTGATTTAAACATGCCTTGTTGAAAGAGAGAGTATTGTTTGTTTGGGGTCAGTGGCAAACTAGGACAGCTACAGGATTTTAGATAGCCCAGCAGAACTACTAAGCAAGCTGACATCTGCTTATGAACTGCCATGCAGAAATATCCTTCTAGATTAACAAAAAGTTAAAAAAACACACACCCAACTCTGAATGGTTCACAATAATTTTCCTCACAGATCTCCTTTTTCACTTTTTTTTTCCACTAACCGCTCTCACCAAAAAAACCTCACCACACCCCTTTAAGTTTATTTTTTACAACTGATAGGTGATACTGAAAGGTCCACTTCTTCCTTTTCCGAGCTATAAAGGCTAGAAACTTCAGGAAAAAAGCCACACTAATGTGCAAGGGCAATACTTAATTGTGAGAGATTAGGTTCCCCATTCTCTGGTCACACTAGGTGCAAGGCAGATCAACAGAAATACAGATAGCTCGATTCAAATGCAGTCAGAAGTGCTTTACACTGGGCAGACCCATTTTGCTACAACCCCACACATCCTGGAAGAGGCAGAGGCCTGCTGACAGGATACAGGTCTGCGCTGTGACCATATGACCTTTTCTCCCCTCTCACCGATGATAGAATTGCTAAGGAACGACTGCCACAGCTCACAAAAGCTGCCCCCAACACACTGATCTCAGAAAGCAATGAACAGCCAAAGAGTTCCAGGAGAGTTTGAAGTTAATTTCATACAGCCAAAAATCAGGCTATGCAAGCTCTGCACAGAGACAAAGCATCAGATACTTGATTCTGGCATCCACAGGGAATAGGTTCAAAACCAAAATTTCACCGGGTCAAAGGCCATTTTGAACCTTTTCTTCTTCATTTACAGTGCTCAGGAGATCCTTCTGTAGATCCACAGGCAGCTGCAACCTGAGGGTGTTTTCACGGTCCAAGAAACACACAGGCTACAGCCTGTACCCGTTCTATATTGACTGCAGACACTCTCAAACTCCTCTTGCTATTCTTTTCCACCACTGCAGTGCTTCCAGCGGTTATGGTGGCATAGGAAGGGTTAGGCACCTAGTCAGTAGCCAGGTACACACCAGCTATGTCTAGCAGCACTGCAGCCTGTCGAGGAAACTGCTCTCTCAAACCAGTTTATCTCCTTGAGAGTCTCTTCCTGGCCATAAATGCCTACCCACACTTTTGCAGTCCCGACATTAACTTGAAGGGGTCAGTCAGAATGTATCCCATCTGTGCAGCTGAAGAGACAAAGTATTCACTGCAGCTTTGAACACACTAGGAGTCTTACAGGTTTAACGCCCTAGTACCCAGCTCCTCTGCAATGCAGACATGCACTTCTGAGACGCGCACACACACACACACACACACACACGACAGCCCATCAAAGGCAGCAGCTCTGGGCACAGCTGTGCAGGGGTTGTTTGTATAGATGTGCAAGGATGTTCAGCTTCTTTTGACATTTGCCTGCCAGCCACTTTGGAGATGGGGTGGGGTGAGACAACACAAAACCAGCTCACAACACAGCATCATATATAAAATACAAGCAGATCATTTCACCGTTAAAACCGTGAACTGTTAAGCTGTTCCCTCTGAAAATACAAGTACCCCAATATGCATCTGGTAAAAACAGTGTGGTAAAAGAAGTATTTGTTAAACTACTGCATCGGCCAGGGAGCGGCTGCATACAAATGAAGTCCAAACTACACTGAATGTTTACACCAGTTAGTCTGCTCCTAACAAATTCAAGGATAAATTATTTTGGAGGGTTATATATTTTTAAAGCTGAGGGGTGGGGCATATGGGGAGGATAATGCTACCACATATTACAAAGACTGAACTGTCCAAAAATTCTTGGTCTGATTAAGTCAGACAAAACATCCTTTACAGAGCTGAATCAACAAATTGGTTATCTTATTATGAACTTCCAGGTTTTATCATTAGTCTATTGTTATTCATATTAGTATATTCTAAGGTACATGTTCAAGATATAACTGGTCAAAATAGCTGGGTCTGCTAACACATGCCATGTTCCAATCTCTAACAATGAATCTATTTACTAACAGATAGTACATAACGAGATGATGAAATAGAAGGTTTCTGAGCTGATATGGAAACAATCAATAACTTTAAAGCTTTAAAGACAATCCCTGCCAGACTGTGACACTTTGAACTTCTTGTGACACAGAAATCCTTTTTATGTATGCCTGTTAAAATAGTTTTAAAATGTGTTCTCTACACAGCAATGCAAAAGTCAAAGTGGCACTTCTGTAAGTGGATTGTGTTTGGAAAGAAATCTCACGCTTTTAAGTTTAAAACTTGCTCACTTTATCAGAATTGAATGGTCTTGCCTGGGTTACAGCTGTTCATACTCAATGACTATAAAGAACAAGTATTAACACTGTCCATTCTCACCCCCATCCTTCCCAAATTCACATGGTAGGAAAATAATGCTAATGACAATTGGGAGACTGACTCCTTCAGTGGTGGAAGCCCAAGACAGAGCAGAAGACAGAAGAAAAAGCTTATGCAGAAAGAAAGGGTGAAAACGAAGGCACAAATGTAGAAATGGTGACATGGTGATTACTGTGGTACAACACACTGAATAAACCAGAGAATGATAATGAAGTGTGATCCTCATCTGAGGATCCCCAAAGGTAGGCTCCAGGCTGTGAGTGTGAGACCATGCGTGTGTACAGTCAAGAGCATGTTGCCAGTTCCATGGACTGTAAACAATAAAATATTTCCTACACAAACTATATGTGCTAAGATTCACAACAAGATCACAACAAAGAGTTGTAACTTGTTGCTTTGCAAGTTTTAGCTGCTGTCTATACCCCAGTTAGGGGAGGGCAGGGGGAAAACCTCAAAATTTTTCATTTTAGGCATTGAAACACTATAATGTTACACCAGCAAGAGGCATTTACGTTTTCCGTCATTAATGTAACAACATCCAATAACTCAACTATGAATGTATTACACTACTAACTTTTCTCCTTCACTTGAAGCAGTAAGAAAAAAACACACGTAACATGCTATTAGATAATTCAGTAGTTATAAAGGCACACTCTGATATTAATGTAAACACTTCAAGTCCAAACAATTTTACAGGCATTTTCAGCAAGTTACAATCTGTTTCTCAGGTTGAACAATGATTCCTGACACATCCCAAACCCCCAGCAGGTAACTGATCGAAGTAAGGCTTGGATAAACCACCACCACACAGAAAAAGCAGTTTGACATGTGTAAGATATATACAAAATTCAGATAAATTAAAATAATTGCATAGCAATAGAAGAGAAAGGTTTTTAACTAGAAGGGTTTTTCAGAGTACCTATTTGATCAGTATTTAAAAACTATTTTTACTGGATTTCCTATTTTAATCTTTGGTTCAAGTTTTGGTTTTGCTTTTTCAATATACTTCTACAGAAAAGATTCACACAGCATGTAAGGAAACACCAAAAACAGGATGGTTAAACTAATGTAAAACATAAAATGGTAGTATCTGCTGGACTACTAGACAGCTTTTTTTGAGGAAGCCAATATAAAAATGTCTGAGAAGTCCAACAGAGAGCACACTTTTTAGTAAACAATTGCTCTAGGCAATAACATCCTGTTATTCTTTTGTTCCAGCTAGATAGGTCAAGAATCAGCCACCGCTAAATCAAGCCAAAAAAAGAGCATCAAAGGATATTACAAGAATAAAACAGGACAGCAGCACCACCTTTTAAGATTCTAGTAATATCAGGAATTATATATTAAGGCTTTCTTAAGCTTTATACGATGTCTGCATATAGTGCATACATAAAAAGAGAATAGAAAATTCAGATTTGGGTGTGTGCAGATAAGGCAAACTGAAATAAACATACCAATAGTTTGGAAGTTCAGAACTGAAACTAGTAAATAGCCTGTCCCTGTGAAAGAGCCTAAAAAGGAAGGGATGGATGTTCAACAGGCTGAACATGTTCTATATCCCATGTAGAGTGATCCTTCCCATCCCATGTACTGAGGTCCAGAAAGTCAGAAGGGAAGGGAAAAAAACCAAACAGGTATTATCAACTACCATAGAGTGTTCTGCAGTGCACACCTACACAGATTGCTGACCTCATTAAGGAACAGCTATAAACAGGGAGAAACATTAGGACACTTGCATGGGTAGAAGTGCGCTAAAGCCAAGTTAAAGTGCACTAAGCCTGTTAAAGAGTAAGTACTAGCATAAGAGATACGCACCATGAATGTGTAGTTTCTTTTATAGCATGCTTCTGAAATCTCTGAGACATCTTACACAAGGTACCCAACTTTACCCTACTAGTAACTTGTATTTTAAGTACAGTTGATTAGACAGACATATTCACATAAAAGGCTCTAAAGCCTAGGAGCAGCTTGGAAACGTTGCTGAAAGATTACTTACAGCTAAAGTTCCTACATATTCCAGTTGAACAGATAGCTCCTTGCATCTGCCAATTTTAGCAGATGACACTGCTGTGTTTCTGTAAGTTTAAAAAACCCTATCTTAGCATCTTTCCTAACCTGTATCTCCCATCCAAGAGCACTTTACTTGTTTCAAATTGCATTAAAGGTTTGGTTGTTCGGGTTTTTTTTTAATCTTGAGATCATTAATGATCATAAAAGTTATGTTTGAGAGTTTCACAACAAAAACATATTCCTTAATGGCATTTACTGGAGCGATAAGCAGTCATGTTATCTCAAAGAAACCTTTCAGCGTCTGCATAATTAAGAATTTGGCTCTTCCATTGCCTATACTGAGGTCAGCCCAGAATGTTTTCCCTTAAGCAGTCCAGAAGGTACTGACATTCTTCACCTGTCTAACATTAAAAAACACTATTTAAGAACAGATCTTCCTCATATACCACAGAGAAAGGTACTAAGAATTATAAATAAAATTCCTTAGCTCCTAAGCAAAACACTCCCAAAACACAATAAGATCAGGCTAACTAAATGCACTTATATATGCTATATTCAGCTTGAGCAATTGCAGCAGGAGACAGATACAAAGCTGACAGCATGAGAAATAGGTCCAATGAGTTTATTGTTAAAACTTGCCATCTCGTTTGAAAGAATTTCCCACAGAATCATGAGGCTTAGCTGCTCAATATTCAGACCTTGCAAGTGAGGCCAACATGTATATTAAGTGATCTCTAAATGATATTAAGTTTTGTTAGCATCAGCAGTTCATTTCACCAGGAGGTACAAAGTGGGAAGGAGACTTTGCCGTCTTGACCATTCCTTCACAACCCAGACAGCACTCTTTCCCCTCTATGGCCACCAACAGAGCTGAACTATTTTTCTTTGAAGAAATTCTCTCAAAGCAAGTTTTCAATTCAGGAAGATTCCTATTATAGAACTACATTAATCAATCTTGTAAACATAATGAAAGTCATTAAATTCCACCTGATGGTTACAGTCCAATCTTACTAAGCCACTAGAAGAACTTAAAACATTAACTGTATACCACAGGAGCATTTTGTGTTCACCAATAAGGAAGTTTGTCCTTCAAGAAATGCAGGCTGTTCCTGCAGGTTGTATTTAACACTTCCGTTCAATTACGAATTAAGGAAAAGATTCAACAAGACAAGAGTCCACTAATGGAATTAGTCATTTGTCAACAGAATTTTACTTAAAAAGCACAACACAAAAAATCCCAAACCAAAAAAACCAACAACCACCAAACCACTTTTCAACACGTGCATCTCAATAACCACAACAGTTACAGCCAGTGTTTGTTAGTTCAGTTTGAAAGAAAGGTTTTAAGAAACAAAACAAAACAAACCCAGGTACATAAGATAGTTTCTGGAAACCACCAGATCCAGACAAATTATATTGCTGTTAAAAAAAAAAAAAAGCCAAAAGCCCCAAACTAACAACAAACACACTCCCAAAACCCCAAACCAGCATTTTTACAAGTGTAAACTACTCTAAATACACTAGATTCCAGATCACGGCTTGCAATGGGAAAGTCCTTCACAGCCTAGAATAAATGCAGAGCAATTCTGAAGCAGAGACATGCATATCTTTGTCTTGCCTTCCACCCTTAGCGCCCCAGAGTCAGACGGAGCAGACATCTAGTACAGAGGTGCAGAGGAGGCCACAGGGTTTGAACAGGAACTGAAGCACTGAGCTGCCTCAAGCTCAGGCACAAACGAGCCAAACAAAATTACCATTTTCATCAGAAGCAATCCAGAGGAAGACTAGTCCATGCCGGTCTCGGGAGCAATCAGCAATATGAGAAGGGTTGTGGGGTAAGGCATGCAGTAGAGAAGACAAACCATGTATCCAAGACATTCAGTTCACCAGCAGCAAGCCAAATAACCATAAACAAACTACTCCAGTAGTATATCCTAAAGGAATATAAAAAAATATCTAAATCTTTCCAGAATGAAACACCATATGCTTATGGGAAATCCTGTGTGACCTGCAGAAAACAAGAACACTTGTTCTACGTAGGACAGCTCTCAAGTGACTCAGAAACCTGAAATGGCAGACACATGCAAGTGGGAAGTGTATGTTTGCTTGTGAGAAGTTCCCATTACTAGCTTGATCCCTGAAACAGATCAAACATAATAGACTCAAAAGATCAAAAAAGCTAGCTAACTTCACATGTTATTTAGGCAACATAAAAAGAGCTAAGCAAAACAAGAAAGTCCTTAATTCAGGCTGGGACTGTAAGAACTCTGACATACAGAATTTTTTTTAATTAAACTGGCTATGAAATACATGTATACAGACAAACAGCATCATTTTATTAAATGCCATTCCAAAGCCCTACAATGCAAGCAGGTATTTTCATAGAAAACAGAAATAAGTACATTGTCATTCTGGAGAGTTCCTTCACAATTAAATTTTTAACCTAGCAAACTACTGGAAAATGTAATTCCTTCTGTAATCGAAGTACTAACAGAGCATTCGCTGAGATAACAATGATTCTTCCTTCAGCCTTTGAAAGATCATTCCACAGTAAGTGTTAGAAAATGCTGTATTTAGTACTGCAGTCAATTGTCACAAAAACAGAGTCACTGAAAGCAAATAGCTCAGCGTCAGAAAACACTTGCTCAAAGCATTTAATCTTCCGAAATCTAAGTCTTAGCAACCTGAAAGTTTTGTATTAGAAAGTCCCTCAGCTAAAACCCCTGTAGCTATAGACATCCCACCTCAACAAGCACATTTAAGAGCACCAGCAAAGTTACCACTGCTATGACAAAGAAAAGCAGCAGCGTCAGGCCGCTCCTGCGGATCTGAACCAACATTTGCAACTATATTCAAATGGCAGACGTATCCCAAGTACGCAACAACAGGCACAGTTACCCACTTCACAGGTCAAGACAAAGTCTGCAGCAGTTAATGCTCCTAACCGATTTTTTTTAAGCAGCCTCAGACAATGAGCACTGTGAGAGAAAGTCTGACCTGGAGGTAGGAAGTATACTTTTTCCTCTTCAAAAAAGGCTAATGAGAGAATAAAAAGTAATTCTTTAAAAAAAAATTAATATTAGAGCTCTTTATTTTTCTACATCGAGATCAACCATAGCAAGGTGTATCATCTGCCCATTTGACTTTTTTCTATATACTATCCTGCAATGTAAAATAATTGACAGTAAAAAAAAATTCAGAAATGTGATCAACATTTTTAGTCTAATATTGTTCCTACTTATTTTAGCCTGTTACTGCATATTCCTCCTGTTAGAACTTCGATAACAGGATCATAAACTATTTCTTTGCAAGAGACAGACGCCTTACTATGTGAGCAATACCAATTTTGCTTACTAACTCCTATTTAGTATTTTCACACTATCTTCATTTTTCAGCATGTGACCCCAGACCTCATTTTCCACACACTGCTAAGACCCTGCCCTGAATAGAGAATTGTTAGTCTTCCCCACTGACTTTTCTAGTGCTCATTATTTCAATATCCAACTAAGTCATAAGAAGTCCTAGGGGTGACAGAAGGATACTATATTCATTTTACAGAAGAAAAACTGAACCAGAGAAATAAAGGCCAACTGCATCTGCTAGATTCAGGCATGAAAATTCAGATACCTAAATACAGCACATACAGTAACACACTGTATAAGCAATAACCTCAGCTACAGCTTCCTTTGCATCCCAGCTTCTCCATAATTTTTTTTTTGGTGTCAGCAACATCGTAAGAGCAATCCTTTATTAAGTCTAAGTGACTAATACACCATTAACTAAAAAATCCAGAAAAAATGCATTAAGGGGCAGGGGGGAGGGGAAGCAAAAATCCATACTCTAATACTGCGTTCAACTGCCTCAACAATTAGATAGACTTCTCCTCACCTTCCTTATTTTACTTAGTTTTTATATTTACCATATAACAGTATGCAATAGCTGCAACAAGTAAAGAGGTTTGGCAGATAACACTGCTTTTACCAGACAATTTTGATTCATACCCCAAGCAAATCCATCTTGCAGAATGGCCCTGCAGAAGCTGCTGTGTGCAGACACAGACTATGAAAAACCCACAAAAGGAGGGCGAGGGAGGCTTTTACAGAAAACTCCTATTTTCAATACAATCTGGGTTTCTGACTTCGCGTTTTTGTTGTGATTCTGTGCATGCAATCTTCCAGATTTAAACTCTGAGAAGACAAAAAAAAAGGCAATCTAAAGAGGCAGCGCTCTAGTTTCCATTCTAGTACCCTAGGCAAAAGCAGCTGGCAGCAGTTTTCCTGTAACCCTAAGATTATTTGTTTTGTCATTTGTGCATGCAGAATCACACATGAAAACCATGAAGAACTGAGCAAGTTCTTTACATATGAATTAATAAGCACCAACTGAATATGAAAGACTGATCATAAACAATGCATTTTTCACATCCGTATCTTGAAAAAGTTTGGCTAAGCTTTTGCAATACAGAAAAAGTTAGATCTGATACACTTGCTACATACTCAAACTTTCTTCCCATTCCCCCCCCCGCCGCTGTTCCAAAGGAACATGTTCATGTTCAAAAGGACCAAGGGAAAATGAGAATTGTTCCATTTTGACTAGATTTCAAAATATTCTCCCCATAGCAAGGGAGGCAAAGAAACAACTAAACTGAATAAAAATTAAAATACAGAGCCTGAGGCATCGAATGTTTTAGACCAAGATTGCCTCAAGAAGTTACTAGCAACTGAAAACCGAATCTTGCAATGGGAAGTGCTATGCAACCCTTGCAGCATGCTGTGCTAATTTTTTATTAGAACCCCTATGCAATTCAAATATTAAGATGAAGAAGAAAAAAAAATAAAGCATTTGAGAGCTGTACAGTTACTTCTCCAGAAGTGAAGCACACCTTGAGACAGAGAGCCGTGATAACAGACCAGGGATAATACTTCGTAGTTTATTCATAAAGCGAATTCCTGCTAAGGACACAATAACCGTGCTTTGACACAGAGATCATCACTGCCTGGACACAAAGAGCTGATCAAAGACAGTCTTGGTAAATATCCTGTTGGCTCAAAGACAACATTACTGACATTTCACACAGGTCATCAACCAGCTTTCAGATGGATACAGCTTTTATTCTTCCTGTACCTGCAATTAAAAAAAACAAGTGACCTTCTTTCTTCTTGATGAAAGTTAACTATTCCAAAGTATTCTGCCCTGTGCACAAGCCGCAGTTGCGATGCAAAAGCCCACCCCACCCTCAAGTCTACCGCTTCAGCGCAGTAACAGGTACATCAGTACCCGCCACCTTCCAAAGATCCACGTGCTCGGGAACTAGGACTTCACGACGAAGTCTCTGTAGTATGAAGTCACTTCCAGTCACCCGCGAGTTTATTGAGGGGAAAAAAAAAACCAACAAAAAACAAACCACCGAAACGCACACAAGATTTCGTAACTCTCACTAATGGCAACGCAGAGAAAAGCACCACGGCTCAGGCCGCGAGCTACCTTTGGCACAATTTCAATCCACGCACCGCTCCAGCGGTTCACCCAGTGTCTGTGACAAAGCCTGAAACAAAGACTTTATCCTTCAGGGCTGGGGAGGGAGCGGGGGGGTGAAGGCTCCGGC
>JAVJGI010000063.1:18254068-18273369 GCA_035590275.1 Ibycter americanus
GCGGGTGGGTGCGGGGAGCTCTGGGGGGACCCTGGTGCTGTTTGGGGTGCACCGAGAAGGGCCGCGGGCTCCCGTGCCCCCCAGGCGCATCCCGAGGTGTGCGTGCCGCCCGCCCCGGCGGGGCGCAGGGACAGCGCCGTGCCGCCCCCGGCCCTGCTGGAGGGGAGGCGTTAGCTAGGCCGTGGGCTGAATACAGCCGTTTTTCTGAAGATTTTCCCTGTGGGTCGCGCCGTCGGGGTCTTTTCCGCATCTCCGAGGGCTAGGTGCAAGCTGTGGGAGGCTCTCGTCTAAACCCCTCACATCCAGGGAACCTTCTGGAATTGCAAAAATTTGGGGAAAACCGAGAGGAAAAAATAATCACTGTCAATGCACAGAAAGGACCTTGTCCACCAGGATGAGGTAGTGCTGCCTTCCAGGTTACGGGGAGCAGAAAGTCCCCGCTGTGGGAAAGGGCTGGCCTGACTGAACACCCACGCAGGGGAAATCCCAGAGAAGAGAAAAAGATAAACTGTAAAAACCTTGTCTGAAATCAAAGCAACAGTGTTGGAAAGACTTAAAGTTTTCTCAAAAGAAAAATCTGCCCCCTGCAAACTTACAAGCTGCAGCAACATGTCCGTAAGAGAGCATGACAACATTTCGGCTGAACGCTTGAAGTCATTCCCAAATCACTGTTCAGCAGTGCTTCCCAGCCGTCACCTACACTCCAGTTGGAAGGACCTGGTGCCATGATGGTTTTGTAAATGGCTTGAATTCATGCTGCCTTGAACAGCTGCCTGTGATTCACTCCAGAGTCCTTCCCTGCCCACCGGCCTTCCCAGGTAGCAGAGGACAACAGGAAAAACTGTGCTAAAAAACCCTATAGATAAAGTAGGGTGTTTTAGTCTGAGCCTTGTAGCCATAAGCCTTTCTAAAAGCCTGAGCCAAACTCCTCCAGGCACTGCACAGCCTGCAGGTGCAGAGAACGTACCTTCATCTTGGGACGAACACGTGGAAAATCGCATGTGTCGCTAACAACGAACAAATGTAGCAACACCTGCATTGGGAGGGAACCAGTGTCTTTCCTCATCTTTCAGCTCATCCAACGTGGCCCCTCATGACCTGGGTGACCTATTTCTGTCATCATCTGATGAGAAACTCTACCCTTTTCAAAACAAACACAGACTCGGGGTCAGCTCTTTGGACTGTGCCCCAAGCAGATCACGGAACACCCAGGTAACTAACACCTCCAAGGCAGGGCTCAGGCAAGCCTGCACCCATTACCACACACACTTGTGCTCTCCTTCCAGGGCTAGCAGGAGGTTCTGAGGAAAAGCAATCAATCTCAGCAGCAACATCAGTTTCTGCATGTTCCAAAATCAATGTAGGGATTTACCTATTTAAACTCAGGTGAGTGAGAAACAAAGTGGCATTTGGGCAAGTGTCTTGATAGTCATGATCGTCTATGAATATGAACAGGTAGATTTACGTGGGGAAACAATGCCTTTTATTAGACCAACTGATAAAGTTTGGAAAAAAGACCCAGGTAAGCTTTTGGATAATTCAAAAGAAATGACCCCCTTCTGTTTCTGGATCAAGCCTCTGAACAGCCAGCGTATCTCTCCAGTTCCCTTCACTCAGCCTTGGCTACGGCACTCTCCCAGCATGAGTTTAGAGGCCTGTCCAAATTTAAGTGGGCAGGTTCCTGGGTGACAGCCAAGAAAGGAAAACCTACTTAAGTTACAGCAGGCACAATTTCCAGGTCCAGTTACTTTGTGAAGCACTTGTTTCTGGGACTGAACCTAACGTTGATTAGTAAATTGTTCTTACAGCTTGCTAGAAAAAGCAGGTGGGTTTGTGGCTGTTGAGCATGAATACCTGGTTTTGCAGTGCTGCCTCTTACGCTAGAGTGTACAAACCATGTCAGACAGAAAGCATCAGACCCCCAAAAGCTTATGGTTTGGGTTTTTTTCAAAATTGTATTGGTTAGTGTAATAAAAGAAACTGGTTTATTTCTCCCTATAAATCTCCTACTACATTGCTATCACTTGCCTGAACTCTGCTTGTCTGTTTTTCCTCAGTCTCAGTCTCAGCTTCTGTGTACGCTAGAAGGCAACGTGAAGAAGTACTCTCAAGCATCCTGAAGTCCTATGTAACAAAGGTTTTGTTTGTGAATATTTTCTTAGCACATTACTCACTGGGCTTTTTTGTAAGACATCAAAACTCACACATTAAATTCTGAGTAATGTGTCATTTCAATAATTCTGAAATTTAAAATAATGCCCTTTTGGAATTTACAACAGGGCATTAGCATACTCAACTTGTTGTATTACATTTCTTAAGTAGCAGAGTGTAATGCAGCCCCAAATAAGATCTCACGTTCATTTTTTATGTGGAAAGACTAAACTGATTGTCCAGAACGGGAGTTACCACAGAGTCAAATCGCAAACCCATAAGTAGATGACCTGATATCAACAAGGCTTGTATTTCTGGGTTTGTTACCCAGAAGCATCCATATACTAAGGTAAGGTCTATGTGCATTTTCAGTGGGATCAATAGTTATCTTCAATATTCCAGCAAGATATCTAGCAGATCAATCAAAATAGAAGAATTTTAAATTACTCTTTTACTTAAAAAGAGGGGAAAATAAACCACAATCTGTTTAACAAACTTTCAGTTCTTATGTAAGATATATATCTCCAGCATTTAATATTTTATGGTCTTATGCAATTACAAACTAATTGTGGAAGAGAGCTTTTCTGAGAGCTCTTCCTCTTTCTGCAAATAATTGATTTTCAGTTGCAGAGGATAACCTGCATTTGGTTCATCTGAGTGCAGTAGAACACTTTAGCTGTGTATCAAGACCATTAAAAACATATTAATATTTTATCTCATTACTCCATCCCAATAGTGAGCTCTCATCTGGTAACAAAGAAGTTTGATTTCTCTTGCCATCTAAATTAACCTTCAGTCCCTTGAAAGATCAAAAAAGTACAAACTTTAAAAATACTTTCCATCTCTTAGATGATGGCATTCAGCCTGATGGACCCAATTGGTGGTCTGAATTTTATAGACATTTATAATATTTAGTTTGCATCTCTCTTTATTGTAAATGCTTTTATAAGCTGAAGAGAATCCATACACTATAACACTGAAAAGTCAAAGCAGTATTTGTTCTTAAAAGAGGAAATAATGTGGGAAAAGGAGATTTGTTTCAGAATTCCAAGCAGTTATCATAATAAAATAACCTTTAGCTTAAGAAAATGTATTAACTATAGGCATGGTTAAGTTACAAAAGCTAGGATATCAAGTGACATCAAAGTATGTTTAATCTTATTGAATATAGGATGCATTTTGCTACAGAGGATTTTAAATGAAATTGGATAAATTATCTTCACTGGTCTTCCTTTAAACCAAAGGAATCAGAAGTCATTTTAACTACAGTTAAACAAAAAATCTGGATGCAAATGACACAAACAGACTTTTGTCCTATTGTCATTTGTTCTACTGAGTCATACAATAGAAAATGTTATGATGAACCACTCACAACGTCACAGTGACAGGTAAATGGAAAACTACATACAAGAGGGAATGAATAGAAAACATTTATATTGCTAGTGAGTCATTGCTATGACTAAGAGAAGTAAATACCTATTGATAGCCTAGTAATCTCAATTTCTCTACTACCATGGCAATGACTCATTAATGAGACTAATGCCAGAGATATAGTTCAGAGCCCAACACTCAACACTCTTCTTGGCTCTATAGTTACGTGCAAAAACGTGCTAGATCCTGGCACTTAATACTAGATTTCAAACGCTATGATAACAAAATGCAAAATTGTTACAAAGATGAAAGCTTATATTTTGTAAGCAAGGACTTCAGTCTGGTAAAAGTCACCCCAGACTGACTGTTGTCTCTGCATTGCATTGTAACTAGACTGCTGTTAGCTCATGGTCGGGTTTTCACCAGCCCCTTACTGCTCCTTTTCATTCTCACTTCTCTAAAGTCACTGGTTCTGTTTTCCTCAATTTTTCTTCTTTCCATTAAAAGCAACATATTTTCTGTTTGGACATGTGTTGCTTTCTGCGTTGCCTGCTGCCAAGCCACTGACTCCAGCTGTCTCAAACCCTACTTGTCTCTGTGGGATGACAGCAAGGCGTGACCATCACCAAGGGACAGACCAGATGTGAACCAGAAATTCTCCGCTCAAGTAGCTCCTTTTCAGGGCAGCCTGCAGGCAAAATTTAACACTGCTCTTGAATCGTGGGTCTGTGTTCCAGAGGCACTAACATGTGCCCTGGGCCAGCTCCCTCTTTCCCATTTGTAGAGATCCCTGTCCCCTAGGAAAGCTGCTGAGACCTCTAGCTCTCACAGGGGGAGGCTACGAGAAGGGAAAGATGTAAGAAATGTTTTTCCTAATTTCTGTGACTAATATAACAGTTTACAAGCAATTTCTTTTGTAAATCTCTGTGGCTTGATGAGCAAACCTGCACGGTAAGAAGAGCAACTGTGGTGGAGGTGGAAAATCACACTCATTTTGTGCATATGCATTTGAATGAAGTGGTAAACACTTGTCTGAATCACCACCACTCAGATGTCATCTTTCTCTCCCTATTTTCAGCTTGAGGGGGAGGAGACCTGCCAGAACAGAAACCCGGAGGTGCTGAGCTCCAGTCAACTGCTGTCACGCTGTTTAACACAGACATTATGACTATTTCTGCTAACAGCTCAACCCATCGCAATGTTACAGAAGTAAGATCTTTCCAAGGATGATGTATTTGGGCTTTTCTTCTTTAAATACCTCAAGATTATAATTCTCCATATGTATCTGAAGTAGTACATGATATATGCTCTTTGCTAGTGCCTAAAGCATCACTGAGACCAGAGGAAACTACTGTTCTGACTTGGTGCATGACTGAGCTGCGCTCATGCACTCCCATCTTTATGCCTCTCGTTTTCACACAAGATGCTCCTTCTCGTAGTGTTTCTCCCTTACTCCATTAGGAGAAAGGGAATAGTAAATAATTGCCATTATAAGTTGGTTTTAATTACTTATGAAGTTTTTTTAGTGTTCAAATACTTCTGAGTACAGATTTTCAATGTGTTGTCCTTGGTCCACTCGTTGGCTTCCAATGAACTTGAAAGTGTCACTGGGAATTAATTACCATTAAGGCCAAACTAGACATTATAACACGCCACCCAAAAAGTGTCCACACGTCTTCAAGTCTGGCTGGCATAGAAAGTAATCCCACCAGAAAATACTCCTAAAACCCATGATGACTGAAAAGGATGTAGGGCTTTTTGCATAGTGTAAAAGGATACCTGTTAGTGAGAGGACTATTACCTCTGCCAAACGAAGGGAAATCCAAATATCCTCCTGTATTACATAGCTACCTTTTGTAAATGTTATTTATAAAAAAACCACAACTTCAGATAACTTCTAAAGCAGTAAAATAATTCTGAAGTTATGTGCACCGTAATAGGTCTTCAGCAACTCCGTATTAGTAAGCACTGAGGTCTCCTATTTCACTCTTGCAGAGACAGCCATTTTAGGCCCCAGCATTAATTTTGCTTTCCACAAGTAATCCTTGTCAGAGTAGATTTTAGTTATGCCATTGGTACAAGAACCTCTGAGCAGGGCCTCTTGGACACAGGCACTTCGTCCCCCCTCTCATCTGTAGATACATAGCAGGAGAGATTGTTCCGAATTTTCAAAGCAATTTGAAACAGAACCAAGGAGCATTTTGTTCCAGTTCATTGCTTATACACAGCTTTTTAAACAGCACATTTCAAAACGCCTCTTCTTATTTCAGAGCAAGGAGAAACTGGGCTTGATGTCTCTGGGAACTGATTATCACAGCACTTGGAACAAGTGTCCTTTTGAAGTACTGATATGGAGCAGGCAAACTGAACACTCAAGGGTATTTTTGATAGAGAAAGGAGTGCGTCCTAATCAGTTTATAATGTAATACAGTTACATAGCTGTGTTTTCCCAGCCATACTGAACAACAAAGAAGAGTATCTGAGAAGAGAGAGCCCAATAACTCTCTAAAGTAAGCATGCTGAGAAGCACAGATTTGTAGCGATGGGTAGGTCAGCTACCTGAGGAAGACTGCAAGGACCACTTCTCTTGATTCCTACTAGCCGTCCTCCTCCACACGGCACTCCGAAAACCTGAGGTTACAGACGGACTGAGCCCCAGCAGCAGCCAGGTAACACCCTGTTCAATTTACTCTTCACAAAAATCCACTAGCAACAAGTTAATAACTGGACATAAGGCCATCAACTCCTGAATAAATGGAAATGTATTTTCAGCTTCTTAGGCATCTCCTTTTCCCTACCTTTAAGATACATGAAGGCTTTAAAAAGAAATTTAGATTATTTGATATAATTTATATACTATGAAAATATTTCTACCATAAGTAGCTACTTGTATGCATAGGTAGGTTAAAAAGGAACCTTCTCACAAGCTCCCGAGACTGATTACTGTCCCTGGGTCAACTTTTCAAGTACAGTTTTAACATTTGTGTCAAAAAACCCCTACATATACAACAGAGTATGCTCCAGATCAGTAGCATACTGCTAACATTATTTGAACGTTATTTGAAACAGCAGCTTGATATTTTTATTGAAATTCTCTGAATTTAATTGAAATTACTGAATTTTTATTCTAATGGGCGTAATCTAATTAGGTAGTGTGGATAGGCAAAGTTCCATAATCCAAAATTATCATAATCCATATAAAAGCAGTTTATTTAAAAGGAAGATGACAACAGAGGAAAAATGAGCCACGTGACAAAAATGGACCTTCTTAATGATTTCAGAGCTGAGGCATTACCAGATATAGAAAACGGGTAGGCAGGCCCAGGAAGAACAGACTCAGGAGGAGCCATGACAAGCCCTTGGAGAACAGATATGCAAATGTTCCAAGGCAACACATCCCCAGTGTTTACATCACTAGTAGGGTATCTCCTACATATTCAAAGCACATAGCAGAAATGTTACGACCTATCAGGAACTATAATCACTTGGTTATATATTCTGCATTATATCGAGGTGGTCTTTTATTTTGAGTATTTAAGCACTGCAATCTGTAGAATGAAACTGCCATCTTTTTAGCACTGTATATTTTCTAAACAAATTTCTCCATGTCCTCAGTTCACTTTTGACGTAATTGATCTGGCCTTGCTTAGTTTATATTTTACTCTTTTTTCTTTTTTTAACAAGCTGAGCAGGAAAAGCAAGAGAGACTGAAAGATTTGCCATTTCATTAGGCAATGTTTATTATACACTAGGAGGTGCTGGTTTGTTATAGCAGTAACAAAGTTGCTTGTATTCTGTGGAGTATTGCTTAAAATGCCATTTGCTAGAGCTAGCACTATAAAGAAAGAGAGGGTAGCACAGACAGTCAGTCCTACATCCCTCCAGATCCCTGAGCTTTGCAGCACTGAACAGGCCTCCAATCCACATGCAGATCTTGCCTCTGGAAGGGTCACCCCATTTTGATCATTTGAGCTATTACAGGATTTTCTTTGAAACAAAAGAACTCTGTTCACCATTTCTACTGTCAAGCAGAAAGGATGTTCACAGAACTTCTTGCTGCACTTTTGGATAAAGGCAAGGACACACAGGTGGCACAGCTGCTGGCACGAAGGGGCAGCTGTCGGCAGGCTCCTCTGTTACGATTACCTGGCCAAGTTTACCCTGCAGCCAGGGGGTAAGTGCAGCACAACGCAGGGACAGCACAGTGCTGCCCAGGCCTGGGCATATTCAGGTTAATTGTTAACTGTTATGCGGGTCTCCAGCTTCTCGTTGCGTAACGGTCTTCTGGTCTGGATAATTACAGGTAACTACTAGAAATGCTATGCAGATTAAAAGTTTTACATGAACCACTAAGTTTGCACTCCCATATAAGCATTATCCAGAAACATCTGAAGTGTACAGTCAGGTCACTGCTACTACTTGACTTTAGAATTGCTTTCCAGCATTATTCTACAATCTGTAAACCTCACTGTATATCTTTCTTGTATTTCCTCTCCTTACCCAAGCTTAACTTGTGCCATTTGTAAGAGGGGGAGGACAGCAAGATCCAAACATTGGTTCTCTCTGGCTTACGCATCTGAGGAGGCCTAGGTAATGAAAAATTTGCTGTCAAATGAATTTGATGATCATCAAATGTGATGCTTAATACCCGAGTGAGAGCAGTCATGCTACACAGTCAGATCCAGTTAGGTTTACTCAGGTCTGATGCACACACTGACAATGTGAGATTGTAAGGGAGCTCTGGGGGTCACCTCATCCATACACCTCCACCCCCCAGCTCTAATGCACTGGGTTCAGATTGAGCTTCCAGATCTTGCGTCTAGGAGAGCAGTTTTTGCAGAAGCAATTTATTCTGTGACTACCTAATAATGCAGCGCTTTTTTCTCTGAAGATGATGGTATCAACTGCCAGAGACACTGTATAGACTACATGAACCACTGGCTAATTGAACACAGCAATCTTTATGACCCTTGAGGGGGAATTCTGTTTACCAGAATACCATCTGCATTCACACGTGCAGATTTGTATTTCTGGAGATGTAACAATATTCTAAGCAGCTGTTTAGAACTTACTCTGGATGTCTTCATTAAACATGTAAACATCTAGTCTTTCTGAAACCAAAAGAGCTCATGATGCCAACTTTAGGTAGGTGTTTTGCTCATGCATTTAGTTCTGACATTTCCACCTTCTTAAGTCTTTCCTGTTAGGCCATTTCCATTCAGTCATAGATTTGTTTGCTCTTATGACCATTTTTATTAACCATTAAGGCCAATTCTTTCCAGCGTACAGCTGAGAAGTTCCAATTAAAACCCATTATTACTTCAGATGAACGATCAATTTCTAAAATAGACTTTTGTATCTCCTACATTATAGTCCATCTCATTCCTTGGGAATTTTTAATTTGCATTTCTTATGACTATGAAACACAGAGAAAGCATGTCCGTGAATTGTTCATGGAGAACTCTTTTTAGAGCACATTAATATAGATATATTAACAGAATTCCCTCCAATGTCATGTTAAAGTCTTTCTGATGCACTTTCATTCACGCTGTCTCATTTATGTCTCCCTGATGATTATTTTTCTTGGTTGATGAACCTACGTGATTTTGTGCCACCATCAAATCTTGCCACCCGCCAGCTCATCTCAGCACTTCTGTAGTCTGGGATAGAGTCTGTTAACCAGTGTTACCTTTTTGGCATGAAAACCTGAGTATTTATCCCCGCCTTCATTTTCTTGTAGCAAGTTTCTGCTCTGTGGCAATACTTTCCCATCATGTTCACGTAGACTATGCTGGTAACACCACTGGGTTTACATACAATCTTACAACCCAGATAAAGGACTCCACAGATCAAAACAGCATATTTTTCCCTTTATGGCAGCAAGTCAAACTGCACCGTAACACTATCTTGTAAGAATGCTTTTACTAGTATCAAAAAGGAAAACCAACCAAGCACCTCCACCCCTGTGGATGGCTATACCAGCAACAGCGTGTTGCATGCCACAACAGCAAGACCCACCACCCAGACAGGTAACTAACACTTTGACCAGCACCCACATCAGGATGTCTGCAGCATGGAAGAGCTACATGTGATGACAACTCTAACCAGCACAACTATCACCACCATGTTCTGAAGTACAGCCTCAGCCAAAATGTTATCGGAGTATTTGATGCAAAATTTGAACTGACAGGTTCAGCTGTAAGCTGCAGCTGGTTTTCTCCCCCAAATGTAACAGTATCACCACACAAGTGCTTTCCACTTCAAAGCGATACCTACAGAAATGTAATATAAAGATAAAGTGAATGGTCAGAAGCCCATTACCACCTCTCAAGAGATTAGTCTGAGAGCACAGACCGACCCCTTGGTCAGGCATCCCAGCTAGGAAGATTCACCTTCATCCTCAGCTTTAAGTGTGTGACTGCAGCAAGTCAGTACAACTGGGCAGCTGTGATCTGTCTTTGCCCAAACTCAAAAGCTCTATATTTATGTCAACCTTAACGTGCATTTTCCATACAAAGAAAAAACTCCAAAAGTCATTTTAATATAAAATGTTTTTATTGTTTTTGAAAACATTTAAAAAACAATTTTTGAGCACTTTCAATAAAAAAAATAACTGAAATGCTACTGCAATATTCAACTACTGTAGTTTCAGCAGTACAACAGACAACAAAACACTGGGGAAGAGGGGAGAAACTGGATTTCCTGCACTAAATGAAAACGTGGAACAGGGATTTTTCTTTCTTTACGGTGCAGTAAATAAAGCACAGTATAGTACAAGACTATTATATGAACCTCAGATGCACTGCACAAGAAACGCTTTCCTTCTTTTCAGTTCAGAAGTCAGTGCTTATTGCAATTATTTGCAAATTATTTACTTCATGAATTCTTATCATGATAAAATGATGCAAAAATGTTTTTCAACACCAGAACAATAAAAAATAATCCAAGAAAGGAACATATCCAACAATAACTAAGCTGAATTAGTTAACATAAAAAAGTAAATAACTTGTGAATAACTATGCTCACCTGGTTAACACTGAACCAGTTTCAATACAGCAAAAGAATAAAAAAAATAAGTGGTTACAGGAATATATCTAGTACTGTACAAGATTAAGTCATTAACACTCATGCACGTTTTGTGATCATGTATTAACATGGTGAAGCAAACTAAACTTAATTTTTCCTGCTGTAATATTCTCATGTAAGAGAATAAGAAATAGAAATATCTCATTGAGATCAATGCACATTGCTACATAAGACAATTTCACCTGTCACTTTTAATGACATTTTGCCTTTATAATAATGAAACACATTAAAAAGGTTTTTTTATTTGCTTTTTTAATATTTTTTTTTAAATCTGTGGGCCGTATTTGTTGCATTTATCCTAAGGAATGTGCCTGCCACAGGTTCAACAGAATTTTAGTGCAATATATGAACCCAGAAAGTTTGCTGGACTAACCAACCAACCCAATTTAAAGTGTTGGCAATACTGTACACAGGGTACAAATTCAATAGTTTGTATACTTTAGCAAAAACTGCTATCAAAATAATTTATTTCTCATGTTAGTAGGAAGCCAATAATGTAAACAAGGGGTCAGAATTGTCTCAAATTCTTAGTTTTGGAGTATCTGACACAGACAGGCTTCCATTTGTTAGAATCACAGAATTTTCCTTTGGGTATTGCATACTTTGGTGTGCAGTAGTGCTCTGTCTCAATGTATTGTAAAGAACTAACTCGCACTAAATACAGGGACCTAACATTATTAACTATAACACCAATACACAAACACCTCTAAAATAATACATACCAATGTACAAAGCTGTGCCTGTGCCTTGGATTTTACTTGAAACGATCCTTATTGAATTTAACACTTCTTAAATGTACATTTGCTTTAAAACCACTGATTATACAATATTTCCACTAATTAACCCACGTTAGGCCCTATGTAATGCCTGTATTTAAAAATAATTTTCAACACCTTTGGTGATGGCTGCATAATTTAGAATACATCAGCTTTAACTCTACACTTGCTTTTCTGAGAAATGTTCTTAAAAAACTAGTAGAGTCAGGCAAAAACTTATTTCCCCCAAGCCCACCTCAGTCTCATTGTTAGCGACCTGGAGGCGAGGCCAGCGCGTCATGCAAACGCATGGACTGCGGCAGCATGCGTGCGGCTTCTCCCTGCAGCACCGGCGGCGCTTGTGTCCTTCCCCATCACTCCAACAGAAAGTAAGTATCACCTATTCACAGTAGTGCTGGCACTTCACACAGGGTCAGGGGGAGGGGGGAGCGAACCAACAAAAAAACTGGTGCTGAGCGTCTCTCAGACCCAGTGAAGTCAACAAGGTAAGAGGATGTTCAGCACATCTCTGGCAAAAGGCCACAGGCAGGTACAGAACTCAAGCCCTGTCTTCAGCAACTTTAGTCTACAAGAAAAATGGTTCAAGCCTTACTGACAGACACCCAGCAAGATAACAAGCAGAAGGCTACCATGCAGTTTTCAGTCTCCTCCCCATTTTCTTAATAAAACTTACAAGGGTCACTTGGTCTTAAATAAAGCAAACCACACTATCACACATCCAAGTGCTTCGAGGAGGGATCTGAACTCTCCAAGTTTGTTCCTGACGAAGCGGCAAAACTTCTGATGCAAGCACAGTGAAATCAGGCCCCCATAAGGTGCTATAGCTTGGCACAACTGTTCGTCCCCGCAGAGGAGGCCACAGACTGGTGATGAACTGGGGCAAGAGGAAGAGAAGTCGTGGTACACCAGCACCTCAAGTGCCAATGCAGCAGCACAAGTTGAATCAGCACTGCCCAAGAAATTGACCAGCACTGGGATCTCAAGTCATTAGCAAAAACTGAAGGAACAGAGGACCATCAAGACACTTAAACAAAAAGCCCCACTAATAACTCAAAAAATGCGAGTATTTTCCCCTTAAGTAAATCTAGGGGGGCTTACTGGGCCTGTGTCTCCCCCTTCATAAATTCCTGACCCCACAAAGAAGTAATGCAAGAGAGGAAAATGTTTTCTGCTCTATTTTCTGTTTTGTGAGTGTCAGTTCACAGGAGAAATAATCAATTTTATATGAAGCTTAAGGGATGGTATTGTAGTATCCTCAGTGCACCACTTCTTTTGTAAAAGCTTGCCTCTGCAAGTCCTCTCTCCAGCATCAGGGTCATGGCCCGTTAAGTACCTCTGTCTTTTGACCGTTAGAGGAATCCATGCCATGCTGATAAAACAAAAGGTCTTTTTTGGTTCAAGCCAACTAGTGAGGCAGAAATCTCATTTTCCAGAGGGGCAGCTAAGAACTTCTAAAAAAAAAAAAAAAAAAAAAATCAGATTCACCAGTCCTGTCAAAATCACTTATGAAAATGGAATTCATGCTTCTAAAACAGTAAGTACTTTTAAAAGAAGTTTTACCAAAAGAAAGATCACGTCTTACTGTGTATCTGTAAAGTGCCTGGCAGTATTATGGCTCTATATGAAATATTTTTAGATCAACCACATTTTCTAATATTGTAATCATCTTTTGTTTGAGAAAAAGAGCGCGAGCAAGAAAGACAGCAAGGCTCAACCTACTGAATTACAGAGAAAAGAACATCTTCCTACACCCTCCATGTGGTTAGGAAAGAGCAAACTTAAAAAATGAATCTTTAAAAATAGTTTTTAATGAGCTCCAGCAGCCCTTTTATTAAAAAAAAAAAAAAAGAGGGAAAATATCATATGTTCCTTCTCTAGCATTGATAAATAATTAAACAGTACCTATCACTTTAAAATAGGGTGTTATGCCTAGATTAAATCTCAGTGCTCAAAATCTTTTCGCGTGAATTTTACCTAATATAAAAACATTGAAGTGAGAACTAAAATATCAAGTATGTCATGAATATTAATGGATAAAATAACTACATAGATTTACTTATTTTAAATAAAAAATTTAGTGCATCTTTCTTATTCCTTGATCATTCCTGTTAGTTTTTCCTATCTCCGCATTTTACTAGAGATGCCAACGGCACCAGTGCTACAGAGATTTCCCACAGTTCACCACTGAGCAGTGCTCAAGGCAGCTAGCTACACAATGATCAGTCACCTGCATGTCACCGGGTTCACTTGTACCCACTTCCCACCACCTACCTATCTGCAGGCACCCTGCATTTCAGACCTGAACAACAGAGGTCCGTTAAGGATCACCGACTAAGAAGTAACAAGCAATACAAAGTATGGAAAGCCTACTAACAAGCCTGACTTAAAACCCTCCCAAAGCCTCAGCCACAGCTGTCTGGTTGGCTACTATACAAACCATAGCATTGCTGGCTGGCTATTAACCACTTCTTTATTTGCTACAGTAAGAAATGTTGAATGGGAAACACTATAAAATTCAAATTTTAATACTGGCTCTTTGATAGCCCATCGCCTTCAGAGATTTGTTTAAAATTGGTAAGACTGCCTTTTCCCTGCTGAAGAATGAGCAACAGGTACAGCAAACTTTTTTTAAAATGCCACAATACATAGCAAGTGTTTCTGCTGCGGGAGGCACTTCCATTAAGACAAATACAATACGTCTGTCTTTTAGATACAGTGTGCTACATACATATTATAAAACAAGATTAACCCAACATTTCAACAGCAGGATGATCCTTACTCTCCATCCACTCAAAACCTGATGTAGACATTGAGTTAATGGATTCATTGCAGATTTGTTGAAACAAGGGGTCATTTTTTAATTCCTCCAGTGTAGCATCATCGTCTTGTCCCTGCTGACGACCTGGATCAAACAGTAGATTTGTATCTAAAGTGTTCAGATCATTAATGCTGCCTGAGAGCTCGGAAGACAACCTGATGTCGCTGGAAAAGACAGATGCAACGTTATTAAGATCTGATGCCACCTGATTCACCAGCTGCTGGTTTGTTGGCAGACTGTCCTCCCCTAAAAGGTCTTTTACAGTGCTGCTAAAATCTAATTGCTGCTCTCCGATGACTGACTGTGCTTGGTTATCTCCAGAAGAAAAACTGATCTGATCGGCGCTGCTGTTTTTTGTGAGGTAATTTGGTGTTTGGAATTCATAAACTGAAGTGCTGGAATTGATCATATTTTGCGGGTTGGCACTAGGAAAAGCCGCGGATGTCTCTAAAATCTGAGTGAGGTTCATCCTGGCTGTGTAATTTGAGGGCATGTTGTTCATTCCCAAACCTCTCACTGCATCATCGCTATCAGAATCAAGTTTGTTTAACAACACATTGGTTATTTTTTTAGTGTTTGTTTGTTTCTGAAGAGACGGGAAGGCCGTCTGCATCATCACAGTCAATGGGACTGACTGGCTTCTTTGCGCTAGGTTATTGGCACTGGTGTCTGCATGGATATTAGCAAATACATTGTGAACTTCAGGAGTCACTGGACTTCCAAAAGGTGTCAGGTTAGAGCGTGGTATATTTGAAACAGGGTAAACAGTGCTTCCACTGAGATTACGCTGGCGATGGACAGCAGGGCTCACACTCCGGCATCTCAGACTGTTGTTGAGAGAGGAACCCGTTCCTTTGTTGTCCAGAGGAGCAGGAACAGCAAAGCCCTCTTGCTTGGTGGTGCTACTGACAGGGGCTGCCTGGTGCTGCACAGGTGACACAGGAGTCACGCGACCGAAGTGAGTATCATGGTGGCGCGGCTGGGACTGGTATGACTGGCCAGGAACGGCAAAAGCGTGAGGTTTCCTGAAGCGGTCTTCCACCAGCTCCTGGTAGCTCGTAAGGATGCCGTGATTTGCAACCGATGAATTACTAACACCACTGTAGCCATTATTCATCCACTCAAGCTTGGTTTTGTCGGGATGGGTAGCCATAGGCCGCTGCATTGGCTTCACGGGGCTACTTGATATAATGCTGGCATCGTGGTAAGCCATACTGGAGCTGATGGGAGTAAATGCAAATGGGTTTCGGCATTCCACAGGACTTGGAGGGACACTGCTGCTGCAGTTCGAATGTGGTGTGCCGATGGGCGTATGCCGGCTGCTTCCTAGAGCGCTGTCTACAGGAGTTGTCTGAGCCAGCCTTGAACAGGGGCTCTCTCGGGACATGTTCTGAGATCCAGCGATCATTTCAGAGGTGGGGGTGGGAGTCGGGGTGGGGGTGGGAGTCGGGGTGGGAGTCGGGGTGGGAGTGTGAATTGGAGTGCTGTTGTTATGGATCGAATGGTAGAAGTGCGCGCTGCTTGGATGAGATGACACAGGAGCTCCTTGAGCTGCCGTCTGACTCTGAAGTGCCATTCCTAGACAACCACCATAAGGATGGGAATTATTCATGGACATTTGCTCCTCCATGAGCACCAGCTCCTCCACAATGCTGTCCTGGGTAAGGTCATCATCAAAGGAAAAGAAGTTTTCGTTTGACTGAGGGACTGTGTGTTCAAACTCTTTCAGCTCAGACTGCAGAGGTAACTGATTTGAAGACTGTGCTTGTATTTGACCCAAGGAGGACTCCTGGATCTGGCTCTGTAACTGCTGGGTGTACACATCCTGCTGTATACCTTCACAGTGCACTGGCTCCCATGCTGATTCCTGTAAGTCACTAGAGCCAGAGTGCCCTGCAATAGTCATAACACTGATATCTTGCTGCTGTTCACAATTCACAGATGTGAAGTCGGAGGTTTTGGTGATATGGTGCCATGTATTTGGGTTAAAGCTGCCATCGGATTTTGAATCGTTTTCTATGATAAACAAGTTTCCTTCCAATTTTACTTTTATATCTGGAGATGATGCTGATGCAAGCTGTTGTCCTAAAGCAGAATCACTGGTATTTATATTGGTGCTCAATGAAAGGTCTGTTGCTAAGTTTGCTGCAGCTGCAGAAGGTACAGGTACCTTCACAGGTACTTTGCTGGGAACTGGAGCAAGTGTTGCTGTATTGTCACTGTTAGTTAACGATCCAACCTTCGGAGACTTCTTAACACCGTTTGCTTTTTGACCCTCCGTGGCACTACCAGCTGAAAGCTGCTCCACCAGAGGTTTCTTTACAGGTGGTACCTGGGAATCCTGAAGCGTAGAAGGTTGTCGCTTTCTTGGACTTTTAGTGCATGTTTTGTCTTTAGTTGTAGACTCACCAGTAGGAGGTGAACCAATGCTGGTGCTGGACAAGTTTTGACTGGCAACTGAGAGCTTTAGAGTGTTTTGATTATTGCCTGCTGAAGAAACTGGTGTGATCTCATTAGATTGTGTTTTATATTTGGTCCCTGCTTCTTCAGCTCCCTGATCACAGCCCTTACCTGGTTTTGCCTCCAGAACATCATCCGCTGAAACCTTCAAGGTTGCAACCTCAAAATTAATTAATTGAGCAGGAGGCAGGTCAGGGGTTGCCTTTATGGATTTAGACACATCAGAGCTCTCTTGGCCCTGTACTGAGTTCTCATCCAGCAATGCTTCTGGTTCCATTTTGATCTTGACTGCAGCCGCAGCTACAACAGTGCTAGGCTTGGATCCTGGAGACTGAAGTGAAACAACAGATCCATTTTTGATCTGTGGACCAGTCCTCCCTTCTTCCACTGCTCCTGCACTACTGCTAACTGAAGGCGTCTGTTTGACGGGCACACTACTGCTGCTTGGGGCAAGGGATATTGCTGTCATTTTTACCACATTTAAGGAATTCACATGTGGAGCTGGCACAACAGTCTTGATAGGGCTACTGGTAAACAGCACCGTCGTGGGAGAGCGGATGGTGAGAGCACTGGTATTTGCTGGCTTCGGTAAGATCTGCGGGTAGCGATGTCGGGCAGAGCGGTCACCAACTGGGCTGGCAGGAACGTTCTGGGGAGTCTTTGGTGGTTGCTTGACTGATTGCATGTGCTGAGTGACCACCTGAACGTTGAGCGGCAGGACCTTGCTATCAGATGACCCCATAGGACTTGGAGACGTCACCAACTGCCTGGTCCTTGGCACCTGTAGAGAGAGTGAAAAACAAAAGGTGTGGCAATGAAGGAAGAAAGTCCCTAAAGCCCACAGACCACCTCATTCCCAAACATTTCAAAGGTGAAGGACAACACGGCTCAATACACCAAATCTAGTGAATGTCAGTTTGAAACAAAGCAAACTCTTCAACTATATATAAGAAAATGTCTATTTGTCTGCCTAAGGATTGGTACGCAGGTATGTGGCCTCAGTTTTTAAGGCATGAGGCACTGGTCTACACACTAGTCTGCTCTTCTGCTAATGAAAGGGTCATTCTCATACAATTCTTCACGACCTGGAACAAAAAGACAGACACACAAAGATTAAAGAGGAGAGGATGTGTTCAAAACACTCCTCATTGTTAAGGTTTCAAAAGCGAGTTAAATACAAACCCACTATCAGGCAGAAAAATCAGCTTACCTATTGAAATCAACAACACAGCTAACATCTTAAAAACAAATAACCTCCCCCGCCTCCCCTGGCCCAGTTCTGTATGGCTGAAAGACAAAGATGTTCCATACTACTGACATTCATGCAAAAATAAAATTGTTGCTGTCACTAAATGCGTTGGGCCAATGAAAGGCAATTTAGATTCCACATCAGGGGCTCAGTGACCCACATGACTGGTGTCAGCTCTCTCATCTGGTTAAACTTCATCTCAAGGGCAATTATTCCCACATATAACCTTAATTGTTGCTAGCTGAAATCCCACTGTCAACAACTTCAAAGACAAACTTGGCCTATGCTATGTGATCAGAATTCTGCTGCCTCTGTATCGATCCCGAAACTCATGTGGTATAACAGTCATTGGAACAGAAAAGCATCAAGGGACCCAAGTCTTCGAGCAGAACCAGGTTTTCTATCCCACTGACACCACTGCAATGTACAACCCTTTCACAAGGTGGTTTCTCTAGAGAACTGCTGGAGAGCATTACCGGTATCGGGCTGGGGACAGCTGCCACAACAATGCCAATAGGCGGAGGAGACAGAATTGCAGGACTTCCATTAGATATACTGGTCACACCATTGGTTGCGGTGCCTTCCGTTTTCTTTGCTGGAGACTCTCCTGGCAAAGGAGACTGCAGTTTCTGTTCTTGCTGCTTCTTCTGTATCTTACGCTGCAGCTGCTGCTTGGCATCAACAGGAGATGGCAGAGTTTTCACTTGCGGTTGAAAGGAGTTACTTTCAGCAGTAGGTATAAAAGCTGAGGGCTGGGGGATCCCTTTTATTCCTGAATACAAAAGAAGAACGAATTGTAACCACACATACCTGGTCTGCTGTAGTGCCACTTCTGTACCTAACCACACAGAACACAGGGCAGGCATCTCCACAACCATTCCGGGAACACCTCCTCCACAAGGTGCTTCCCAGCCACTTCATGCTCAAACCTATTCAGTGCGTCAGTTTATTTCCACATTTGTGGCAAAACCTCTCTCTGTTAGACAAGTTGGGCATGAGCTGCTAAAAATACTATGAACTGGCATCTTGTTTCTAATAATCGCTAATGGCCACTTTTGCGTCAGCATCTAAAAAACAATGCATTTAATTTAACTGACAGTAGAGGGCAGCAGATATGTTTTAGATGAGGCTTTACCATTCACCATCTACTGTGTTTTTGTTTTGTTATCAGTGTCTAAGGCAGCTTTACAAATGAAAAATCCTTCCAGAAAGCTGTGGGTCTGTGTTACAGAGGAGCAGCTCTGAGCAGATGATATTATGCCAAGGCATTAAACACAATGCATCTAATATCAGAATGGATCACAACCTGTGTGATCAGGGATAATGGTGAAAGCAGGGCAAGAAGAGAAGTGTCCAGGGAAAAAAAGAAAAACAAAGGGGGGGGGGGGGG
>JAVJGI010000063.1:18273376-18315858 GCA_035590275.1 Ibycter americanus
CCCCCCCCCCAAGGGAAATGAGAATGGGAGAACATTTTTTGTAGAGACAATGCCTTTGCTGATCCCAAGCAAGCAAGTGGTGCTTCCAGGGAGAACAACAGGGAATTAGTCTCATCTGTGCAGCTGGTACCTATTGCCCTTACAAAATCACATCACATTTATAATCTTTTGTTTATTAACAGTCAAGAGGATTAGCATGCTCGGTCACCAATGAACCCTGTTGAACTGCCCCTCTAAAAACGCTTTAACACTGTTCCATTTACACATCGAAGACTTCATCATTTTTAAAATAACTCTTAATTATAAATTAACTGACAACATTTTAGGGCAAGTATTTGGTTCTAGATAACCATTACATGCTTAGGAACTGTGTTCTGGGAGCCTACCCTCTCAGCAGCAGTCTGCATGTACCATGATAGCTTGAACATCACAGCGTCTCTACTTTCACAATTCCTTCTTTACAGAGCAGTGAAATGCCCAAATGTATTGCAATTACTGCAAAACAATTCATCTATATGAGCTGAATACTGAAGGCAAGTAATATTTATGAGAAAAAACCCCAATTTTTTCTTTGAGGGTAAAGGTCTGCTTTTTCCCTCAGTTAATGCACAGAGACACCGTAGTTCCTTCTGATAAAGAGAAATGGGAATATTTTATTGGGGATTCTAGAAAGAACCTCTCCCGAAATGACTACTCAAGCCACAGAGGCATGCACTTGAAATAACCGCCCTTTTCCATGAAGGAAACCACCTTCTCTTGAAGGAAGTAAGGGGTAGAAGCTACATGAGCTGAAGAGCTGTACGTATACCCAGCGTTCCTTCTAGCAGCACGGCAAGCAGAACCAGTGAAGCCAAGCAACGATGTGTAAACAAGGAGCACACAGGCAGCAAAACCTGCCACTGCCACCTGTCAGTTCCAGGTTGCAATAAAGGAAAGAGAGCTGGAAGGAGAAACAACATGATCCAAAAGGGAATCACCCCAACCTATAGCCCTGACCACTAGTTTCCATTTGAAATCACCTGTCTCAAGTCAAGAGATCTGCCTTGATCTAAACACATTTCGCTTGACAGGCCTGGGCAGAACTTCCCATAGGGAAGTCTGGGGGGCATGTTGTGCACCTGCACTTCCCTCCTCATCCTTCATTTTTTGTAATTTACTTCATCCACAGCCATAAAAAAAAAACACTTTAAATGATTAAGTGACTGATTTTGAGCATGAAGAGGGAAACTGAGAACACAAAAATAAATGTACAACCAACCGCATCGAATGTAAGCTTTCCCAGAGACCAAACACAACAGAAATTCTATCGGATGTAGCAGAACACAAAATAACCCTTCCTCTTTACCTCGATCTTTAATGAAGATTTGAAATCGAGTGCTGGAATCTCAGTCACACAACTGCCCCTGGAGAATGCCCCCTCAAGCCCTTATTTCTAATGGGATCAACAACAGCAGCAGCTGACATGCTTGTACTACCTGACACTGACCAAACACCTCAGGAAAATCTGCACCTGACATATCAGAAATGCCTGTAAGAAAATCTGCTCTTGAAAGAAAATTAAGACAGACAATTGTTTCTAAATTAGGGCAAGTTATTAAGACAGAAACACAGCTACACCAGCAGTCTGCCTACAAACAAGCACGGTACCAGCACCAAATTCCTGATCTAGCAAAGTACACAAATTCAGCACAATTACTCACATGCCCTGAAGTGCTTTAAAGGACCAGGGTCCTCAATGGAGGAATGGGAGCATCACAAACTAAACCGAGACGACAGCTTATTTTCAGATCTCTTCACCTAGACTACCAGCAAGGAAATTAATTCGCTGCAACGTGGACTAAAATCACGTAAATGCATGCTCAAATGCTCAGAGTCAGTGTTTAAAGTTTGTCCTGAAGTGCTTTCTCAAACCAAGATATTATTAAAAAAAGATCCCCGATTACACTGATTCAGCACTGTTATCTCATTACCTGCTGGTGCCCCTGCCATTACTGTTAAAGCTGCCATTGACTTGGTACCGATATAGTGACTTTTTACAAGGAAACGAGCCAATTCCAAGACTGTATCAAAAGGCTGGCTCAGCACTTTCTGGGCCCATTCACAAACAAGCCGGCAGGCTGCAGAGACGACTTCCTCATCAGCACTTTGCAGCTGCCCAGACGGCTCTGCCCCATCCAACTAAAACAAACAAACAAAGGAGGAAAGGTTAATTATTAAGGGTCATTAAGGCATTAAAAAAAAAATAGAGAGCAAATGATGATCAGAAACACAAAAAGTTAAGTATGTTCACAGTTCTTCATTACATTGGGAGAATGAGATCACAACATCAGTATCATTCAAAATTAATGTCTTAACATTAATCTACTGGTTGTTTCCAAAGGCATTACACGGAGCTGACGTTTCTGGAAGAAAATTGCAGCGACAATCCTATTATCCAGACCACCAACAACTGATGCTGTCTGCATCCAGTGTCTTGTCAGCTCAGCAGCCACTGTCACCCAGGAACTGCTTCTTTCACTGGGGTTCCTCTTCCCTAGCACTGACTTTATTTAAAAAAATAATACCGTAAACCCAAAACAGAATCAGAGTTAGACAGATATAGCTTGTGGGTAGCAACACTGTGAAACTCTGCTTCACCTCCTCAATCAGTTTTCTTCATAGCACTGCAATTCGTTCTGAATATTACAGAAAAACACGCAACTGGTTCAGAATATAAGTATCGTAAAGAAAAATCTTAAAAACTATACAGCTCTTTGTTTTGAAAACTTCAGACAGAAGAACAGCATAAGAACTGTTAAGTTACAGAAAGATATGTAAATAAGCAAGTATATATCATACCCCATCTCCAGTTTTATGAAAGTCAAGGTTGGGCAGTGTTGGCATATGCACAAAAGCCTTCTTCCTCAGTCCACTGTAGCAATATGTGAACAAGAATTAAGGTCTAAATTGTCTGCTTGTTAGTGGGGGATAGGAGGGAAGGGAAGTAATTCCTCCGATAGCCCTCATAAGCTTTATAAGCAAACTCAACAACAGATCCAAGAATGACTGTCATTAACATAGCCTCACAGCCAGCAGAATCAAGAGCCTATAGATGGCTGCTGCCTTCCTGGGCAGGTTGTTGGGCTTCTCCATCTACGCAGAGGAGCAAATGAGGTTGGGCGCAATGAATTTCATTTGATGACTTAGAAGAACCACTAAACCATGCCAAGTAGTTTCAATTAGTTACTCAATATTTAAATAATTAACATGAATGTGGACTACACTCCCCTCCTAAACCAGGCCTAAAAGGAGATTGAGAATGCATGTGTTACAGATAATTCTTCTATAAAAACATGGACACAAATACCCGGACTCATTCTTACATTGATCTTATCAAATCAGTACACAACAATACACTCCCTCCTTTACTCTCAATCACTTGTTCATAGGTCTAAAAATCAAACCAGCCTTTTTTCCTCTCCAAAGCATTACTCTGGGAGTTCACATATGTTGTCTCTTCTCTGTGACACCCAAATCTTTTTGAGGATCAGTAGTTTTTCACATTCTGTAAATATGTTTGCATTTCTCTTTCCTACACCATGGAGTTTGCATTTGCTTGCATTAATGTGGATGGAGCATAATCACAGTAAAATAAATGTAAGGAGGCTAGGTATTAAGGTAAGTGTGAGATAAGGTCACATTTTAATCATTCTGAATTAGCAACTTAGGACTGAAAGACATCCCCTGGGTCAAGCTACAATTACATCATATGATTTCTTCCTTAAAGCTTCTCTAGCTCTATCCAGAACATCACTACTAAGTTTTGGACTCCACTGCTAGATAATCCAACACTGTATTTTATAACTGACATATAACTTCTCCATTTACTACTACGTGGAAAGGTTTTTTTCCCTCTACAGAAGACAAATCATACTAGCAGGCAGGCCAGAATTTAAGTCTCTCTGTAAATGCATGCTTCAAGTAATACCTTGGCATAGGCCAGTATTACAGCATGTCCATATCATTACTGCTAGCTCTTTTGAGTGGTTTTTAATTAGAGCCTACAAGCACCTTGATTCCTTTTGGTCTTTTAATGCTCTCCCTCCCTTGCTTACTGCAGCGGCTTAGCCTACCCAGCACGTCAGAACAGGGCAAGAGTTGACCCTGGGGGATGCAGCAGGCAGTAGGTATTACATGACTTCATGATGGTTTCTAAGGATTCTCAAGGGAAGGTGTAATTCTCAACTTGGAAAAGACAAAATTCTTGCTGATGAAAAAACTACTTTGAAAATCACTAACAGTTCTTGTTTTTTAATGGAACACCTCAGCGTGCTAAAACTAGACAAACTGCCACTCAGTCTCAGAAAGCCTGAGAAAAATTCACGTCCTTGTAGCCTTTAGACTTGATTATTTTATTTCTTTTCTGGCAGAGTTTCTTGCCCTTACACTGAAGCAGCAGAGCCACCAGTGGTACGAGCAGACTCTTCTGCACAGCATTTGCCCCAAATTCTTCACAGTGCCTGCCTATTAACTGATAAACTAATCCGTCCTAAGATCTAACTGTGCATAGTTCTGCCTGTAATAATTACATCTAGGTACACTATGACAACATCCATTTTTTAAAGTTAAGGTTTGTATTAAGTTAACAGTTAAATGGGGTAGTGTTTTTGCACCTCCTCTGGGATGGATTACTTCCCTAACACAGGGAAGTGCGCGGATTTCAACTTTGGGCACAGGGAACAAGACTCTGCAGCCAAAACAGAGAGAGCGCGCTCCCCACCCTAGAGACTCTTGCCCTCTGAATTGCCTGTCCTATCTGAGGAGGTTTGCACTACGCAGTGAAGGAAGTAGTCTCCCCGCTCTGATGGCAGGACAAGGCTTGGATTATGCCTTCCAAATCTGACGTCAGCTTTTGTGACGACTTTCCAGTTCCATCTTCTCTTTCAAGCAGTACTAATGGTTGAGAAGAAGCAGTTTTATGAAATACCTGTAGCACAGCTTATGAAGGATCTTTGGCTTTACAACAAACTTATAAATTACTGGTGTGCACAAGTATAATATAAAAGCAAGATATGTTCTGATAATTCTGAGCTGTACTACCAGTAAAATATTAAGTTACTGCACATATATGAGGCCAGTTCCTCTAGTCCAGTATCTCCCTTTGCACTAATCCATAGAACTTTGATTCCTTGCTGCTGTGACAACTAAGCATCAGAACCTAAATTTAAGTACTTGTTTCTGAAGTTGTATCTTGCAACCTAACGCTACCACAATTAGTAATTTTTAAAGAGCGTTGGGAAAGTGTCTGCATTTTTTATTTAACGTTACTTCTACATTTAGCTGGTAGTTAAGCCATAATGACAGATGTTCTCCAGGCAAGTGCAGAAGTTACTGAGAAGCGTTCTAGCAAAGGATATTTTGATTTGCCTCTTGTGCCTAGACGACGGGCCTTCATATTTGGAAAGACATTTTTCATGATCTTTCCGAAGTCAGCAGCACTTAACGGGTGGTAGCCAAGATTGTCACAATAGCTCCTGCAACAAAGAGAAAGAAAGCGTGAATGGAATCAAAGTTAATACAAGAGGCCAGCCTGCACGCTAGACTCCATCAAAGGTTTTCAAAAGAAAACACTTATACCCATCCATATTTAGAACCACATTTAACATTAATGAAGCTATCCACAATGAATTGAATGCATTAAAAATGTATAAACAGAGCTATTAATACCATAGCTTTTGCCTTGTTCTCTACTGAGTTCAAAGACAAGTCATATGGAGACATAACAAGTAGTGGCATTATCTAGAGCACAGTTTAAGTTGTGGAGTAAATCTTGTTTGCAGCGTATGTTTCAATTCACCCATTTTAGGACATAATAAAAGCAGGGACACTGTTCTAGCCAGAAGTATAGCTTGAGTGTGGATAGGCCTGAAGTCCTGCAGGAATATTTGAAAAGCAGTAACTAAGAGATTTATCAGTGTCCAGAGAAAGATTTTGCCTACACAACCTCAATTTGACAAGGCTTAACAGAACTAAATTTAATAGAACATACCTTCCCAGGGAACCAGCTTCACCTTTATAGGTGTAACATAAACACGTAGTGAGGACTTAGTCCTCTTACCACTGTACCACTACTGAACTATGAGAGCTGCTTAATTACAGACATCCTTATATTCATTAACAGTCCTAAATTAACAGAGATTTCAACTGCCTCTGCATATGTAGACCTTCATGTGAATGAGTATACAACCTTATGATATAGGGGAATAAAGCAACAAAAAGTAGTTATTTTGCTAAGTTTGTTTATTCTAGTGAAGTGGACACATCTCAAAAACAGCAGAAGGAATTTTGTTTCAACATCTACTCTGATGTTTCAACATCGAAGACATTTAAAAAGTATCTCCTCGAGACAAAGAAGAATAATAATTCATTGCACTGCAAAATGTGAATGTTCTGGAAAATCACAAACATGTGAAAGCAGAGGAGAAAACCAGGAACTGCTCTGGAAGGTCTACCTGCACAGCAAGTGCTTCAGGCTGCACAAAGATACGAATGCCCTATCGCCTTCTGTTCAAGAGCCCTGCGGTATTTCACAGATGTTAACGTGCTGAAGGCCCAAAACATACAGTTAAAGCGTTCTCATTCAGGTTTCCTACCGTCAGGGAGTCAGCATCAGATAGCAATGACCTCCTTTCCCTGGAGAAGTCCTACCAGCAACACATAAAACCAGCCTGCCTCTGAAGAAGTGACTGTATATGGTCTGTGTGGGCATCATCAGGAGAGCAGAAAAACAGTAACTTCGTAGACCACACTGCCTGCTACTCTAACCAGGTACATACACGCAAACAAATCTCTGCTCATAAAGGAAGGAAGGAAGAAAGAAAAAGCAGCACTCCTGAAACAGATGTTTCATTCCCAGCAGCACCTAGCAAAAACCACAAATGACTAGCAATGGCATTTGCATCCAAGTAGGCCAGTCAAAATGTCTTCTCTGAAAACTGTAGCTCTATAGAAAGCAGCATGTTTCTTGAGATACTTCCACTGCATTTATCTTCTCTGTAAAAACACTAGTTATTACAGATAAAGTATCCGCTGCTTCTACCTTGTATGTAGGTATCCTCCACCTGGAAAGCACCACCACAAATGTAATGATTTTGATGACGATAAACAGCAAGATTCATGCTATTTGGAGCTGATATTTCCCTGCAGAGCTTGTGTACGCCTGCTTCCCCCAGATACTGGGCTGCTGCTCTGTTGAAACCAGGAGATGCTGCCTACAATCTGGTATTAGAGTTAGCCATTAGTCTAGTTTTAATATGGGACATCAAGAGGTTTTTATCCAATTTATATATTAACGTATTTCATTTCAATGCATGTCAGTCACAGAATCTGGATTTGGATATGTCCCTTTGAAGTTACCACAAAGGAATACCTCTCCTGCCTCACTGCACCGTCTTAGGAATCAGACATTGCTTTACACGTAACAGATTGTGTGCGTTTTGTTTTCCCCTTGGCATCTTGTCAGGCTCCAATGGATTTAAACTTTACTCTGAAAATTCCTAAAAGGTGGGTCTTTGTCACTTACTGATGCTGATTACAGGACTTTAAGTCTCAACTAGCGTGCAAAGGAGGGCGCTCTGAACTTCTCTACCACAGTCAGCAGTGTTGAGTTTCAGTCAAAGATAATGTCAGCAAAGTAAAATCTAAAAAAATAACCCAGCAAAACAACGGAATTAGGGACCTACCAATCAATCAACTTTAAAGTCAAAGTTATTCCCTCCCTAGGAGAAAATAAATAAATGAAAAAAAGAAAAAAAATCTGTTCCTCAAGTCTAGCACATCTGTTTCAAGACAATTACTTGCTAGCAGCAAAACACACAGTTACACGGTCCCCTCATATCCACCCTGGCAGCTTCTGCAAGCTTGTGATTTCTGAGCTATTATTATTATCATGTAATTTCAGTTTTCAGACAGATCATCCCATATGGCCCCTCCTCCTCCTGGCTCAGCCGAGAACCCTCCATGTCCATCTGTGGTCTCTCATTGACTTGACAACACATACCAGGAGTCTCTTCCCTGAAGCTCTTCTCTCTGCTACTTGCACTCTTGGCACATTGCTGAGCCCAGGAGCTGTTTTGCTTATTTGAAGGGTGGGTGGGAAATAGATGGGGGGAGTGAAGGTCTACGCAGAGACAGGAATGACAACGGACACGCAGTTGCTTATGTTCCTTTGTATAGAGCTCCCCTACATGGTAAGGGGAAAAGGCTTTTTATTTTCCTGTAATGTCCTCAAATTAAATGTACTCAAGATATAAAATACACTGGGAGTGTACCTGAATTAAACCACAAAAAAAAAAAAAAAAGCAGCGCCAATGAAGACAGGTCAGGCTATGCAGCCCAGCTTACACAGCTTCCTGGGCAGAAAACCCACTACAAATACCAAACGATAAAGAACCTACTGCATGAAAAAAAGCAAAGATCTTGCCTTATCCAATCTAGCAGAACAACTGGTCTCTAAAAATGGGTTAGAGCTAAGAACCTTAGGAAGAGGTAGGCTCTCATTAAGTTGACGAACAATGCTGGCACAGAACTTAGTCCTAAAAATCAGGTAGGATGGAATCCAGATGTCTGAAAAACATTAGAGAAGTGAAATTGCAGGTCAGACTCCCAAGAGCAGTAGCAGAGGTGGGAAACAACTATTTTAAATGGACTTTGATTGGCTTTTAAAAGGAATATAGGTAGCTGCTTGTGAGAGAGGACTGGACTTTACAACGCAACAGGTCCCATCCTGTTCCTGTCAGGGAGTTTTATACAAAAACTCTGGTTAAGTGCTATCAAACAAGATTAGTATGTGTCTTATTTAACAGATAGTGTATTCCTATACCTACTGCCCTCTTCTGTGCTACCTGCTTCTTCTAACTTGTTGGTTAACATTCTTAACACTTAGCGCACATAATCTACGCATCAGGTGCCATCAAGTAGCCCAGCAGCCAGTAAAGCAAGGATTAATGATTTACAGACTAAAGGAAAGAGATAGGGGATGACTCAAAGACCTCCTAATCCATATTAAGCATATCAAGTGAATCTTCAGGGCACCAAACTTAAAGACTTACTTTCTTGTGTCACTGCAGTAGAAGCAAGATAAGAGGAGCCAAGTGTTTACTGAAGGCTCAACAAATAATTTTGTGGGCAACTAGGGATTTTGTCTGCATAAGTGCAGGACTGCACTTAAGACTCAAAATCTTAATTCTCTAAACTCAGCTAAATCTACACCCGGTTGCCTCCAGAAGGGTGTTTACTAATAAGAAGACACCCAAGCAAAACTGACTTACAAGAAAATATTGAAAGGATTTGATGGGTAGCAGCATCCATTCTCTGCAGGCTAGATAACATGTTAGGCAGCTTCCCATGAGTTCTCACAGTATTTTCCCAGACTGTATGCCCCCATAACTCCCAAAGGAAGCTGGCAGAAGAACCATGTGTGCCAACAGAAACACAGCTTCTTACAGCCCAATGTATTCTGTCAGTGCAAGCAGCAACACAGCATCAAGAGAGAACTAGTTCTTATCTACCTCCTTTCTGAAATTCAGCTGCAAGCTCTCGACCTTCCCAAGCACTACTGCCTTCTGTCATGATGCATTTTTCGTTTATTTTATCCCTTTCAAAAGGGAGATGAATCCATTCACTTTTATCCAGTTATAGATGTGAATTCACAATTAAATAAAAGAGTAAGAAAACAGAAAGAGTCACTGTGTTGAATGAACTCAGCAAGAAGAGGCTACTGAAACATGGAGGAACTGGAAACACTATCAACACTTGCCAATGGTAGGCTTATGTGGAGTGCAAGCTTCTGTCTTTCCCTCTTCATAGGAAAAAAAGCCCAACAAAAAAACCAGACCACCACATGAAAGGTGATGCAGAAGCCCAGTAGTTTTGGCAAGATTTATTTTGACCAAAATTTACAGTAGGAATTGAGATGTTGGTATGATGTGGCAGCCTTCTGAAGCCTTGCTATGGATTTGTATGTACAGAGTGCATAAGCTTGCTCACTATCAGCTCATGCAAGATCCATCTTTGCACACAGAGGAGAGAAATGGTAACTTGTTAATATGACAGAAGTGAGTTTTGAGAGGTCTTAACACCCTTAGGTAAAGAAAAATGACTTACCAAAACTAACTCTTATGTATTTATATGCCTGTTCCCCACCTCCCACTCCAAGACTACTTTTCCTTTGGTGTGCAAGAATAACTCATGAAAATATTCAAAGAAACTGAATGTTTTAAAAACAGAACAGATGCTTTCAAAGGAGAACAGATTCCAAACATTTGATATTTTCCTGAATATTTGCTTACCACCCTTATTTTGTTAGGAAAAAAAATACAATACACAAATACTTGATGCAGCTAACATACAAAAGCCATCCAAATTTCACACTCCACAATCTGTAGATGATGATTTTTCTGGGCATCTGCAGCTTGGCACAGCATGGAAGCCAAGCAGATTTGTTGCTGAAGCAGGCCATAAATTATTTAATAAGAAATATATTTAAGAATAACGCTTCCATCTCTCTCCCGCACAGCAGCTGCCGCTGTTGCTGTGTCTGCGCGAGCGGCTGCTGCTCGGGGATTGGCCACCCCGGCACGTCTGTGCCATTGGCTATATTTCCAGGCTGCGTCACCGCTCCAGTCCATGGCGAGATTTCAGAAATAGGTGTGTGCATGTTTATCAACCCCAGGCAAGCGAACGCCATCACGTTTCAGCTCAGTCAGAGTAAAAAACTTGACCAGAGAGAGTTAATTAAAAGGAGGTATTCATAGAAGGCTACCCTGCAATAACAGTTACTGATTGGGGCTGAATCCTGTAGGCACTTAGGAGGTGAACGGATTCAGCTTGCTGCAAATTACTGTAATCTGTCAGATTATGGAAATATTCATACTAGATCATAAATCTGTTATTCATCTTCAGGCAACTGGGCTAAGGATGATTATTCCCCCCCCCGCCCTGCTCCGTGGGGAATGTTCTGTAAATGAATTCAAATCCAACTTCCCATCAGACAGCTCCCTCTCCCTTGCTTCTAATCGCTTTCTTGTTACATGGTAGCTTTGAGACTTGACAACACAGACTCACAGTGGCCTTGGTTACTGCTTTCATACATATTCAGATACATTGTGCCTCTGTAGAAATCAGGTTTGCTGCAGGAAGGTCCAATATTTATGTATTATTATGGAAAGAAAGATGTTATCGGCTAAGTCTTATGTGCAAAATAGCTGCATTTCCAGGAGGAACAATTCAACCCCTAATCCTTGTTAAGGCAGTCATATACGTGTGTATATACCAGCAGACCAGCATGTACTGTAAGATAGTAATTGGTGCTTTTTACCTGTGCCACTTTGTCCACAAAACAAAAACCAATACTCATACAAACATTTACTTGTTAAGAAATACTTGCACCTTTCCTTCAGCGTATGTAATGCACAATTTAAACATCACAGTCTTATCTTCAGTAGCAGAACACAATTTGCCTCACTGTAGCTAGTACGTTCTCAGCTACGTTAGTATGTAAAGCTTTTTTCTGCTATATGCACTTGTACATCAGTGGAGTGCTTGTAGAGCCAGTGTCAGAGAACTATCGACACTTGCTAAAGCCATATGCGTAGATCCAGTTCGGGAGCACTCACTTGTATTCATCATAAACCTCCTGCTTGGGAAGGGATGTCTCGGGGTGCTCCTCCAAGGTGTTCCGTATCCACGAGAAGGCGTGCATCTGCTGGGCACGGCTGGACGACATGGAGATCTGATCACTAGTGAAAGAAGAAGCAGTGCCAATGAAGACCGCTCCATAGCTCCTCCTCACTTACAAGACTTAATAATTGTCTGCCTACACATGTGGAGAAACACCAGCCACAACGAGGGCCAGTACCTCACAATTAGCTATTCCTCAAGACACTGGTAGCTGTTACCTCCCTCTTTCCTCCACAATTTAAAACAGACTCCACACTCCAGTTCCTGACAGATACACAGCCACACACACAGAGCGATGGGTAAGAGTTCACCTACTTCCCCCACTCTTAAATGTATTGTTCCTTACTAGACCACCTCTAGGCTTCTGCCCACTCAGTTTGCCAGCTGCCCTTTGGAAACACCAGACTTTCCCAGCAGATGCTCAGAGTGCTTCCTGTAGGCAGCACCTGCCTGCCTATACCTACTGGGAACATATACTAAATCTGTGACGCTGTGATCTGCAGGTTGGTTTTCCAGACCTTCCTTTAGTCAAACAAATGTTACCCAGAAAGACCATTAGTTCCTTCCTTCCCTCACCATCACATTTGTGTTGCTGTATTATCATTTCCCACATAAAAAGCAAAGGAACAATTACACTTTGGCTGCAAAAGACTTTCCCTGATGACTCTTGCGTTTTAGGAGGTTTATATTTACAAGCTATTCAGGCACTAAAGCTTCCAAAGTTAAAAAAAATAAAATTCTTCAGGAAATGAAGAGTCCTTAATGTTTAATAAAGACTGCTTCTGCTACCAAACAGAAGGGTTCCTCAGCAGATAAGCGCCACAGGAAGTAAAGTAAGTTTTCAGTACTAGCTGCTCACGTTTACACACTCACACACGTACCTTTTGTCTCCATTGTTGGGACCCGAAGGCAGCTGAAGGTAGAGGTAGAGTTTCTCTAGGTCTGTAAACTTCTCAACTTCTTGCTGGATAACAAAGGTGTTTTGGTTTAAAAAAACCAAAAGGGCAGGGGGAGGCAGGAGGAGAAAAAGCAAACAATAGGAGTTGAGCTTGACAGCTAAAATCTGTCACCTGACAGTGTATTCCTAAATAATACAATTTTAAACAAGAAAATATTTACTTATGTGAAAGAATGTAACTGTGAGCACTCTGAGACTAGAAACTTAATTTTCTATTTTATTTGCACACCATTATACACTAGAAAGCACTTGTCACCGTTACAAAATTCACATGCAACAGAAACAGAATCTGGAAGAATGTCAGTAACAGATCGCTTCTGTAACCAGGCATGTAACATGAAAACTTTTATCTTCTCAGAGCACACATGAAGCACCTCTGAGAACGCCGCACCAAAAAACAGCTATGCTGTAACAACATGGCATGTCAGACCTGACCCTGTGATCCACTATGTATTAATAGTTAAGCATTAGACTTCAATGAAGACATTTTAAAATCTATCTATACACATGTATTTTTTTGTTTCCTTTGGAAATCAGAGTTATTGAACAGGTACTAAAGACAAGACATTCAGTTAACATGAATCTCAGTGATGCTAGACTCTTCCTCTGGAGGATACCAGCTGAGGATCAGACACAAGAGGGAGTTTTACCTGGTGTATGCAAACAGCGATGGCTACATAAAAACTAGCTTTTGGTCATCTGAAACCAGCTACACGGACTTAGCGATACTAGGAAAATCAGTTGTGGTAAGTGCTCAGGCCTGCCCAGCAGCAGTGTGAGTAAACCCACACACCAAGGAGCAAACGGGTCGTCCTTTGGGACGCTGCAGCAGCAATGCGTGAGGTGGTGCACCATCAGTACAGAGTCAAAGACTCACACGATCCCTTTTTAAGTCAGAATACAGATCCTGGATTACAGTTAATTGTGTTTTCCTTTACTGGTGTCTCACTGCCAATGCAACCTTTTGAAAAAGAAGAGAGTGGGACCAGCAGGTAGTGAGACCTGGCTGTTTACTTCAGCAATGAGCAGAATAGAGAACTTAAAACCTAAAACTTCACTTCAAACTGGGGCTCCCCACTCGCCCCAATCATGTCCAGATCCTCCTCACTTCAGCTGGCATAAAATTAACCGCAGCACTAGTGAGAGGTAAGCTCCCGCTTCCCCTCCGCTGGCTTTGTGCCCAACAGGCGGGTCCCCTCCCTGTCCCCAGACTCTGGGCAAGGACCAGTGGGACATGCTGTGTGGGGAAGGGCACTGGGAGAGCACGGGGGCTCTTTAATCCCTGCTGTCTAAACCCACCACAAAACTGGGCCACCAGCGATGCGACAGACGTTCTCAGAGCCAAGAGAAACACTTCCAGCAGCAGCCAGGTAACAGACACTGGATTTGTTGCTTTCATAAGCTGCAGCAAACCACAACATTTGGGGTTTTTTTTCCCCCTTTCTGACAAACTCCTGAAATTTGCTGACACTGATTTCTGTGTGGCTCTACAGCAGCTTACACAGCAGCGATCCTCAGACCAAGTATCTAGAAAGATATTTCTTAATGGGTCCATTTTGTCAAATTCTCTGTTCTTGGCTTTCCTGCATAAATCACCACATATGGACTGGTGGGTTTTCCTTTAACAAAGCCATTATTGAAAAGATCAATGTTATTCAAAGAAAGAATTTACAGAAAATTAGCTATTTATTTATGAAAAGACAGAAATTTACAGCTGCAAGAAAATTTGTACTTCTTTATTAGACCTCCTCTTCTTCGAGGAACTTTTTGTTTTAAACAGCAAATGCCAAAGCAGCACACCAAAGGACACAGCTCGGGTAAGATCACCTCGCATGGTAAGCACTAATCCATGCAGCAAAAGCATCCCAGGCAAAACATAAAATGCTCCTGATGACTCCGACACCAAGGTGGAAAACAATCTCTCACTTCCAAACCTTACGTGCCGGAGTGCAACATAAAGGGCGAAGTTTTAGAAGAGCTAAATCTTTCATCAAAATATACTGAAGCAGTCTGAGGGCCCACTGCAGTTGAAGCAACTTCTGCTGTGTCCTGGAAAAAGGAAGGGGCTGTGTGGAAGGGCCCTGCCTGGCTTACGGAAGCTCTGCTACACAGGCCCTGTCTGTCAAACCCCCTAATTAAAAAAAAAAAAAAAAGCCCCCAAACACCTAACAACATTAGAGAAAAAATTTGACTGGGATTATGTCAGCAGAGCCTTTTCCAACGGATGCAAGTGAGCCAGCGACTCACCATCAAAACTGCATCCCTAGAGCTGAGGCAGCTGAGGATTATGGCTTTGTCACAACCTCAGCATAAGCAGCTGGAGAGTGATGTTGTCTCAGTTTTCATTCAAAACCCACTCCTCTCCACACCACTGCCCCCAGGCAGCGCTTTCTGCACAACTCCTCCAGCTTCCATCAATGGCTGCAAGGAAGTCCCGGGGAGGCAGGATCTCCTCAAAGCAGGAGAGTTAACACACAGCCAGGAGTCACAGGCAGTTCACAGAGGTAATGCTACCTGGGCGATAATTAGATAAACCTAAGCTAATTAGATGAGACTGAATCTCTTTAAAGAATATCATCTTCGAACTGCAGAAGTGGCAGCGAAGAGATGGAGTGTGACAGTCAGTGCAAGCAGATTCAGGAAACAATGTTTTGTTTAGTTTAAAAATTTGTTAAACACTGTTTTGTTTAGGCTGTTCTCTCAAAACTTGGTTTAGAACCTCGGTAAGTACAACCTCTTCTTTAACCTCAGCTGACCTCCACCAGTTCTCAGTGCTAAAGGTCTGGTGAATTCAGCAATAAATCTGTTACTGCAACTGCTCACAAAGTACCAAAACTTTCAAATTTCTTAATGCAATCAGAAAAGGATTTGGGAAAGTGGAGGAATATTTCAGCTACTACTGACTACTGACAAAGAAGAAGATTCATTCACCCTGAGTCTTCCTTTGTGCTAAGTTGGATGCATATGGAAATTAATAAAAAGAAACAAGAACACAAAATATACTACAGATTTTCTCCACCACCACCCCCAAGAAGATCAATAGAGTGGAAAAAATAGGCCAACAGAGTGGAGAAGAGTCATAGAATAAAAAGGAAGACTGTGATGCTACCATCATCTTGGACAAATTCCCCTTTGTGTAGCCCATTAAAGCTTATGCTACAGTAGTTTTAAAACCCATACAGAATGTAGAATGTCTGGGGAATCCTTTTCTGCTACCTGAAAGGATCTCAGTAAAAATTGTGCTTGAAGTTTCCTGACCTTGATTGACTGGTTCTATCAAATCAGATGAAGACTGTTTAATTCTCCAAAGGCTATTTATAAACCCTATTTCTTGAAGCTGCATTAGAAAAATGCATGAGCATGCTAAACTGCGTGCAGGACTGAGGTGTAAAGCCATCGCAAAGCACCACCTCTGTCACGCTTGGTCTTCACACGTTATATTTATCTCCTGTAATTGGAACCACATTAAATAAAGGAAGATTCAGTGAAGATGGGGAACAAGCAGTGTTCATACTTATTTTCACAACTTGACTCCAATTTAGCCAAAAATATATCAAATACTCAAGATATCCGAGTGCTCTTAGATTCTGAGATAGAAAAACTAAGAACGAAGAATTAGAAACCTCAAGTCACAGCTAAGCAAAGACTTTTCGTCTTACATATAAAGGAGCAGAAGTCTCCAGTATTTTTGTTTTGACAGTTACCAAATATAGATAATTCACTAAAGAAATGCACAAAATATGTAACAAACTAATTAAACCAGAGATCTATTTATATTCACATTATTAGTGGCCGCATAGATCTGCTCAGAATGAATCTGTCCTTTTGCTGCCTCATACAGAAAGAGAACAAAGATCTCTTAGGAACAGATGCAACTTTCTTTTTCATTCTAACAGGCATTTTGATTGAGCAAATAAATAGCTGTGAAATCAACCGGGATGGCCAAAATGTTGTGGGGTTGGTTGTTTTGTGGTTTTTTTAAAATGAAAATAGCAGGTTTGACATCTGGTTTCATTCTGAGAGACACTAAAACATTTTTCAGCACAAAAAGACAAAGATCAGTTCAACACAGAATGTGGTTTAAGGACTTAATCAGCGTTACAGATAACATGAGTTTATTCATGTTCCTGCTTGAACCAGAGAACCTAGAGATGTTAATGTCAGCCTCCAGAATCACAGAGTATCATTTTAAGGTTTCCTGACCTTGGTGGACTGGTTCTCTCTATGTGGTTTTCTCTGACTGCTGATCTACTGCCAGGTCACAAATGTTACTGAAGTTTCATCCTAAAGTTGTCAAAAGGAATTACCATGGGAAAACTCCAGGGAACGCGTCTTTTTCTGGATTGTTTTAAAGAAAGAAGTATTTAGTCAGGTCAAACTTTAAAAAAGAGTGAGAAAGAATATACTAGGAACAATCAGCAGAGTTACAATTTCTGTAACAAACACAGTGACAAATGGCATTCAGATTTGAGCTACTTCATATTTCCACAATGAAGGCAGAATTACAGGTTATTTCTGTCCCCAAGTTCTGGCAAAGAGGAGCTGAAGGCCAGGGGCACTGCTGCAAGGTTTTTTTCAAGACTACTATTTTAGAGAGCATGGACTGATCTTAATACCTCTTTCCATATTTTGAGTATTTATAGATAACTATACTCTAATACAAGTAAAAAAGGCTATGCCAATGACAATGTCATTTGCACCTACCAGCAGACTGGTTCTAAAACTTGTCATACTTCCGCAGAACAAACATCTATTATTTAACAACCAGACTAAGAATAGCAAAGTAGTCAAGCAATCATCTCCCCACTTTGTGAATAGAAAAACAAGAAGCAAAGGTTAAATAATTTGCTCAAGGTCAGATGGTTTGTTGGAAATATGGTCAAGACAGAAAATAGCTAATACTTGAAAGAGAACCTATTATTCCAAAAAGCTGCTAATAAATATATTTGATATTCTTTATCTGAAGAGAAGCCAAAACTTATTTCAGGTGCTAGATATTCCAAACGAGCCCTAAAAACACATGGCAGCTTCGTACTAACAGCGTCCAAGCACAGCTGCCAAAGCTTCACAAAGCTTCTGCCTTTCTCCTGTAGGGCCAAAAAGACAAGTGACAAGCTACCACCTTCTCTGTAGCACGACCAAGGCACACTGCTTCAACAGATCTTACACACCGCTGCTTCCCACACTGTAAATGCTCCAGCCATGAGCAGCTTTGGTTTTCACGGCCATCAATCCAGCACACTCTCACCAGCACTGACCTCTTTTCAGAGGACTAAAGAAAGAAACCCTAACCTTCTTGCTGAGCGATTATATGGAGCATACCATTTTAAAAACCGGGTTCAAGAGTTCACTTAGTGTGTGGCAACAAATATAAAAAGCGAAGTCATAAGAGAATCTACTGCTAGACATGTTTACTATAGTTAAAAAGATGTTATAATGAATTTTTAATGGCTGTTTACACCACAATTCTTGCTAATTATCTTTTTTTGGATTGCAGAGTATACAATGATTTTCTTATGATCTTACAGAAACTGACAGGATGTCAGAATGTAAATGGTGAAGTGTAACAAGTAAAAGGCAGATAACTTTGGTCTCTTATATGAGTAACTGCAGTCCCAGTGCCCTTATACCAGCTGTTTCCTGTAGTCCTCTGCTGCTAGCTGCCTCCACAACAGACCAGTGCCATCACTTCTGTTTCTTCTTCCTATTTCTCTGTCTTGCTACCCTGTGTTGAACTAGGCAGTCTACGTGCTAAAGAGCATTTGTGTGCGGCTCTGCGCACTGTGGTTGTGACTGGTGCTACCAAACCCAAGCGCAACAAGCGTAGTCTGACTTTTCTCTACTGGTGTCTTTTTTTTTTTTTTTAAGATTGCTAGCAAACTGATCAAGTTTAAATGCTTTAAGGTATCATCAGCACGTCCCAATATAACTGAAAGCTAGTCCCAAATCTCCTCCTTACAGCAAGAAGGGAGACAAGGGACAGACATTGTCGCTTTGTGCCTCATGAGACTGATTCAAAGGCCCTGAAAAGGTTTCTGTCTGAACCGATCATCTAAGAGCGTGCACTTGAAGGCAATGTTCTGAGCTGCCCAAAAGCTTGGAGTCGGACTCTGCAGCCAGCTGGCACCCCAGTCACAGGACCGCTCTGACAAAGCCAGACACATTCCACCGAAGAGGCAACACACTCATCTACCTTCTGCAGGACAAAACTGGCCAGGGCTGCAAGGAAGCTCCAAAGATGTTATTTAGAGCTATGTAGTTATTGCCTTTTAGTTGAACACTTAGATTCTGCCTTGCAGCTCGCAGCTTTCCAAAAGCATGTAAAAACGCAGAAACCATTCTGCCAGAAATCAGCTTAACGTTTATTTCCTGAAACTATTCTGATCTTGGATTTTTCTTTTTTAAACTGCCTGGACAGCATCAAATCTACCTTCGCTAACCTAGAGTAGCCTTCCCACTGTTGACAGGACTCCTCTGAACTCATCAGCAGGACAGACAAGGAGGCATCTGGAACAGCAAATTACACCATCAGGACACTGCTGCTCTGTTCCAAGTCAAGCTATGGAGACTGCTTTGCCTCCAAACGCATTATTCAAAAAAATAGCTTGTCCATCCAATGGACGAGACTACACAAACAAATGGGCTCACACCAACTGATAATCCCCACCTCAATACCCTAGGTCCACATATCTGCAGAATTTAATGCTAGAATAGTCCTAGGGTAATTCCACTTTCTTAAAATGGAATTCCAAGAAGCAGATGACTGGTTAACCTCCTACTTACTTACTCCTCCTCTGATGCTACTTAGGTACACCCCCACTTCCCATTTTTCACCACAGACAAACCTGGTGTTAGAAAGTTTTACAAATGTGATCTTGCAATTCTCCCTTTTGCCACTGAAGACTCATAAAAAAAAAAAAATCTTAAGACACTTGCTTTGTATCCACAAACATCAATGAGGAATAAAGTGGACAAAAATGACATTTTGCATCACTGTTTTAGTTGGATGCACCCAAGAATTTTTAAGCATAAGCAAAATCGGGTCCAAAGTTTGTCTGCAATACAACAACACAGCTTACTTTAAACCTCTTACCACAATAAATTAAGACAACACTTTAAGGAAAGAGAATTCAGTGCCATCTGAATTAGCCTTTGATGATGTGACTTTAAGGAGTATTCTTATGTAGCTCAGCTGAACAGATTCTATTTGATAGTATCCAGATGGTTGTCTATGTCATCTTTTTATCTTCCCCGCTAGTACTTCTGGATGAAATGCCGAAGGTAGAAAGTCAGAGTAAGCAGCCCCTTCCAGTCTCAAGACTTATGAACTCAGACTCTGATTTAAAGAAACTCACAACCTGCTCACTATTCAAAACAAAGAAATAAAATTTCTTTCTGAGTTAGCACTATATGCTTGCCTCCCAGAAATATTCTCTTATCACTTTTAGATCCTGTTATTTTAATGCACAAAGGAAGATGATGTTTGTTCATTTCAAGGATTTTCCTTCTTCAAAAAATGATATATCTCTCTGTCCTAAGTGATACAGCAGAGCTAACACGACACGTGGTGTTGCACATTTCTGGGCAGGTTCCTGAGATGGTGTGCAACTTCTGAGGTTAGCAAGATTTAAAAACAAACCAACCAACCAAAAATCTGGTAATTATGACACCTGCAAGATTTTCACAGACCAGGACATTAGTATGCCAGGTTTTGTGCAGACATGCAGTTCAATCTAGTTCCTTTCTTAAAATGTAGCATCGGCCATGAATCAGCTGTTTCAAGGAACCAACAATAAAAGCAATAACCATTATCACTGAAGGCCTAAAGAGCAATGGAACTTGAAGACACAATTAGCTTCTTGCATACTCTCATCTATGCAATACATAACCTTGCATTTAATAAAATCATGCTTACAAAAGCAGTATAAGTCACCTTTCCATGTTGTATCTGTACTGACAGTTCTACAAGTGGTAATCATAGCCTTGCTGCTAGCAACGAGAGGTCAATACTTCCATGGAAAACAAACACCAAACCCACATCATGGATTTTGTTGGCAATGGGAACTAATTTTGATCACATTTAGTGGTACTACCTTAAGGCACTGCTAAGGAAAGGCTTCGTAATAGCTGTCAGTCTCTAGAGCCATCTGTTTTGGTCTTGCAGTTTATTAAATATTAAAAAGCATTCTGGAGTTGTACTTACCAAGATGCAGTCCACTTTAGATTGTACAGTTTTGCTAGACGTGAGGAAAGAAAGAGAGAATAGAAATCTTGAATTAATCTGGACAGCAATGACAAAAATATTAAATATTAGAATTTTTATCACTGTACTACAGGCTTAACTTCTTGCTGTGAAATATCCTGCTAGTCTATGGAAGAATACTCATCTGGCTATTTTTTTGTAGAAAGTCAGCCCAAACTTAACTGTTTGTTAGAATTCTTGCTGTTTTGCTCTTTATACAAGAACTGCATTTTTTAAAAAATGAAATACCATTGCAACTGACAGCTATTGTCCCAAGTTGCAGAGCAGCCAAGATGGATGTTGCTACTCTTATTGTAAGCTCTTCCACAAGTCAGATGCATCTGTAAACACAATTAACTCCCACCCATCCCCCATGCTTCAAAAAATCCCACCACTTCAAGGCATTTATTTCTAGCCTTCCAAAGAGCTGCTACAAAGCAGACAATTGGTACCCAACTGGCAACTTAGGAGTTTTCCACGTTAGTCTCACTACCTCCCAGTTGGCTTATTAAGATGGCATTGGGTGGGGACTGAATTAAAGTATGCCATGAATGACCTCAGTACATGTGCCAAGGAGCCCAAACAGTATGGAACTTATTACACTTCATATAAACACACCCATAAGCAGCTTTTGTGTTTCTTAAGGGTGCTGTATTTCACATGCTTGGTCTGACTACATTAGCTGAAGGACTTTTTATCATTGCTCTGATGAGCAGGAGCTTTAACATTCAAAAACCAATAGCCTTTACTGCTGGACACCTACTGAACAAGCACTGAACAACCATTTTCGGAGTTCAGGCAGCCATTCTTTTCCTAGTAGAATAAAACATAATTCAATCTCCCATTAACACAACAAAACATCTCATTTCCAGTCATTTTACTTTTGCACAGGTGCTACCATATACAAAGAAAGACCAAGTAAGGTATCTGATGGATAGACTAAAATCATAAGTAAGAAACAAGCGAAACAAATGGCTCTAGTGTCCAGTGGTGACAGGAACCGAAGCTACTGAACCAGCATCCACTGTTGCATGAGACGCTCAGTGGCAAGAGCTTGTTGGCCTGCTTGTTACAACACCTCATCTTGAAACCAGACAGTCTAAAAATCCATTGTGCAGGACCTGCTAATACTGATGCCCCTTCCCATACAAGAACTGCATATGCTATATTGACAAAATACAATAGAAAATTTCAACGGGTAAGAATATATGACAAGTCCATTGAAGTAGATACAACAGCAGACATCTGCTTCAGGTGATGGTGTAGGAGAAGACAATCAGAGGGGTAGACACCCATCTTGGGAATATCAAGGAGGGAGTAAAACAGAGCTGTTGGGGATTTGTGGGAACAGGGAATACTAAGGACAGTAAAATGGGAGCTTTCCCTTGCCTTGGGGAAGACACATCTACTGTAGCAACTGAAGGGAACCCAAATGGCATCTCACTCTTCAAAAACTACCGTCTTACTAGCAAAGTCAAAGCACACCAAGCATGGAAACCTGCTACTGCTCAGAGTTACCACTGCATCTGACCCAAAGCCAACTCAGGCATGCTGACCAAAGTCATGCTGAAACAGATGGCTGCTCCAGCAGCACTTCTTTCACCCTGGACTCCACCTCACCCCACTGTCTCCTGCCCCCAGCAGGGTCTCACTATCCCCGTGCTGCTACAGATCCACAGCCCCTCCTAAAAAGCAGCGCTTGTGACAGCAGGGCTTAGGCTTATATGCCCATTTTTGTACCTAAACCTTTTCTATGGCTTCACATGATCGCTTAATGCAGAAAAGAAGCATTGGGGATAAGGGGATGCAGGCAGATCAAACTTAGTCCAAATACAGCGTCTACTCTACAACCTTGCAGACGGCATTGTGTGCTAGGCTTTTCAGGAGAACATGTTTCAGCCAGCACAGTTTCCCGTTCTGCTAGGTTCTGCCAAACAGCACATAAGCACACCCATTTGCATTAATATTTTCTTCTTGTAAAGAGAAGGAGGCAAGTTGCCAGGAGGCAGCTGGGCAGGAGATCCCTAGAGCTGTCCTTTTATCTCCAAATACCAGTCTGAGTCAGTAAATGTAAACTCTCACATTTAGTTCAGGCTCTTCTGAACTCAGTTCAGAGTGACCTCTGCTCCTACAGCACCGATCAACAGTATTGAGAAGCCGCAGCACAAAAGCAATAATAAAGCCAGGAAATAGAGTTTCTCTATGTTTCCTTTTCGTCAACTGGTGGCACAAAAAGGATAGTCAAGTTCATGTCCTTCAATCTGGAAGCAGATGTTGTGACATTTTAAAAGGCAAAGGTCCTATGGCTTCAGCAGGGATAAGCGAGATGTCTATTTTAACAGCAATTTTTTTCTCCCTATATGCTCCCTAATATCCTGGGAGGGCATCATTAAAATTTCTTAGTGGTCAACTGAGGCTTCTTTCATCCTAACCAGAGCACAGGTTAACATGGCCTGATTCTATAAAGCCTGCGCCTGATGACATAAATGCTTCTCATTTACCTTCCAGTAGAGTTATCCACGTCAAAGTCAAGCAACGGCAAGCCTGAGGAACCAGCCCTTTGATTGGGAAGGTACTGGGACAGTGACCTTCTCACAGTCCCAAGCACTGTACAGAAAAGCTCAGTCTGGTGACACTGCAGGACGCATCTCCATCAAATCAGGAGATAAAAAGGGCAAGTGACAAAGGTGGCAAAGGAACAGCAACCCCAGTTACAGTGTATCTGCCACTTTTGTATTATTTCACCCCACTTCTTTCACTAACAGGACATATGTGCTTTGAAAGCTAAAATTTAATTTACAAATAAAGTCTGTCAAGTGTATCCCTTACCAAATTACTACTGCAATTACAGTAACTGCAACCAGCAATCCCAAGAGCAAGGCTGAATCAAGCCCTACACAGAGCCATTTCTAATATTTGGAGTCCACTACCCCCATGCTTTGCTGCACGTCTAGGAACAGCTGCAGCGGAGCACCAGGAGTGATAGATATTCTCACTAATGAAAATAACTGAATCTATTAGGGACCTGAGCCCATTGGAAAACTAAACTTAGAAACCGTACAATAAGTCAACAGTCAGCGTTGCTCCTCCTGGAGAGCTGCTCCTGGGGGCTTGCTGTGACTCACCCACACCTAAAGGCACAGCTGACATTACTCTCTTTCACAGCCCTTCATGCTGACAGTGTCCCTTCAGTTAAACTAGTTCACCTCCTTGATCTAAAATTCAATTCAGGCTACTACAAGCAGTTTCATCCAGGACAAGTAGGTGCCCTTTTCTGATTCTGGGGGTAGCTGTCTCTTAAAAGTGATAAAGTTGGCTGCTTTTACAGCTGCCTTGGATTTACCAGCTTGCACCAGATACTGACCCACCACAAGAACCTGGTAACATAAAATTATGTATCAAAACTTAGCAAAAAAAAAAAAAAATCAATTATTATCACAACCAACGATGAAACATTTGCTCAGTGGATACCACTGTGCAAACCGTTTGAAAGTTAAGGCACACTGAGCGACTCAAGAGGGACATAGTCCTGTCCTACTGTCTATAGCAGTGCTCCTCAAAAATGTCACCTCTACCCCGAACACCACCAATCTGGATCAACCTGCTCACCTCTGAAGAGCTACCAGAGCCACTCAAAAGCCAAAGCCCAACTTCTACTGATCAGTGAAACAGCAGAGAAAAGGGGGTTTCTTAGCCTGTGGTCCAGAGGAGCATAGCGGGGTGGCTCCCCGCAAAAGCCACTGTGTTTCATGGAGACCCCCAGTCCCACGCCCTCCCAGGGAACACGTGTTGGCTGCTTTGGCTTTGGGTCTGCAGCAGAAAGCCTGACTAGGAAGCCTCCAGCCCATCTTAACCACCTCAGCTTTTGACTTAACCTTTAGAACCAAGAACTTTGAGAGAATCTTGAAGGTAACTTGCAAAAGCTGCAGTAATTTAAGCTCCTAAATGCTGAAGTCATTGACAAACTCGGATGGGAAAGGGAGGAAGCCAGACTAAAGCATTTCCTCAAACTGCTCTTCTATCTTACGCCAAAGTATGCATGTCTGCTTTCCCTGACCTATTTCTGTATTTCTACTCAAAAGAGCCCCATTTTAACTGCCCCAGCTTGGCATGGGCAGAATGAGGAGTGTGTTCTCAACCTCAGGTGTGCAGCTGGGTTTACTTCGCACTGAAGGAGAGAGGGAGGGGAAAAAGCGGGTGGAGAAGGCAAGGAGATGTGATTTTTTTTTTTCAAAGTGGCATAAAACCAGATGCTGCCAACCTTCCTCTAATTAAGCAATACTTTACTTTCAGGAATAGGTAGCTGAACTACACTGAGCAATATGGGACTATCGTATTACAAGAGGTGGCAGAATTCAGTTGCTCTGAGCACACCGAGTATTTCCTTAATGCTGCAAATAGAAGCAGCCATGTAACCACAAGGGATACGAGAAGCCTTATGCCTGTGAGACCAGAAAGAGGAAGGTGGCTGGGAGGGGTAAACGAAAGCCCTTGAACTTACTAGCTACTACCTAGTTATCTCTGAGCCTTCTCAAAGCCTGCACAGCCCCTGAAACTAACCCTTATCAGCTTCCCTATTGCAGAGCATTCACTCCCCATGAAAGCTAGCAGCATAACAAATACTGGGGGAGCATGCACCCAGGCACCATGAACACACTGTACGAACACCCACCCGCTGCAGCGCAACTCCTGTCCTGGGATATGCCGTGCAGAGGACAACGTTGGCGAAGGGGCTCCCGGTTGTGTCCCCAGCAGGAGTGTGACAGCAGCACCTCCAGGACACCGCAGTTCTGCTCAGGAAGGGGACCTCCCTGCCCCAAAAGTCGCATCGGACACGGCTCTCATCATTCAGGCACTAGCAGTGGACTCAATCCTCAAATGGAGGGAGATGTCCATGATAGCAACAGATCCAGTTCAGCAAAATTCAGGGGGCAAGCAGAGCCACAATTTATTGTGCAAAACATTGTAATGGTTTGCCTAGGTGGTCAAACCCAGGAAGCCCAGAGTGATTTTTTCATTACAAGTTTCATACCAACAGTGAAGTTGGCACAGATACTCTGTATCCCCTTCAGCCCAAGACAGCAAACGTTTCCATAAACTGGAACATCCTCCCAAAACCAGCCTCTGTGGCTGTTCCTTGCGCTTGGTACATTTTTGACAGCCTAGGGAAAACGTTATTTCTGCCAAACCCCAATGCAGTTTATGAAAAGGAACCACTTTCCATCACTGCTAATAGCTGTCCCATACATCACAAAGACGGCCTACGACTTAATCCGACAGCAAGGGTTCCCCACTGCAGGGCTCCTAGTTTCCAGCCCTCATGCATTATGTTACATTACTACCGGATATACAGAATGCAATAAGAAAAGTTGCAATTAGAAAGGAAAACTCCAGTGTACAGTTACTTACCATTGGCACTGTTAACCAGTTATCTCAGGCAGTAAACCACCTACCCTCTCAGACAATTAATGGAGAGGGTAGGTTTATAAAGTTCTAAAATAAGCTTTCTTTTGAGGAGGGGAAAAAACAAAACCAAACCACCTGTAAGTTTTCTTTTCTTGAGAGTCCTGCACAAGACCAGCAACAACTCAGCACAGCTCCAACAGAAAGGGCTGTTCAGGGCCACGAAACTCTCCCAACTACTCACTCATAGCCCACGCATACGACCCTAATGCTGTGTAGCAACACACTGCTGCCCCAGTATTTTTACTCAGATATTTGAAAACAAACCTTCTGTATAATAAGGATACCCAAGACAGCAGTTAGAGCTGTCTGCCAAGGACGAACAATTTTGGCCACGTGGCCTTTTAAAAACTACTCGGGTCTGAAACGCCTCCATTCCCCACTGCATCAGTCGTGCCCCCCATACAATCTCCAAAGGCTTTTTGTCAAACTATTTAACAACAGGGTCTACAGGCAGTCTTTAAAGGCTGCTTCTATGGGTTTCAATACCACATGAGCAGCATTCGCCAGGCCTGCATCTACCAGGCACAGGAGGTATTTGGATGGTGACAGCACCCAGCAGCTCTTCTTTCTGTGCCGTGTCCTGCTGCCTCTGCCTCTTGCAAAAACCCAGTTAGCTCCCAAGAAAAGCAAGTTAGACTCAGTCCACTACTACATACCAACACTGATAGTTCTGGCAAAGTCATCTTTCTGAAAGCCATGTTAAAATACAGAGGGTCATTACTAAACTGACCACACAGCCTTTTGGAAAGATTTGATACCTCTTCCACAACTCTGACGACATCAGATGACATTCCAGGGAAAAAAAAACCAACGCATTATTTACTCTGCAAGCTGTGACAAACCACTCAATAAAAGGATTACCAACCCTATTACAGTAAGTGGTACTATCAGAAAGGTACTATTATCACACCCTTACCACAACAAGCACTGTGTCCCAGCGGTGCCTGCAGGATTCAGACCTTAATTCTTAATCTCACTGAATTAATGCTTCTCTTTCTTAGACTAACAGCTCTAAATATATCTTTATATAACCTTCCATTCAGAAGCACAAAGAAATGTTAAACTGGAGCCAAGGATCATCTAAGGAGAAAATTATGAAACAGCCACCTATGCGTGCTACTAGTCAATTAACATCTTAACATATGCCATGTTACATTGTCTGGCTTGGCTCACATTGATAAAGAAGTAAAATGGCATTTCAATTAAATATTTAGAAAGCAGAGCTGCAAAAGGTTGAAACATGCTTGAATTAGCAAAATGACTATTATATATACTGCTCAGCTAATGGAGTATGGGCTTGTGCTAGCACAGGGTACTGAGAAAGGAAAGCCCACTCAAGCTGGGCACCTCTGCAAGCCAACCCCGGTACCCCAGAGCAGAGGGCTCCCCTCTCACCCGCTGGCATGCAGGAGTCAAAAATCAGGTGGCTTCTGATGCCACCTAGGGGCTCTCTCCCTGCCTGCACGTCCCTCTCCCCTGGGGATAATCCAATATCATGCCTTAGAGACAAGGCACTTGAACCTAGCACAAACACCAGCAAAAAGAAGCAAAACATTTAACGCAAATCAAATCTTCCAGTATTCAAATGCAGATACATTCTTAAGTCCAGACAAAAGCTACTGGGATTGTAATTGCATCTTGGAAGCACACAAAGTATTGTTATTTCCCTGAAGCCTAAAAATAGCCACAGAGTTGTGTCCACTGGAAGTCTAGAAAGTGTCCAACTCTCAGGCCTCAAAAAGTAAACAAAGCAAGTATTCACGAATTTGTAAATACCGGCTTTTTCAGCTTGAAGGCAGACTCCTCAATCTAACTCAAACCACCCTTCTCAGCAAAACAAGGCAGCAACAAGTACAGCAAGCTGATAAAACAGTGCAAGAAGGGCAAGCTGCAACCATTTCACCTTCCCATCACTATGCCCATCTTCTAACCTGATCTACCTCCTTCCACTCGCCAAAGAGAATAAACCAGACTGGTTTTCCACCAGACACAAGGAGCAATGCTGCATCACAGTGCTGAAAAAAAGTATAGTTTAGCATGCCACGACATTTTAAGTTAGTGCAGGTTAAAACCGGTCAAACGCATGACTTCAATACTTTTGCTATAAGTGAAATATTTCACATATAGCATAAAAATTTAATCCCGTCACCATTTCTGATGCTATTTAATACTCATAAAATCTATACAAACAGCTGAACAAAGAAGGAAGATAAGGCTGCTAATGAAACGCCCAAGTCTCAAATGCAGCCCATTGTAACAAACTGCCAAGAAATAACTAGCCAGCAGACATCAGAATACCTACATCTGAAATTTAGGTCTAGAAACATCTCTTTTAGCTCTCTGAAGAAATCTAGCTGTATTCAGTGCTGAAGGCTTGTTCCACAATTCTTAAAGTAATTGTGAAGAACCTGCAACAACCACACACTGCCAGGTGCTCTATTCCAGCAACAAGACAGTCATTTAAGTTCCTGGTTTTTTTTTTTACATTTATTTAATTTTGCCACAAGTTACTTTAATGAACTCTTAGAAGAGACAAAGAAAACGCTTTTACACAGCTCTCACCCTCGTTCTTTCAACACTGGTCTGAATGAAAATCAGCGTGTATTGTTACATTCAGGCAGGACTCTCTATTCCAAGGATGCAATGCCCTCTGTACATTATGCGGGAAGATAATATGACTTCAGAGGAGCTGCATCCTATATTTATTACTAACAATCTACATGGGGCACTGCAGGGCGTTGTTCTAAGATAAGTCTGCAAGGATCAACTGCCTAGAAAAACCAAATACAAAAAGCACAGAGTGATCTCAATAAAGCCACATGAAAAAAAAAAGACTGCTCAAGTAGGAACTTAATCTAAAGTATGCCCCACTACGACAACCCAGTATTCAGACACCCCATGCAGCCATCCCCTCTCCAAAATCTGCAGGGTCAGCCGCTGCAGGTGTCCCACTGTCAGCCTGGAAAGGTGCCCCAGCCCTCACACCATGCTACTATCTCAATGCTACCTGGGGCCTGAGCCACGCTAGGAAGCGGAGAAGCAGTTTGAGGGCTGCAGTGGGGCCAGTTAGCCCTTCACAGACACTGCACTGGGGAGGTTCAGCTGAACCCACACAGGCTTTGTCTCTCCTCCATGCCACAGACATCCACCTCTCCCCTCAGCATCGAACAGCTCACCCGTAGGCATCAGCCTGTCTCTCTGCAAACAAACACAGCTTTTATCTAGCCCCCTCCTCCCCATGCTGCTTAGAATATCCTATTACCTCCACTTCTGCCCTGATCTCTGGACATCCGCACTCCTCCTCCTCCTCCTCGCTCCCCTTGCTCCCGTGGCTGTCCACCACACAGCTCCCCTGCGCTTTTTTTTTTCCACTTGAGGAACCTGTACCAGAGTGCTGACCTTGGTAACTCCGAGGGAATTCAATCCTTGCAACCTCTTAGGTTTCCCTGTGCTGAGTAAGGCCCCGAGTATCTTCAAGCACTTTCCAAGCACCTGCCTACTGAAAGGGTCACTTCTTTTGTGCTGGATGGGCATGGCTTCACTGCCACAGGAAAGGCAACTTCTCTCCCTGAGCTGTGCCACACTGCTCACTGGCACATCCCATAACCCTACTCCCACCCCCGACTTTTTTGTACAGGTGAAAATTTAACAGCTGAACATATATGCAGGACAAAGACGTCACTGCTGCCTGACAGTGACAGCCATATAACCTCCCATCTCAAAAAAATTCCTCCCTCTTGTTTAGCTGCCACTGGTTTTTTCAGGCCTCCATCCTTCAGCTTTGCACCTGCACCCTGGGGCATTTCTCACTCACCTCTGCTTACAGGCTTTGACCCACTCCAGGCACAGAAACTGTTGTCTCTGCAAATAAAAAGCTGCAAGTCACTAGAAGTCTCTTGCCTACCTTAAAGGTCAGTTCACTGAATACTAAAACAGTATAACCTATCAGTTTTCCACCCTCTGTTTCTGGGCTAGGAAAAAAAATACTCCTAATGACATCTTTTAATTGCTTTAATCCCTAAACTAGGATCTTCAGCAAAGTTACAAACGTGCTATTCCGATTCTCAAGGATTTGGTTTGGATAGTTTGAGTTCCCCTACCCTACAGCCCAGGTGAACTTTAGTTTACCTGCAGACACAAGAGCCTGTCTAAACCTGTAAGCCTGCTTAAAATTAAAGCTACACAAAATTTAATTAAGTTGTGTAAGTTCATACCTGCATGCACCTCCTTCAGTTTGCATCTACAAAGCTGGGCTTGAACACAACTGCACTTACTCCTAGGTGGTAGTTTAACTGTGTCAAACAAGCATCTCACACGAGCCTGCACTGCAGGACTGGTTGCTCCAACCCAGGATTACATTTACCAGCTCTTGGGCCGAGGCATCCATCGGGCCTGTACAGCTTCAGAGCAGCCAAAACACACAACTCCACTGCCAGCACTGCATAAACTACAAGTGTAGGGCAGGTGAGCATCATTCACTCAGTCACCTTCGCTCCACCCACCGCCTCCTTCACTACTAGGCTGCCTCTGCAGCCATGGTGAATGAACAAGCAAAAGTTTTTCTTTCCTCTAAAACCTCACTTATGAATGGAAATGATGAACAGCAGGCATCTGACCAGTACTTAATACCCCATAACTTTAGGGTTCGGTACTCGGTCTCCTTGGAACAATGCAGCCAGTTTGAAGCAGGCAAGCGTGTGCTACGTACCCCTGGCTCTGCCACCCCATCCTACTTCTGTAGGCAACTGCTGGGAATGCAATCCAAAAAATGGAGAAGCTGGCCATTTTCTTCTCAAGTAACATACCTGCTTTGCAGGCATGGCATTGTCCGTAAGCATTTTGATGTATATTTTTAAAGTTTTCATATTGTCGTGGTTTTCTTTTAAAAACATAGCAGAGAGCATGCAACCTGTCCTAGTACAAAGTAGTGAAGCCACTGCCACGCAGGCCACTGAGTTCAGCACCTTATTAAGACAATGTGCAGAACACCTGCATGGATTCATTATTCATAATATGTCCATTTTAAAATTCCCACGGAATGGCAAAGTTACACCACAACTTACTTAGTAAAATAGTCAGAAACAGGCAAGGCTGTCCTTGATGAAATCTAGAACAGACTTCAGAAAAGCTGTATTAAACTTCTGCCTTTCCAAAACTCACAGCACCAGAGAATTATATTTAAGACAGATGTAGACAGAAAGCTACTAAAGCAATATTCATCGAGATAACCGCACTGTTGAAATTCACCTGTAGGCTGCAGCATGTAACTGGCTAACATCTTTCAGCATCTAACAATTTATTGAACTATGCTTGTATAAAATTTTCACACTAATGTTACCCACAGTTACTTATCTGATGGGTCCTTCCAGAAGGAGACATTGTCTAAGAGCACTACAGAATTGATCGGTCTGGATTTTCATCCCTGTGAACCACATCATGCGTAAACATGCCTGTGGGAGAGCAGATGTCTGCATTAAGGGAAGGAAAACGTCTTTTCCTGATTATTAACACAGTTTGATTTCAATTTTCAAGGTGAACTATATGCTGCATTGCCACTCCCTTACTGAGCAGCTGAACTAATCAAGCCAAAACTGCAGCTCACCTTTCCGAGTCTGATGAATTTAGGAAGGACCATCTCTCCCTGAGGAATACAATGCACTCAGGCTATCTCCTGATCCTACACTGGGCCTAATTTGCCACAAAGCTACTGGTATTTAAAGTATTCAGTGGTAACTCAGAACTTCTCTGAAGTGACAAGAATCACTGTGAAGTGACAAAGAACAACAATTAGGTTCTGCACTGCAAACATCCATTATAAATATTTCACCCTGAACATCTGGGGCTATTGGTTGACATCCCAGTACGTACGTATGTGTCTAAGCATTCACAGAGAGAGGGCTTCCACCCACTGAACCACTGTACACACAATCTAAATTTTGTTTTTCAATTAAGCTACAAGTTTCACCAACTTGAATTCACAAACCACGATGGTACATGAACGTCACACGTTCTTAATCCCTCCCAGAGAAGTAAGCTTCTAGCAAGAAAAAGATGCAGTCCACGGGGATATGTGCAATGAAAGCTAAATGGGGGCTGCTTAAACTTAGTGGTACTAAACAAAACAAAACAAAGAATTACCTTGGTTTTCATTTTTATTCTCAGCTTGAGAGATCAAGAGTATTACCCTTTTTATTAGTCATTATTAATCAGGAAAATTGACTACTCATAGCGTAAGGTCAGGCATATTATCTACAGGGTAATCAGACACCTAGCTTCTACTCGGAAGTAATCAATAAGATAGTTGTCTGAGTATCTTCACAGATCAGGGACTGAATTAGATAGGTTACCAAATCTTCAGGGTCAGCATTTTAGCTTTTTTTGCTTGATAAAATGATAACTTATAAAATTAATTTTTGACTAAAATTTCAGTCTAAACTGCATTTAGACAAACTTTTGTCCGATGCAATTAAACACACACAAACCAGCATTTCCAAGTTGCTGTAAAAAGAAAAAAGTGCTTTTTCTTATGTCTTCAGCACATTTGTTGATTAGTCGAGATTTTTTTTTGACTCAGTAAGCTATCTCTAGTCGTTAAATACAACTGATGGTTTCTGTTCAAAATATCCCTTTCCATATTTTTATAACTAGATCTGTCAATCCCACTTCATTCACTTGTTGAATAGAAGCAGCAAATATACTTTTCTCTGAGCTGCCAATTCATTTCTCTACTTCTTATGAGTTAATCATTGAACCGTACCACTGGAATCAAGCATAATGAAGGCAATTCTGCAGAGCAGGCTCCTGGAGCCAAAAGCTGGCTTAGCTCTTCAGCAAACTGTGGTTCCAGGTGTGCAGTTTTGTGATTACTGCCAGTGAGTAATTTGACTGTCTTTTAAATACCAACCAATTTATGTAGTTTACATGACCACTAATAGCAACTATAGGCTCTAACACAGCTCATCATTTATAATGCTAACAGGCTTAATAAAAAATAATAATAATAAAATCAAACCATAAAGAAAATAGGCAAACTTTTAATGTACCCTTAATGAAAGAAACACCATACTTTGTCAGAGCTCAGATAAAAGATTCCTGTGGCACAGTCTCTGACTCCTGCAAGATTATTTCAAAACTATTTTCGGCCCTTGCTTCAGACAGTCCCATCAGAGCAGAAAGAGCTGCAGCTTCCACGCAAGGGCTGAGCACTAGCCAACCTCGCAGGTGCCTCACCCACAGCTACTGACTTCCATACAATCAGCGCAAGGATCACGGAGCGATCATTTACCTTTCATTGAGAAACACAGCAAAAAGCAAAAAGCATTTGAACCTGAACATAGCGTGGGAGATGGTAGCTGGAGGCAGACAGTGCTCTGTAGGAAACACCAAGCACAGCTCCCTTTGGCAGGGTACCCATCCTGCAAGGGACCCTCTCTCAAGGGCGCTGCAGGGACATCAACAGGCATCTGCCACCTGCATGCCCTTCCAGAGACACCACTGCCTGCACACCACCGGCACACAAAGCAAACCGGGCCCGCCAGAGGGTGTCCAGCCCTGAAGTAGAAGCCTCAAATCCCAATTTCAGATTGCCTCTGGACACGGCATCACCCAGCATCCAGCATCCACCATCACCTTGCCCAGCTCTTCACCTGGCTTAATAAGCATCCAAGCCTCTTGAGTACTTTTCTCCACTGAATTAGCAACAAAACTAGCACGTGGTTCTGGAGGAAGGAGCTGTCACTTTTTCAAAGCAGATTTAAAAAAAAAGACTTAAAATTCAATCCACACAAAATATTAAATCAACGTTAAAGCTTTTCGATGTACAGGCCTTCACACAGTTACCATTTGTGGTACCAAGTAACTGTCTTTTAAGTCTGTATTTTAATATGGCAACTGTTCTGAAGAGGAAAGAAGAAAGCACCCAGGAGTATTTTCACTGAAGTCACAAAGACTACTCCAAGTATCTTTGGGTGATTTCTAAACAAGGGCAAGAAGGTGAAGAAAATGCAGCAGAACAAATTGCCCATCCTACTATCCAGCACACCTTGCTCACAAGCTAATTCTTGTTTGTCCGAGGGATGCTTGAGGCAGACACTTCCGGGCAACTTTGCACTAAGAAAAAATTCCAACAGTCTGTTCGTATTGCTGACGGCTTTAAAAACAATCTAATTCACTGCTTTATAGGCAACCAAAGTAATGAACTGTAATTCCTGCTGTCCAGTGCAATCCAACTTTTTCACTGGCAGGAGTCCCAACAACCTCATAATAGCACTTAGGAATCTTTGACTAAGAAATCTTTGACTAAGATTGCCTCCATGCCTCCAAGACCATCCATCAAAAAGGACAGCCATAAATCACGGACCTTGACATTTAACCACAAATTTCCTCTCAGGGGAGACACGAATATGCCTCGTTTAGTAAACAAGTTCTTCTAAGGAACAAGATTTTCTTCCCAAACTTGAAGTACCTGACGATCGGTAAGTGATACCATCCCGAGCCAGCTCCAGGGAAAAGCTAAGCAGGACCAGTCGCTCCGGAGGAGCACAGGTACGCCCCAAGAAACCCAGATCCGTGGACACATCCCCTGCCTGCGCCACCGCCACACACTGCACCCTGCCGCGTGTTTATACCCCACGGTTAGTAAAAGGTACCAGCTTACACAGACTGAGCAATAAAGACTAGACGCCTCACTGGGCACGGTACCGAGCAGGTCCAAAAGGAGAGCCTGGCAGGTCTGCCACCCACGGGAGGCCCCTCCACCAGGACTCTCAGGGTGCAGGTCCCACCCACAGAGACCATCCCCATTCCCGGTCCCGCCTGCAGCAACACGCGGCCTCCCCACCCTTTAACTGGTACAATGTCACTGCAGCAACCACAAGCAATTAAAAACAAGCAACAGGGAAAATATTCGGCAAGTTTTGAATGTTTTTTCCACTGTCTTAATGATTAAACATTCAACAACAGAAAACACTTGGCAGCTTACTGAAAGACTGTTGATGGCACAGCAGCCGATAACGAGCATCCTACTTGATGAGAGATAATCCTTTCTCCATTAAATCAAGAAAGCATTAAAATTCAGATACTGGCTAACTCCATTTAGAACAACCAAACCCAACCCAGCCCTCAGAATTCCCAAAGATCTGAGGGAACACAACAAAACACCCCAGGACTTCCAGAATTTTTAGATGTGTTTAGGTGACTCTTCCCACCAGCTTGGAATTACCCATTTGTGCTGGCTGGCCTTCTGCTTGGGCTCTTCCATGGTGACAGAGCACTGCATTTTCATCTATTCAATTTACCTTTGAAATCACCTGCTGATAACTTTTCAAACATGCAGTCCTACGTTCTACCTGGACTGCTCCAGAGGCAAGCTAGAAAGCTAGCGCCATCTCCTCATCTTCACAGTTTAAAAATAAGGAGTTCCTTATTTATATAGGAGGCTTTGTAATGTTAGACATTAGAAAGGCTTGAACCAAAAATCCAAATTTGGATCCTGATCTGAATTTTGCAGCTCTGGCCCTTGTCCAAATACTTCTGTTTGGCAAGCAGCAGAGTAGAGTAACAAGAGAAGGCAACATACATAAGTTATGGGATCTGTGTAAAAACATTAAGCTCAACCCCTGCTCTCAAAACTACACACACGGACACACAAAAAGACTAACAAAACCACCCCAAGCCCCAATTAATTAAAAGATTAATCAGTGCTTCAGTGTAAATCTGATCACCCAAACCTGAGCAGTACTGTCATCTCACCCAGTTACAGTATTTTTTCTGGTTAATTTATATGGCATCCAGAAAATTTTAGGGAGAGTTTCTAAGTGTTCTTTTCAGAAAAAGATTTGGATTCCTACTCGCCAATGGCAGACAGACACATGCCAACCGAACAGAACTGCCCCAAATCGGGAGCAACCCAGCTACGGAGGCCTGGGATGACCATCCTGCAATTCTGTGCTTATTGAGAACTCATTAGAAATGCTGCTCTGAATCACAACATCACACCGTTTGACTTAATGAAGGGAACTCCTGTAGCAGAAAGTAAAATGTTTCTGGAACAAGGGATCATGTATATTTGCTGCTGTGAAGTCAACAATTTAATGCACTCCTATGTATTTTAAATGAACAGCAGTAAAACTTAGCCAAACCTTTTATGACTTGAATACTAGTTTCTTCCCCCATACACTTTATTAGATCCTATTGTTTCAAGAAACAAAGACAAACAAAACCCACAAGCAAGAGTGAAAAATCCACTCTTCTAAAAGCAGATTTATAAAGATTTTTTTTTTTTTTTCTGCAAAGCTATTCCATCCAACTCGGAGCCAGGATATTCAATAAAACCTCAACTCCATTCTCAAAGGGTTACATAAAGGTCAGCATTCATTTTATTCAGGTTTATTTTCTAACCTTGTAAAAATGCCTGCAGATCAAATTGGCTTCCACACCTGCTGACCTAGAAACTCCACCACCATGGTGGCTGTGCCCCGTTTTGGAAAGTTGCTTCTCCTCCCACGCCGATCTGGCACGGACTGCTGCGTGCCACTGACCTGCCCGCTCCCGGCAGTCAGCAGCATGGAAGAAGGCTTTCCCAACAGCAAGGGGATGCATTTCAGGAGAGAACTGTAAATGCTTTTTTTAAGCCACTTTGGTGAGGAAGGAATTTTTCCAGGGGGGCTTCCCCCCAAAAGGAGGGTTTCCTTTATACAGGAATGTGTAGTAATAGATAAAAAGGGTGTACCTGGACATTGTTCAAGGGAATGGAAGATCTCCAAAACAACCCACGGAGGGGATGGAGCGGCCATCCTCCAAAAAAATAAGCTGAGCTGAAGAAGTGACAAATGGTGTAGGATTTATTTTGCCCAATTCAAGAGATCTGCACCGCAGATGCCTACACCCTGGCACACAGTTTAAAATTTGTTTACAGTCAAAGAGAAATAGGCACATAAAGTGATCAGATGGATTGTTTTATAAAGACGCCTCCCGTAGGAGATGGCCCTCTTTCAGAAGTGTGTTTTTCTCCACAACCGCTACAAGGGAGCTACCTTGACCAACTCATACAGGAACAGAGTCAAATGAAAGAAATCCTACTTTCTATTCCTATCCATTTGGGGAAACAGAGTGTGAAGGAGAAAGACGTGCTGCTAAATGCTTTGCCCAAGGAAGGCTGACCTTTCCCGAAATCACAAAGAACTACTCTAAAATACGGTCCACGGCTCAATTTTTTCCTCTGTATTTGACTGCTTATACACCATGTCGGGAAATAGACCCAGGACAGGCCAGCCTCCCCACCACCTGTAAACAATGGAACCCTAAAGCCAGGGAAAACTGCGTTAGTGACAAGAAATTTTTTGCAGTTTAACATAGCACCTCTTAGCAGAGGGGCTCAAAGTATTTTTTCAAAGGAGGTAAACACATTTCCGATGTTAAGTAGATTTAGTGAAATGAGTGCAGCCTGTACACCTGTCAATGATAATTATTAGCTCTTCCTCACAATAGTTAGCAATCTTTTATTGAAGAACTCTCCCACCTTCAACAATGAATTAACCAGGATGAAGGAGGGAATGCTGCCTGGTGCATTCTGGGCTGGAGGCACAGAATAGCCACAAAGAGTCTGCAATCAGTTATAGGAAATTTTAAGTTCCCCACTCAATTTTGACAGACCCTTTAACGAAATACAGAGGTTCTGATTTGGTTTTTTCCCCTCTTACTCCCCGACTACCTCTCTCCCTAACTACAGAAAACTGAAAAAGAGTCAATGCAGATGGATTGTTCTACAGATTAATCCAACCCAACTGAAGAAATCCGTGTTTTAAAAAAAAAAACTACATAAAGGGTGTTACAGGAATTTCAACTGCAGAAGAAAACCACCAAAAAGGTGTTTGCACCTATATTTGCAAAGAGCCTGAAACACATATACGTTGAGCTTCCCTCTTCATTGCCAGGTATTTTATTAAAAATACCGAGACTGTCAATCTTTTTTTTTCTGCTGACCTAACCATACAAATAAGTAGCAATTCCTATTATGAAAAACCTCAATGGCATTTCCCAAATTGCAGAACATTCGCTCTGCCAACAGCTAAGTGACAATCCACACTTGCTGACAATGCCTAATGAGGAGTGATGGATGCAACTGCAGGAGGGAGCAGGAATGATGCAAGTCATAAGAAAGAACGGAGCCTTCCAAAGATTAGAAAATACTGGTATTACAATCAGCTGGTCTGGTTTTACAGCACAATACCAAGAGCCCAAAACTAACAAGGGCACGATTCACCTCCTACTCCCCCTTCAACATGAGACAAACTGGGCCTTAGGATATATAATTTTGGCACTGCCCAGCCTAGCTCATGTGGTTTTCCAATACAACTTCTAGCTAGAAGAGCAATTTGAGGACAAAAATTATGGATCTGAAACCCACACCCACGTCCAACCGAAATGGCTGCAAAAGCAATGCTTTGTGTTTGCCACTCCACGCCGCCTGGTCCTCAGCTCAGTTTACACACGAGGTATTGGGGAGGGGGAGGAGATAAATTAATCCCTCGGGCAGAATTATGATATTCAAATCCTAACAGATGCCTTTAGGACAAAAAGAGCCGAGACGCAGGCAAGGTGAAAGAAGCTGGGGCCAATGCATGTACAGATGCAAGCACCAGATTACTATTTATGACAGTAAACAAGTACTCATTGAACAATCATCACCAGTTATTCGCAACAGTGAACAAGAAAACAAACCCATCCGTTCCTTCAATATTCGCAGCTACGGACTGGATTTTAGATTAATACAGTGAGCAGAGAGATTAAATTGCCTAAAACCGTTGGTCTTTTTCTTTCATGCCAGCAAAGGCAGACCCTTGCCCGACACCATCCTCCCTCGGTCATCTCCGCACCTCAACCTTCGTACCACCCTGCTTTTACGTATGTACCTTGCTGGCTGTCTTCAGCTATAAGATATTCTTTGGCAACTTAATGTAATATTGAGTAGACTCTGTCTTCGCCACCATATGGTTGGGTATAGAAACATCATATACAAATAACACACATTTGGTAATACGGTACCCTCAGCCGAAGAAAATAATTGAAACCCCATTAGTCTATATGCTCAGACAGCTGACTAGGGAGGTTTTCCCGCCTCAGGCTCTAACGTCTGGACAAAAAGCTATTAATAAATATGAAAGCTTTAATGAATCTGAAGGGAAACAAAACCAGGCAGATTAAGGCCCAGTGTCCAGTGAAGACCAGGGCAATTTACAAGCCCGCCCAACCTGACACTAATCAACCAAGCTGGGCTCCCAAAGATACGTTCTCCCCGTCTAGACTTCTAATCCGTCAATGGGAAAAGACATCTAATATTATTTCTGCCCGTTTCATTGACGCAGGAAGAACACATCCAACTGCCTCAGCAACTCACACACGCAACACAGCACAGAAACAGACACCGCTTTGCTGGATGTGTTCAGGTGGAGCAGACAGGAAAAAAAATAAATACCGTCAAGACCATGAACTTTCATTCTTGTAACCAAACAGCAGTTAAATACCTGTATGTGATGTTGTGATGCAAATAAACACTTCCTGATTTGTTTTTAAGCACAGCTAAGTAACTCTTATCCTCCCCTCTTCAGTCCAAACCAATGGTCACTTTACATGCAAAAAACACCTAACAAAAGAAACCCCAAAAAAACAGACTAGACTCCTAGCAAGCACGCTTTCAAGTCTTCAGTACATACGTGGACCACGCCTGTAATTTTAACCAGCAGGACTTAACCTATTGTTTCATTGTAAGGGACTCCACATGTTCACAATTACTTGAGATACTTTTGTCAAACTACATTTTAATTTAATAAACAGAATAAATTAAATATGAGTTGAGATAATGAATACCTCATTGTCCCGCTCGAGGCCTACATCACACACTATATTTATATTTCTCTGTACAGTGGAAGGACAAGCACAGACTTGTTTGTGATCCCCAAGTCCAGTACTTCAGTAGCTGCTATAGTCTGCTATACCAGTATTTTTATTGACAGTACAATTTGAAGACCGAAACCCCTTCTTAACAAAAAAATACACCAAAAAACACCACACAAAACCCCAAGAAACACAATCTGCTAAAAACATCCCTCCACTATGCACAAACGTGTGGCAGAAAAGAGGCGGGGGGGGAAACAATACAGAAGAGTACTAGCCTACTTGTGCTAAACCCTTTGGGAAGCAAAGGGGGAACTGAACGTGCCAACCTGCCGGCACACAGAACTGGCACGGCGGAGGATGAGGGGAGGAAGAGGAGGGAAAGCAGAAAAGAGGAAGCCCTCTTCTGCACGTTACACCTAGTTCTGTTAACAACACAACACTGCCATTTTCACAAGCGGCCTTCCACAACCTCTCCCGCTGTTTATCCAGCACCAGCACCCGCTGGACTGAACAGCAGATCCAACACTGCAACTACACAAGACTTTCCACTGTTTACTCCGAGTGCAGTGTGCACGACTTCCCTGGCAAAGCTCCTCATCCTTGCTGCCCAGAAACCACCACCGCATCTACATCAAGATGCAAATTAACATTAAACCCCAGCCTCAAATGAAGACTGCTGGATCGCAATGCAGAAACACAGAATTTCTAGTGGTCCCAGACACGTGATTTGACTATATCAAAGAAAAAGTTTTCTTATAAAAGAGAACCTTATCTTTAAGTACTGCATTTCAACAGCGTAACCCGCAGGGAATGGGTACGGCCTGAAAGCGGCAGGGAAGTCCCAGCCCGTGCAGGGAGCAGGTACCCAGGAGGAACACACGTGTGGAGGTGAGGAACGTCTGCCAAAGCACCAGGGGACAGGGCTGCAAGGTGCTGGCAAAACCTCTACTGGTCACAGGCATTTGGCACCAGGCGAGCCACACACACCGGGCAAAACACTGCACTCCTCTGTGCCAAACGTGGGCTCGGGCTATTCAGCAGGTTTACCTGAATCAAATAAGCAGCCTTCATTTAAAAGGCTAACATAGGTACTCTTCTTCCTTGAAAAGAAAACCCATAATAAAAACAGAGGTTTTACTTAGTAGCCATTTTGTCTTCAACTTGGACATGATACCTAATCTGAATGCAGTGTAAACATGCTCTCTGAGGCTCATTTCCAAACAGCATGTTCATGGAAAGAGAAGGAAATCTAAAAAGGCCATCACTAAATACCATAATAAATTAGGAGGGTGTGAAGATTCTGTTATCTAAACAGACAGGAAATTCTGCAGTTTGCATTCCCTCTCTAGGTCACACTGCAGAGAAAACCAAAACAAAAGGTAGCAAGTGTAGATTAAGGACAATGAATTATTATTTACTGTTTAAATTAAAAAAAAAAAAACAACAACAAAACACCACCCAACCAACAACCAAACAGTAAATGCAATTTCAGTATGCCATACAACAAAAGAATCTGAAGGTAACATTGTATTTAGATTCTCTTTCTTTTTCAGCTGCATCAATTCAAACCATAAATTCTAACTATAGTATGAAGTAGTATGCAAGCTGGATCAGTATGTTTCTATTAGGATGAGTACACATAGATAAAAATATATATTTGGTGTGTGTATATATATGTGGCGGGTATATATAGAGAAAAACATGTATGAGCAACCTATATTTACAATTCCCAACTTTCGCAATACTTTTATCAACCCCCTCAGCCAAAAGCAGCTTTTAAAAACATACACAAAACGTAAATGCTGCAGGTGAGTGCCTCTTGCTGATTTAAAAAAAAAAAAAAAAAAAAATTATTTGCAGGGCAAGCTCCACTCAATTTCTCTCTTTCCCTCAAATGCACCCAAAATAAATATTCTTAAGTGAAACGTCGGTTCACTAAGAATTTTGTTTTAATTTTTATGAAAAAACCCGAACGACTGGATTCCTGTGCAGGAACTTGCCAACCACCATCCCAAGTTTCAGCCAAAATTGCATTTCAACGGCCAGACGGGAAACTCAGAAGAACGAGGAGGCTGGAAAAATGCACCCGTGCTGCAAGGCGCTGCATTCCCCGCTGCATCCCTGTGCTGGGCGCCCGGCGCTGGAAGGCGCCGAGGGAAAACCCGAGGGGCCGCGGAAGGCGCCGAGCGCTGCGGATGGCCC